>CANSZD010001176.1:87500-126209 GCA_947648045.1 Beta corolliflora
TATTATTTATTATTATTTATTATTAATATTATTTATTATTTATTATTATTTATTATTATTTTTATTATTATTATTTGTTATTATTTATTATTTATTATTTATTATTTATTATTTATTATTTGTTATTATTATTATTTATTATTTATTATTTATTATTTATTATTTATTATTATTATTATTTATTATTTATTATTTATTATTATTATTATTATTATTTATTTTTCTTTGGCAAAAATAAGTTCAGTTCAGCAAAAATAAGTAAAAATAAGTTCGGTTCGAAAAAAATAAGTTCGGGTAAAGAAAATAAAATCGGTTCGGTTCGGTTCACCTAAAAATAAGTTCGAAAAGAATGGGGCATAGTAGAGTGTAGTTCATTTCTCAAGATTATCCACTTATTCTATGCCTCGGGATTGTCATTAACTAGGAAAGGCCCCACTCTTTTGGTCCATGTCTTATCATTGATTACCACGTGTCAACTCACACAGCATTTTACTATAAGCATGCCCTTTTTTTCCTATGTGGAAATTAACAGAGTTAGTAAATAGTGAATAAAAATAACTGGCTATTGAATGACACGTCAGTGACATTTTCAACTGTTAATTTTTTTTTATCATGGTGAGCTGTAACATCGTGCTTACTGAGTGGGGTAGGCTTGAGATGAACCTAACTAATTATAATTGAAAAAGAAAATCAATTATTAAAATGGATAAATTCAGACACAAAGAGAGGGGCTAATATTAATAAACGCACAGTTTCCTAGATAAAGGAAAAGAGAGAGAAATTTCAGAAGAAAAAAAAATTAAGTAAAGAAGAAAGAGTTTAAGGGCAAAAGAATCAGGCTGTAAACTTGGACACTAATGCACGAGTCGCAGCGACAATCCTGCTAGATCGATTCTTAAGGGGTTGAATTTAACATCAATTAGTCTCTTCCTCTTAATATTTCATCGTAATTATTGAGGAGCTATTAGTTTATTTAATAATTACTGACGATATGAAACATATTCGATAAATCATAATAGTATGTACTGTACTCATCCAGTAGAATATTCTCCTTAATATTGCTTGTTTATCGATTCTTGATGCTAGTAGGAGAAAGGTCTTGACGGAGTCCTGTAATTTTTATCTATATCATGATGATGCAACACTCACATTTTTCATCTGTATTCTCACCTCTAGTGCTCTAATAATTTAAGATAAAAAGTCATAAAATTGGATGGAAAAGTTACCATTGTTATATTCAGTAACTTTGCGTTGGTAAAATTACAAATTACTTCTTGGAATAACTTAGGAAATTAGTCTCACAATGCAAGATATACAATGTTTGCGTATAATAATTTCTGAGATTCTGCTAAAGTATGTAAACTCATCAATCTTAAAAATGCTAACTTAAATTATTTGTATTATTCATCATAAACTTCTCAAATCAATCACTTTGAAAAGGTTTTGAGTCCGATCCGAAGCTGAATTGGATTTTGATTGTACCAACTTCAAATTCTATTCTAAATGCTACAAATTATCTAACATAGTCAGTTTGAGAGCGCACATAAATTGTTTGAGTTATACTACATATTTTGTCAAAAAAGTTCCCTAAAGTTTAAGGTTGGATTTTATAGTTATATAATGAATAATGATAAACAGAATAGAAATCTATGTTAAAGAACTTGTGGAGATGCATGGTATCTAATTATTTTCTGATAAGATGCATTTAAACCTCAATTGTTGATCAGTTGCTTCGTCTTGCATGCATGTACTGAAATACTAAACCAATTCTAAAATGTAAGCAACTTTTTTTTTTTTTTTTTTAAAATGAGTTTCTCTCTATATCAGTTAGCAGAAAATACCTTATGCAATCCTTGTTATTGTGGTGCAATAATTGAAGGATTTTGTCCTCGATCAAGTGTAATAAACTAAATGTATATGGACGAATTATAAAGATAATATATTCAATAGTATTAGGTTGGCCATGACGTTTTCTTTAGATGCTAATTGCGGTTGGTTGGGCTAGTATATTTAGGCCAACTACTAATATGTATTGGGTCCTATTAGGTCACACAATGTGACAACCCTTGGATATTACCCAAATCCATTTGTGAAATGGGTTGGGCGGTTTTAAAGATGGATGGAAGAGTTGTAACTCATGAGGTTATTAGGCTCATAATGTATGACATTATGAGGCAAAATAAAGCCTCATAAATCACCTCTTTGTAACCACCTTATATAATGATATGGGGTTACAAAGGAGATGTGTGATTACATCATTCTTTGTGAAGAAAATCTGATTTTCTTTGCTCCTCTCTTTCTCCTCATTTTCGGCCATCACACCTGAAAAGCAAGAGAATTATTCTCTCTTCCGTACTAGCATACGTGGTGATCTAAGGGTTGTTCGTGGACCAACACTAGAGGAACGGCATTTGACGTTCTAAAGGATCTCCACTAGAAGGCTCGGGGTGGAAGTGGAATTCACGCATCAAGAGGTATATTTTATACTCTTTATAGATTCATGTTAATTTATGCAAAGATCTTGGTGTTAGATGTTTGAGTATGTGATACTCGTTTTCCGCATTAAGCATCTAAATTCCTACAGTGGTATCAGTTAGCCTATTGCATAGATTAATATGATCATGTTGATGCCTGTTTTCCTTTATTTTAATTCATTTAGGGGAGGGTATTAGCATGAGGATATTGTTTGCATGATTAAAATTGGATTTTAATCTAGTGGGAGTATAAAAGTTGTTTATACATTTTTTGGTACATATATATATATATACATATATAATTGTTATATTATTTTAATTTTTAGTTAAGTTGTTAATTAGAATATGATGTATATATATATATGTATGATTCATGATTTGCATGCTTTGAAGTTTTTATGCTTAATTTGATTATGTATAATTTCATGGCATGAATTCTTGAATATGAGGCCAAGTATGATTTAGTTATGCATAAAAGTGTTTTAGTGTATAAAGAAAATCATACGTATTTTGAATAAAATTACCTGAATTGAAATCGGAAAAGTGGAAGCAGTGTGCTTCTCGCGAGTCGCGACTAAAATCGCGAGTCGCGACCCTCGTCGCGAGTCGCGACCTGTCTCGCGAGTCGCGAGAGGTGGTCTGCCTCTTCGGCTCGTCTCTCCTTCAACGGATAAAAACTTTAAGATCCGTTTATCCCTTAATGCATATTAATAAGTTATTATGCATGGTATCCTATGTTAATACTTAAATGAATTAAAATTATGATGGGAGTTTCATTTTGTGACATTTAATTTTATGTTAGGATGTTAGTTTTAATAAGATGATTAATTCTTGCATGCTAGTGTTTGTGATTAAATGTCATGCAATGCTTTTATGTTTTAATATGATTAAAATATATGTGGTACCTTAGAGTGCTTATGTATTTTACTTTAAATTTAATAGTTGATTAAATTTGTTAGATTAATATTATAATGCCCTTGGGAGATAAATTCTAATACGATTAAATTTATCTAGAGGTACTAACCATTTAATTTAATATGAGATTAAATTTGGTTGATGTTATTATGTTTTAAAGTTGTTGAAGCATAATAATTTATTTTAATAGTTGATTAAAATGCATGTTTTATATATATGATATTATGATTGCATGCGGTGACAAGTATGGCCCAAACTTGGATAGAAAATACGATCTGCGTATCGTTAATGTTTTTTTTTGTAATCTAAATACGATCTGTGTATCGTTGGTATTTTTGTAATTTTAGTTTAAAATTCCAAAAATGATTATTCAAGTTGTCATAAGAAGAATGGTGATTCAATCTTATTCCATGAAGCACAAGGATGGAGATCCAAGGTGATTCAAGAATGGAGACCTTAAAGAGTAGTCTTTAGAGTTAGGGGCCATACTAGGATCACATTTCATTTTATGCATTTAAATATTGCTTTTGAATGCTTTCTAAGTTTTATTATGCATGTGATTTATTTTTGCAACGAGTTCACTAGTAATTAAATCACATAATAATTTACTTAGGTCCCTAAAGCTAATATTGGGTAATTGCTTTTCCAAATAAACATCTACTAAAATCTTGATCGTTAGTAATAGGTTACGCCAAAGCGAGTGTTACTTCCAATCTTGGGCTAAGTAGAGTAAATTTCCGAAATTTGCATGTTTAGTTTGGTTTGGCCCAACAAAATCATCAAAACGGTTTTGGATTTTGAAGCAAAGAATTGGGTTTTGTGTTTGGGTGACAAGTTACGTCTAGGATTAGAAGGCTCTCCCCAACGTTGTGGGTAACTTCCTTACCGGGAGCTTTCGTCACCTTAGCAATCACCCAACATCTAAGAATTACAATTGTTGTAATTAGTAAAGGAGTTGACTTACCTTTTAAATTTGGTTTTAAGTTGAGGCCAAAGTCCACTTATAAATCATGTTTGATAGGATCTTAGAATCACTTGATTCAAAAGGGGACACATTGAAAATTGGTCAAGTGCATAGCTTTTATTTTAAAAGTGTTTAAAATTTATTAAAAGCTATTATGATAAACATACTTATTACTTTTGCATCTTCTATGTAGATATCATGTCTGGTAACAACAATAATTCACCTTTTAACTTACGTTCAATCCTTGAGGATAAGTTGAACGGCAAAAACTTCCTTGATTGGGAAAGGAATCTAAGAATTGTTCTTAGATCCGAAGGTCGAGAGGATGTTCTTGAAACCCCGATCCCGGTTTTTAACAACCACCTCTACCGAGCCGAAAAGGCGGCCCATAAGGCCATTGCGAAAGGTCGTAATTGTTACTTGCCTTATGCTTGCGGCTATGGAACCAAGCCTTCAAAAGAGGTTTGCATGCTTGGATGCCTACGGTATTATCCGACAGTGAAAACCATGTTTCAAGAACAAGCTCGGATAGAGAGGTATGAAACTCACAAGGCTATTCTTGAGTGTGCGTTAGTCGAAGGCAAGCCGGTCGCCACTCATGTCTTTGAAATGATTGGTTATTTCGAGGCAATGGAGAGGTTGGGCTTTCCTTATAGCCAAGAGTTGGCTACTGACATCATACTACACTCACTTCATGAAGGCTTCAACCACTTTAGGTTGAACTTCAATATGAATGGGGTGTCGAAAACCCTTGCTTGAGTTACATGGGATGCTCATGACTGCCGAGCAAAACATCTCTGTTGCACCTAAGAAGGAAGTTCTTATGGTTCAAAAGGGAAAGGGTTTTAAGAAGGAATGGGCCGGGCAAGAAAAAGCGTGACAAGGGCAAGTAAGTTGCCACTAAGAGCTGCCGATAAGCCACGAGCAAAGGCAAAGCCAAAGGTGGCCGCAAATGCCAAGTGCTTCCATTGTGATCAAATTGGTCATTGGAGGCGTAATCGCCCGAAGTATCGAAGGATAAGAAGTTCGGGGCTTCTTCTTCGTGTATCTATGTCATTGACATTAATTTAGCAACATCTACTTCTTGGGTATTTGATACCGGTTGTGTTTCTCACATTACTTCGAATGTGCAGGGACTAAGAAGGAGTAGAACCTTGGCTAAAGGGGAGGTAGAACTGCGCGTTGGAAATGGTGCAAGGGTTGCGGCCGTTGCGGTTGGGACTTATAGTCTACCTTTGCCTTACGGTTTTATATTAGAGCTTAATAATCGTTATTATGTTCCCGCTATTACCAAAAACATTATTTCTATTCCTGTTTTGGATAATGAAGGGTTTTCATTTACAATTGAGAAAGGTTGTTTCTCTGTTTATTTGAATTCAATGTTTTATGCCACTTGCTAAAAGGTCTAATGGTCTATATTTCCTAGACTTAGACAAAGATGTCCTTAACATAGACGACAAAAAACATAGATCAAGCGATACTAATCCTACTTACTTATGGCATTGTCGTTTAGGACATATAAACGCGAAACGCATTCGAAGTTACATAAAGATGGACTTCTAACATCCTTTGACTTTGAGCCATTTGATGTATGTGAATCATGTTTAATGGGTAAAATGACGAAGTCACCTTTTCTTGGAAAGGGTGAAAGGGCCGGTGATCTATTGGGTCTAATACATCCGATGTGTGTGGACCAATGAGCACAAAAAGCTAGGGAGGGTTTGGGTACTTCATTACTTTTACGGACAATTTAAGTAGATATGGATATGTATATTTAATGAAGCATAAGTCGGAATCATTTGAAAAGTTCAAAGAATTCCAGAATGAAGTCCAAAACCGGACTTGGCAAAACAATTAAAGCACTACGATCCGATCGTGGTGGTGAGTATTTGAGCCAAGAGTTTAGTGATCACTTGAAGAGTTGTGGAATTCTTTCCCAACTCACTCCACCTGGAACACCTCAATTGAATGGTGTATCCGAGAAAGGAGGAACCGAACTCTACTTGATATGGTTCGGTCTATGATGAGTTTTCTTGATCTTCCTATCTCCTTTTGGGGATATGCTCTCGAAACTGCTACTTTCACACTTAATAGAACTCCATCAAAGGCGGTAGAAAAAACACCATATGAGATGTGGAGTGGAAAAACTCCAAGTTTGTCTTTTCTACGTATTTGGGGTTGTGAGGTTTATGTAAAACGTTTACTTTCAGATAAACTCGCCCCTAAATCAGATAAGTGTTTCTTTGTGGGTTATCCCAAAGAGACCGAGGGCTATTACTTCTACCATCGGATCGAGGGCAAAGTGTTTGTTGCTCGTCGTGGTGTCTTTTTGGAAAAAGATTTTATTTCCAAAAAGGCAAGTGGGAGTAATATATTTCTCGAAGAGGTTCGAGAAAAGCAACAAATGGACATAGTTCAACCTATGTTAGAGTCGAAGCACAAGTGCCGGTTGTGGAGCTTGAAGTAGTTCCTCCTTTGGTAGAATCTTCTCCCATAGCCGACCAAGTGTTGGAGGATGTGCATCCCGTACACGAACCTCCTACTTGTCCCACTCGAATCTAATTCGTGCGAAAATTCTCAAATTGTTGAGAAGAAAATTTCTCTGTTGCGGCCCTCGTAGGACTAGTAGATCAAGAATACCAAACAAGAAGTTTGTTGATTTCTTGTTAACCGAAAGTTCGAGATAATGATCTTAGAATTTGAGGAACCTACTACCTACAAGCAAGCTTTGATGAGTGAAGACTCCGAAAAATGGCTTGAGGCCATGAGGTCCGAAATGGCATCTATGTCTGAAAATCAAGTATGGGACTTGATGGATTTGCCCGATGGGGTTACACCTATTGGTTGCAAATGGGTTTTTAAAGTGAAAACAGACAAAGATGGTAACATTCAGGTTTACAAAGCAAGATTGGTTGCAAAAGGGTTCAAGCAAGTTCATGGTATAGACTATGACGAAACCTTTTCACCGTAGCAATGCTTAAATCCATTCGGATACTCCTAGCGATTCTTCGCCTTCTATGATTATGAGATTTGGCAAATGGATGTTAAAACCGCTTTCTTGAATGGGTTCTTGAAAGAGGATGTGTATATGACACAACTGGAAGGTTTTGTGGATCCAGGATATCCTAGGAGGGTATGTAAGCTTCAAAAGTCCATTTATGGATTGAAGCAAGCATCCGGAGTTGGAATCTTCGTTTTGATGAGGCAATCAAACTGTTTGGTTTTCTCAAAAACGGAGAAGAGTCTTGTGTTTACAAGAAGGAAAGTGGGAGTAACATAGTTTTCTTGGTCTTATATGTAGATGACATACTTCTCATAGGAAACGACATTCCCATGCTTGAGTCAGTCAAGGAATGGTTGAAGAGTTGTTTCTCTATGAAAGACCTTGGAAACGCTGAGTACATTTTGGGGATCAAGATTTATAGGGATAGGTCTAAGAGGATGATTGGACTTAGCCAAAGAACTTATATAGATAAGATCGTTACTAAGTTCAATATGGAAAACTCTAAAAGAGGTTTTCTACCCATGCAACATGGTGTTTCGCTTAGCAAGACTCAGTGTCCTTCTGGACCTGATGAGATTAAGCGAATGAGTAATGTTCCTTATGCATCAGCTATAGGGTCCATTATGTACTCCATGATTTGTAGTCGCCCAGATGTTTCATATGCCTTGAGCATGTGTAGCAGATTCCAATCAAATCCAGGTGACGCACACTGGAGTGCAGCTAAGAATATCCTAAAGTACTTAAGAAGGACTAAGGATAAATTCTTAGTGTATGGAGGTGAAAGTGAGTTAATTGTTGAGGGTTACACAGATGCGAGCTTCCAAACTGACAAAGATGATTTTCGATCCCAATCTGGTTTCATCTTTTGTCTAAATGGAGGGGCAGTGAGCTGGAAAAGTTCAAAGCAAAGTACTGTCACTGATTCTACAACAGAGCCGAGTACATTCTTTGCGGCGAGATGCAAGAAAGGAAGTCGTTTGGATGAAGAAGTTCATTCTGGAGCTAGGAGTAGTGCCTAGTGTTGGAAATGGTATTGTTTTACATTGTGATAACAATGGTGCCATAGCTCAGTCTAAGGAACCAAGATCACATCAAAGGTGTAAACAAGTACTTAGGAAGTTTCATCTCGAGAAATAGTTGAGAGAAAAGATGTAATAGTTAGCAAAGTTCATACGGATAGCAATGTCGCTGATCCTTTGACTAATCCATTGCCTCAGCCTAAGCATGAGAGTCATACTAGGGCTATAGGACTTAAGCATGTAGGAGAATGACTTTGATTGTGTACTATTTACTTTTAAATTAGTTCACAGTTATAGTTACTCCTGTGATATGTTTGGTTATGTTTATCAATAAAAGGTTATGTTCTTATTTAATCTTGGTTTAGTATTAAATAAAACGTTCAAAGTATTTTATAACGTTTGATAGGAGTGTCAAATATGTGATTTGACGAATGAAACCCTATCCAGTGAACAGGAGTTATAATTTACCTTTGTCCCTAGTTCGAATCATTAAAAATGAACGTAAATGATTACGTTTTGATGGACTAGATTGCAAGTTGATTGATAGCGCAGTTTCATGGGCTATGGGGACATCGAGATGTCTAGTCATTTGCATAGGCGTGTATAGTTGATACACGTTGGGCAGACCTAGTGGGAGTTCTCTTAAAAGTTTATGAGAATCTCATTAATATATTTAGTGGATTCCTTAGACATGAGTATAACACTATTCTTACTTAAGGATTAGTATGTTTTTGACATCGCAAAACGTCGTGCCGTAAAAGGAGGCTATAAAGAGACGGTGATCGGAACTACTACGAATTGAGTGGGAGTTTTGGTTATACAAGACTGGATAAAGTCCTCCTAAGAGTTAGGATTGGTGTCTTGGCCTCTTGAAGAGCGAGAACTGAAAATGCATGGCCGTGCTCAAATGGATTAAGGAGTTAATCATTTGTTTCGACAGTTCGAACTCAGATTTCAAGAAACAACTTGAATATTGGTATGGTTTACATATGATGTTACCATGTCATCAAGTTAGACATTAAGCGACTTAAGGAATTTGAAGGTTACACACTTGTTCTTAGACAAGTGGGAGATTGAAGGATTTTGTCCTCGATCAAGTGTAATAAACTAAATGTATATGGACGAATTATAAAGATAATATATTCAATAATATTAGGTTGACCGCAACGTTTTGCTAGAAGCTAATTGCGGTTGGTTGGGCTAGTATATTTAGGCCAACTACTAATATGTATTGGGTCCTATGAGGTCACACAATGTGACAACCCTTGGATATTACCCAAATCCATTTGTGAAATGGGTTGGGCGGTTTTAAAGATGGATGGAAGAGTTGTAACTCATGAGGTTATTAGGCTCATAATGTATGACATTATGAGGCAAAATAAAGCCTCATGAATCACCTCTTTGTAACCACCTTATATAATGATATGGGGTTACAAAGGAGATGTGTGATTACATCATTCTTTGTGAAGAAAATCTGATTTTCTTTGCTCCTCTCTTTCTCCTCATTTTCGGCCATCACACCTGAAAAGCAAGAGAATTATTCTCTCTTCCGTACTAGCATACGTGGTGATCTAAGGGTTGTTCGTGGACCAACACTAGAGGAACGGCATTTGACGTTCTAAAGGATCTCCACTAGAAGGCTCGGGGTGGAAGTGGAATTCACGCATCAAGAGGTATATTTTATACTCTTTATAGATTCATGTTAATTTATGCAAGGATCTTGGTGTTAGATGTTTGAGTATGTGATACTCGTTTTCCGCATTAAGCATCTAAATTCCTACAATAATCATCTGTCCATTAAACTAATCAATTATTTAGTTTTTTTTATTATTGAACTTGATTCCAAAATACCCCTATTATTCCGAGGTTACGAGAAGGTTGTATTACCATGAGATGTATCCATTGTAATGTTTATTGGACAGATGCATTGAGTAATCAAGCAACCTGCCCACGTCCCCTTGGAAATATAAAGTAATAGGAATCCCCACCCCATATTGTCTCTAATAGGGATTAATCCACGACCTTATGGTTGAGAATACAAACTTTTTTACGGCAAGATCACAAAACAACGTTTGGTATAAACTCCCAACTACTTGTACTCCCATGCTACATATGATTTAGAAGGGAAGATGTATATATATATCAAAAAATTCGTTACAGTTTAGCGTGTATGTATCATGAATTAAATTCGCTAAGAGCTGGAGCGTTTAGAAAATAAATTATGGGTGTTTTTTTGTTGGTTTTTACCTTTTTTTATATAGCAAAACGGTAAAATAAAAAGGTTTTGTACATGTCTTTTTAGTTGGCTGAAAAGTCGGGTTTCAAGCAAAAATGAAAAAGCTATTATCATCACTAGTGCTTAATGATAGTTTTTAGGTAAATTTCACTAAACATTTTATAAATAATTAATAGTCGAACAAACATAAATAGTTGATATAAACATTGGTCAAACTAATCAAGTAAAACAACAAACTATAGATGACGAGGCTACTAGCTCCTAATGAACTAACGTCACATGATCGACATATCGAACATGAAGATTAAAGAACATTTTACGCATCTTCAAGAAGATAATATAAGCGGATTTAACAAAAACTAGTTGTGTTCTAATTACATTCATCATAATCACAAACCAAAAAATATGATTTTTTTTCTTTATTTTTTGTTATATTTTGTTACTCCATTCAAGAGGCACTAATTACTGACTGACATTTGAGCACCATAATATCTGCTATCAAGCAATAAAGGCAGACACACACCACAATGATTAATCTAAAATATAACTTCCAAGTAGCAATTCAATTCCTACTTGAAACTCAAGTTAACCCATCTCATAGCTGTAAAGAAACAAATATATGGTCCACCCTTTAAACTGTCAAAAGTATCTCACCCAAACCCAAAAAAAAAAACAAAAAAAAAGCTTCTTCTAGTACAAAAACTGTTAAAACAAGCAACCCTCCCTCATAAAAGCATTCAAAAGGGCATCAAAGTATTTTCCTCTTTACCTTTAATTTAAACCTAATCTTTTAACTAATCATATTATTTTTTTTATTTTTTTTATTTTTTTTTTGTGTAAAATGCAATAAGGGGAGTGTTTGTTGAAGGAAAAATGCAGCATAATAGCAGCTGTCCACAAGTCCCCTTCAAACGCCAATTCTCTCTCCTTTCTTTCTCACAAAACACTCTCTTCTCACTCCATAAGTCTCTCCTCACCACTTTCTCTCTTTCTCTCTCCTCTTTTTTCTCTCTCTAGCTATCTTCCACAACCCTTCACTTTTCCTTCCCAACAACATTTGCAACTTCTTACACATTTTCCACACACACACCCAATATACTCAGCAACACCAACAACAACAACACCAACATCAACAACAACAACAACAACAACAAAAACTATGGAAGCATCTTCAGCTTCAGAATTCGGGCATTTCCAACAACAACAGTTTACCCCTGAGAGGAGACTCTCTTGTGACCCTTTCATTGTTGAGGACCTTTTGGACTTTTCCAATGATGATAATAATGTTGTTTTTGATAATCATCATCATCACAATAATAATAATAATAATGGAACATCACCTGTTGTTGCTGGAAGTTTTGTTCATTCTAACTCCAATTCTGATTCTTCCACTGTTGTTACCCCCGTTGATAGCTGCAATTCTTCGTTTTCCGGTAATAATGACGCCATTTTCCCGTTACCCGCCGATATTGGCTCTCACTTTTCCGGCGAGCTTGGTGTTCCGGTACGTTTTCTTACGTCATACTTGTAAAATAAAATACTTCATCCGTTCTAAAATAAATGAAACGCTTCTCGTTATTATATGAGAGTTTTTTTGAGGAAAACGTTGCATTTATTTAAGAACGGAGGAAGTATAGTTTTACGCTTTGATAAGTAAGCACGGAAACTTTTAGGACCTGAAGTTTTCTCGTTTATGAAACCTCACCTGTTTCCATGCCCATTAACGCCGAAAATGTAGATAATGAGGTTTTTACGTTAGTTGAAATTTCAGCTATTTCTGTGCTACATAGCCTAATAGTTTAGATAATAAAAATAATGGGTTAATCATTTATTTATCTATGTTTATAGTTTTTTTTTTTTTTTTTTACATTTTTTGTGATGATAATTTGAATTAAGGATTTTTTTTTTAAAAATAAAATCTTGGTTTTGCTTTATGTGCCGTTTTCTTTTGAAAAAATGATGAAATTTCCTTGTGGTTTGAGCTTTATACCGTCCCTATCTAGAAAAGGGTGGGGGAGGATAGTCAGAAAATGCATTAGGAAGGAAGTAATCGCGGTGGGTCCATGGGTCTTGTACTCCATTAAAAAAGGGAGAAAAAGCCAATGAATAATTCAATACGTGATGCCAAAAATTTGATTGCGATGATCAAATATACTGTAGTATTGTTTTTTGGAGTATTAATTTCTTTACTTAATTATTGTTTGTTTGTTTTGGCAGTATGACGATTTAGCTGAGCTAGAATGGCTCTCGAATTTTGTGGAGGAATCGTTCTCTAGCGAAGACTTACACAAATTCCACCTCATTCCTGCCATGTCAGCAATGAAGACCCGGCCCGATGAGGGTTCCGAGACCCGGTACTACCCGTCTGAACCTACTCGGACTGCAGCAACTCCTGCAAGCCCGATTTTCAGCCCGGAGATGCCCGTGCCCGGGAAGGCCCGAAGCAAGCGCTCTCGGGCCGCCCCGTGCAACTGGGCATCACGCCTCCTTGTCCTTGCCCCTGGTGCTACCGATACTGCCCCGGTTACAAAGCCCGCAAAGTCGGCCGGTGCAAAGAAGAAGGGTTTGAATTCAGGGGTGATTGGGCCCATTGTGGAACCAACCTCCGGGGGCGAGGTGAGGAAGTGTTTGCATTGCGCGACCGACAAGACCCCTCAATGGCGTACCGGGCCTATGGGTCCGAAGACGCTTTGCAATGCATGCGGGGTCCGGTACAAGTCGGGTCGGTTGGTGCCAGAGTATCGACCCGCAGCGAGCCCGACTTTTATGCTAACAAAGCATTCGAACTCGCACCGAAAGGTGATGGAGCTCCGAAGGCAAAAGGATCTCATGAGGCAGCAACACATGCAACACCAACACCAATATCAACAACAACTCATTCATCATAATCCAAATAATAGTAGTACTATGATGTTCGACCCGTCTAATGGTGATGATTATTTGATCCACCAACATATCGGGCCGGACTTTAGACAACTTATCTAGTTGAATGAGCTAATTATATGCTAGCTAGGGAGGGGTAACAACAAAGAACTAAAAATTATAATCTTAGACGAGTTTGGTAAGAGTAGCTAGCATTTGTCTAGGATTTTCCTAATTCTTTTTTTTTTTAAAGAAACAAATTTTCCAAGTTCAATTTTCTTTGGTTCTTTTGATTTTTTTTTGTGGGAGCAACATTTGATCAAGGGGTTGAAACCCTATGAAGAGCATAAAAAATGTTACAAGAAAAGAAAAGGGAGTGAGTTGCAATTTGCAAATTAATCGTTAATGTAGCCCATTAATTCTTTTTTTTCCCCATAAAATCTTCTTTCTTTTGCCAAATTTGGCAAATTCTGCTTAATTAAAAACAAATTTATTAATGTATTGGCAACTTTGTCCTCTTTTTGAATTCCATGTTTAGCTTTGGTCATCTTTGTTTGGACGTGCATGAGTATCGACAAGTTAAGTCTTGCCACTTCCTTTTCTTTCTTTTGGTTGGGATATTAATAGATTTTCAATTAATTAGAATAGGGTATATCGTGCGTTTTGTATTTTATTTACTTGAGGTGAAGATCAAACACATTAGTGTGCCTCCACTAACCGTCACATGATCACTATTATAAAAGTAAGCAATCTTCATTTAGACACAACTTGACTAACAAATTATCTCAAACTCAGAACTATCTAGCTAGCTAGAGTGTAATTGACTCGCCAACTAAGCGCCCTTGTGATCTTCTATAAACAAGACTATAGCCTTTTTGTTAATGTTGTTAATTAGTTCTTATATGAATTCAATAATCTGTTCCCTTTTGACTAAAGTGCTTATTAGGAGAACTAAATTTTATTGACTAAATTATTAAGATACGGAAAAAGATATACAATAGAGCTTATTAGCTGGTGTTTGTGCACAAGTGAGGCACATGCACTCGTGACTACCTAATCATATGATTCAATATCTAATATTGTATCATTGTATGTAATTCATTATAGAAACTTTTTTATCGACTGTTAAATTGGTGGGGAATTGACTTTTGAGTTGATGAACTTTAAATTAGTATTAACTCATTGTAATTCACATTACTAGTAGAAACTTTCAACTGTTCGTATTTTTTGTTACACATCTCTCAAGTCAAATGGACTGTAAATTTGTCCATTGATTAATGCATATTGCTTTCGCATCATACAAGATTTTTATTTGTTTTTCTATTTCTAGGCAAACAAGTTGTAATTCATCACGTCATCGGTCATGCCATTGAATTGGAAAATATCACCAAATTAAATAAAATTTCTCATACCAATAAATTGATTTGGGCAATTTATTTATGAAAGTGATATCAATATTTCACCTTTAATACCATAGAGGTTATATACTTTTTTATACTTGAGAGGTTCACACATGGAGAAATTAAAGATATTACTGCCGTCGGCAACAATTTAATACTTTATTCTTGTAATTAAAAAAAAAAGATAAGATAAGAGACATGGATGGAAGTGCAACACCTATCCAAAATCCGTTATGGTGACTTAAAAAGGGTAGACTGGGGTGATGGTAAGAAGCAGAAGGCAGGGAGAAAGGGGCCCTTGTTAAGGGTGCATTGAAGCCACATCATGTGCATGTTCTTTAAAATTTAAGGAAGTGTCCCTAATGAAGTAAGTGCAAAGGGGACCTGCCCCCCTACCCCAAATATTATTGAAAATTTTCGAGATATCAGCTGTTCAACTTTACTTGAAACATAAAATTGATTGGATACATAACTCATTAATTATTTTTTTTGGTCCTTTTAGATTTATTTGGACGTAAGAAATTATTATGTACTACCTTTTTAAGAAAATGTAATTTAATAGAAAACACTCTTTTAAGGTGATATGGGAAACATCGAGAACTATGCAACAAATACTAAATATTGCACAATGAGGAAGTGTAGAGTAGAAAAATTTATAGCTTTTTTAGTTTTTGTGTTCTATATGGAGATGGAAATTGAAAGAATAGAAGATGAAATAAGTCTAATTGTAGATCTATATTTGATTGAGAGAAATCAATCATCTAAAAATAGTTTAATCGATTATACTATACTAATTAAAATAGTACTTTAAAAAACGCCTACTTCTGGAATTCTTAATTTTTCATTAACTAGATTAATATGCATCTTATAATTAAATTTTAAAAAATTACAACTTCTTACGTTTTCTTCTCATTAGATCTAAAGAAGATGAGCTATACTATAGTAAATCTCAGCGTAAAATACGTAATTCGATTTAGAATTTTTACAGATATAAAAGTCTCAAATAAATCATTCAATTTGACTTTTTAGGTCAGTTCCCCATTATGGTTAATTGCTTATTCTAATAAAGTTTAACTATATGAGATATATCTATTTATAGTAGGATCGAGTAAACATTAATTTAAGTCAAAATTGAGTACACATATAGTTTCAAATTCATTTCTTATTTTGATATGATAATTGGATATGTTTGCACCTTCTTTACACTCAAATGAAAAAAGGAAAAGGATTAAAAGAGACAGGACTTGCATTTGTCAATTTTCAGTATTTAATATTAATTGAAAGCAAGGGTAGTACATAGTAAGAAATAAGGTTAGCAGTTCTTTTCAGGGGTTTAAATTAAGTTAATTGGAGTGTAATGCATGAAAGGGATGCATAAACACCTGCAATCATGATGGAAGTTTGTAGTTAAGAATTGGTAGAAAGATATGCAAGACCTGCCTCTCTTTTCTTGTAGCCGATTATTTTGCGGAAGCTAAATAGTTACCCTCAACACAAGTTTTTTAGGGTCCCTCTACTATAAAATATGATTTTTGATTTATTTTTATTTTGTATCAGGTTGCATGTTAAAATGGGCTTGTAACGGGGTATAAAATGATAAAAGCAAGTGTGCGAGACAATGAACAAATAGGGTAAATAATTCTGTTATACACTCGAGTGTACTATGACTAATTAACTATAGTATACCATCTAAGACTTTTTTTTGGCTTATTTGCTCATTTTAAGAGCTGCAAATGAGCAACTTTTTTTAAGATAGCTCCAAATGAACAAACAAATAGCCTTACGTGTAAGTTTGACAATTAAGTTGGAAGGACCCGAGATGATATGATACACTTAACTAGAGAAGGGGAAGCTAGGTTAGGTGAACTGAAATGCAATGATATGGGATTATCAATACACACCTCTCTGGTATGAGATATCACTCAATTCCGTGGAAATATTGATGTAAACGGTTCCAACTATGGCCGGACTTCTGTTAACATTTTCAACTATTGATTATCTCGAAATGGTCCCAACTTTCAGGGGTGTCTTCCAACAACAGTCATAACTTACTAATTATTAGAAAAAATGGTAATATGATTTATCTATTTTGATCAAACATTAGTTTTTTTCTCTCATTTCTTTCTGTTTTTGACCATGATCGATGAAAACCTTCAAATTTTTGTACTCGTTTGCCAAGAAAATAATCATATGGGACTGTTTTTAGAAGATATCTGCAATCATTGGGACCATTCGGAGATAATTAAAAGTTGGGACTGTTTTTAGAAGACCAACCATAATTAGAACTGTTGGTGTCAATTTTTCCCAATTCCGTTCTAATTCACATAACCAAAGAGGCAAAGACCTCCCTCCCTTTAGTGTACCTTAATATCTCAATCTTCTACAGTTCTACCGCCTATACATTAGAAATCCTAAAATTAATCAACACTTCTGACGTACGTAAATACAAAGACGCATAATAAATTAATACATAATTGACCTGACATATTACGACTTGTAGTACACTAGTACTTGCTTCCAGAAATATCTTATATTTAGAGTTTTAACAGACTTCTTGAGGACTTTTTTATTTTTTTACATTGATCTTTCCAGTTAAAATTAATGTAATTTTCCTTTCAGTTTGAAAAAAAATGTATAACACTTTGACTTCAACTTTTTATGTTTTCCATTTCAACCATATTTTAAAATAAATGTAAAAAAAATATTGTTACGTAAAATTTTTATTGAATCTGTTTTTTAGTATGTTAAAAATATGCATTTTCTATTTTTTATACTTTTTACTAATCGATTATTAAAGATAATAATAATCAAAGTTGTGCGTTAATTGGTATGGAGTATCAAAGTTGCCCCGTACATATATATTTAAAAAGGCGTTCTTAAAAAAAAACGACGACAACCTTCCCAAATGGCGTTTTCTTCATGTAATCCATGTATCTAATAAAGGCGTGCAAAGTGCCTAAACACCTTTTCAAAGGGCCCAAAAGTCTTAAAATTTAATGTTTTTCTAGCCATATCATTCAAACCCAAGCTTTATTTTATCAAAAATAGTTTAACAATGATATAGTTTGTTGAATATATTATTTATAATTTTACAATCTATGCATAATATTTTTATATTTAGGGCCCAAATTTATAATTAGCACAGGGGCCTCAAAATTTTTAAGACGGCCTTGCCATGTACAATAAAAAAATAGAAATTGCATAGTATAGGATTTGATCCCGTGATCTCAAGTTCATCATATACTAAAGTCTTAACCACTAGACCAAGTGATATTAGTGTTATCATTTTAAAGTACAATATTAATAAATGAAAATTTTCCTTACCCGGGGCATAGCCCGAACCTAATAACTAGTTCAAATCTTAAAAAGGGGAGGAAATCTTTCACATTAGTCAATAATTTTGTTACTGGTATTAAAAACTAAATTAATAATGCTACAACTACCAGTCTACCGCGCAAAAAGGTTGTTTGTTAAACTCATATACTCTTCATTTTATACTACAACTCTACAAGTCTTAATTAAGTGATACTTTTTTTTATTAAAGGTAAGGAGAATTCCTTGCAAGGAGGGGGGAAATTGGGGATCCTTCTTGCAAGGGGTGAGAATCGAACCCCTTTCACAGGGGTGGAAGGAGGACCTTACAATTACTAGGCCAACCTTGATCCTCACAAGTCTTAAATGATACTGTGTGTCATGGGTTAGACACAACTTTTTAATTACTAATTTCACTTAAATTGCTTTAGCTTTCAAGATACTTTTCGTAACTTCCATAAATCGAAAAAGGCTAACTTGTTATTGTAATTTTCTTAAAACTTTTTTTAATCCAACAGATTTTGACTTATGTAAACTTAAGTTATACTTTTATAAACTTATTGAAACTTACTTGAAGTGATCTAAATGGATCTAAACTTATGCTTGTCAGTAATTAATCAAAATAAGTTTAATATAACACGACCATAATACTTTTGTGTAACATTGTATAAAATCTTCAACGATAAATTAAGACTAATTCTAGGTCTAATCAAACTCTACTGAGATGATTTACCAGAAATTCTTGTACATTATTAACTAACATTTTTTTAGTGTAGAGAAAGTCACAAGGGAAAGTGATATAGATAAAATTTAATCGTAGGTCTTGGGTACTATCTCCCAAGACTTTAATTAACTAAACTAGTTGATATCGTATTAACTAACATTATTTTTAGTTGTATATAGTTTGTCATGTAATATCAACTCTCTATTGTTGGCTTAGCTTAAAGAGTACCAATATTATTTTATAAATAAATTAATTAATAATAGAATTAAACTATGTAATCCGCGTACATAACTCTAAACCAAATATTGTACAATTTCCATTATATCCTTAGGTGTGAATTCCCTTAAAAAAAAAAGGTGTGAATTTACACACCCTTTTACATTCTCCATCCATGTGCTTATATGCTCAGCACATGATGCAAGTGATTAGGAGCTCTAAATTGGATTAAAGTGAGAATGAGACACAAAATGAGACATATAAGATCTTGACACGATTAATAAGGCGTATACTCTCTAGATAAATCCGTGTGTAATGAACCAACTCTAACAGGAAGAAACAATAATTATCTACACTATTTTTTTTTTTTTGCTTTTAGTTATTTATTATTATGACGTAACACAATCTTTATGAACCTCTTTATATAATTATATAGACATTGAGTAATATAAAAATTGTCGGTGAAATTTATAAAATTTATGCATCGGAAAACAGACCCAATAATTTGTACAGTAGAAACAATTAAACTAAACAGGAAAAAGGGTTAGAGTGACCAATAATCACCCTGATGATAAAATTCAGAGTTTACCCAGTTCAGAGAATGTTAGTAGCAGAGAGAGATTTTGATGATTAACCTCAGTATTTATTTGTACTTTTTTTCACATTGTTTTTTTAACATCTTTTTCTGCTTCCCATATCAAGCTGCCCCAGTTGTTAGCATGATTAACCTCTTAAGTCTTACCTTAGCTAGCACTCAATTCGAGGCAGACCAAATAATAATTCATTTAAAAAAATAAAATTAAAAAGAACATATTGTTATACTATATAGTATTAGTACATATATATGAGAGAATCAAAGACAGTTCAAAGTTTGATTAGTTTGCCAAATGCATGAGGTATGTGAGAGAGGAATATTATTCCACTCTGCACGGACAGTTAATTATATTGTTTAACTAGATAAACTATATAATTATGTATTTATGTACTACAATCTTTACAGGATCCTAGGCAACACTGATCCATAGGTCAATTGTTTATTTAGTTCCCTAGCTAAGCTACTACTGGTACGTTTGTTGTTATGTGTAATGTATATGTAGTGTTTGAACTTAGTAGTTTCTTGCTGCTTGACATACCAAGGGTTAGTTGAATGGTTTACTACTTTACTATAACCTCCATCTATTGAAGCCTTTTTTTTTGGGACCAAAATTTTGCACCGTCCAACACGATTTCCTATATGTAAAATTCTCCTTGTGATTGAGGGAAGTATAAGGATTTCTCAAATTTCAACTCGTAAATTGGCGCTAGTGAATTTTGATCCAACAATTTTGAGATTATGAGATAGCACAAGTAAACCTTTACCATTTGACCAATCAATGCTTAATAAAAAGCTTTGTTATATTATATATATATATGCATTTTTAGGTTCAGTCGGGCATAGCTTCCTAATCGATGGAAAGGAGTCATAGCTCAAATAAAAGTGCATATATAACATCAAATCTTAGTGGCATGTAATTCCCCTACACATTTTGATGGATGGTTAATGAAAATGTATAGTTTCGCAGATATTATATCTCCTAATAAGCATTCGATATTGTTAATGTTCTAATATCTTCAATATTTATTCTTCCTATATATACAACCATTGATCATAATTTATACTCACGAAACTAGATTTCTATTGTGGTAACTCACTAACTCTTAGGTTATGAACTCTTTTTGATGTATAAAAAAAGAAATTTGATCCGAGATTTTGATCAGTAATCCTCCTCTAAACTTTTACCAACTAATTTAGCTAACAGTTACAAAGTGAATGATCTTTTATACCACTTTGATTATAACGCTTGCCAATAAGCAAAATTTGACCATCAATATCATTAATTCCTAATAAAAATATAGAAAGTTGTTATTTTGAAAATATACATTAACGCTAATCCAACAACATATTATTTGATAACACTTATTTTCCTGAAATGGTAAAAAGATATGGTCATATATAGTGAGTTATATAAGTAGTACAAAAGTCGAAGTGGTGCAACTATTTTGAAATAAACAGAGGAAATATTAAAGGGTTACTTTTTATAGTTTTTTTATAAGGTGTTTCTTTCTATAATGATCTTAATATACCTACTAATATATATCTTTTCCTTTTTGGGTTGTTTGGGGGGAGAAGTTGGGTGGGCATGTTATATTGCATGTTCAATTGCAAATAGCAAATATTATCTTAACTGTAAAAAAATTAGGGGAATTAAGGGGGAAGAAATAGAATAAAGCGTGGCTGAAAATGAAGGGGGATAAGTCAAGCAAAATTAAAAATTCGAATAATGCGTACTTAGGCAGCAGACTTAGCGGGTTATCACATGGTCTTCACTGCATGCTCCCATGTTCCAGTCACCAGTACTACCATGTTGCCTTAATTTGCCTTTTACCATTTAGACTCAAACCAACTCAACTAAGACCAAGGATAAAGCTATGAACTTTCAGTGTTTTAAATTAAATATCCTATATCTATATCTCTGTAGATTTTTGTCCACTCATACAAGTTTACATTTTGAAATATAATGTATGGTTTGCTAACATTATTGCAAAGGAATATATACTTCTTTTTTTATCCTCCTACACTCTCTTCCAAGATACAAAGAATAGTATCCTTACCACAGTTGAGGTATATATCAATGAGTCTCCCTGCCTCACAAGCCATACGCAAACTTGGCTTGAATAAGCTGGAGTAGAATTTAGTTCAACTTGAGACATAAACGAGTTGAGTTGAATAAAGCAATTTGAAAAAATCGTGAGTACACTCAGACTCATAAATCAAGTACGTACTTAGTAGCATCTATATAGTATATTTTTATTTTCATGGTTTCCAATTAACAACTCTAGTCATCAGTATCTATGATTACGTACTAGTAATAAACTATAAAATATTAATATATGAAAAATACACGTTAAAATAACTCAAACAATAATTTTTCTCCTTAATTCTCGTTAATTAAGAGACCAGGGCCTAATTCACATATATGATTAAACATAAAACCTAATTTATTTCGTGGTGATGTATATATAACTCAAAAAAATAGAAGAGTATAACTAAATTGCCATTTTGCTGCGTGTTTAATTCGTTTTTGGAAACCTTGCTCTCCGTAGTTTATTGCTGCTACGCCTTTCAGATGCTTCCACAGGTTTGGATATGCTTTTAGCATGGTTTGAAGTTTTACTTTGTGATCTACTGTCCGTTTTTTTAATATGTTACTCCACTACATACACCTATGAGATATATGCTTTTCTTTTTTCCTTTCTGGTATGCTTGTTGAGGTTCAAAATCAAATATCTCAACGTCATACTATATTCACTTTACTATCTAAACTTCATGTCTTCATAGGAATAAATGATAACATTTATAGCTTTGTGGAAATAAGGTAAATAATACATTAATTTGTAATTAGAAGAGTTTTCTCTCAAGATTGTGCCCTAATTGATCAAAAATGAGAAAACAATAAAAACTATAACCTATGAATTAAAAAGGTCGATATCCGAAGAAATTATAGTAGAGTGTCCCAGAGAAGCAGCAACACAATTATCTTGTCATCATCTCGATAGATTATCTAGAGGTGATTGTTGTGGAACTAGAAATTGAACGAGTGGATGTTAGCAAACACGAATGAACATTGGTATTTTTCCCAATAAGATATAATAAATCTTAGATTATCTAACGTATCAGAGATTGCTAACATGAAGACTAGCACTGCTAATACGAGTAGGACAAGAGCCGCAAACGTCGTTCAAGGGGAGAATATTGAGAGCAAAAAACCCTAGCCGTTTTTTCTCCCAACCAAGAAAACCTCTCCAAGCGTCTCTTTCAGCGAAGCAACCCCAGGGGCTCGCCGATCGCCTGAGCCGCTTGGGAAAGGTGGCCGTCGAGCCCCCTACCCCTCCCACTTTATGTTTTTTAGTTTTAGGTGTCTTATCCGTTTGAATTTCTCCTGTTTGTCGCTGCGTGTTACGGCTCTTGTTGTCGGCAAGTTTGGGCGTTCCACCTCCCCCTCCCCCGATCGCGTCTGTCAGGCATCCCTTCCCCCCCCCCTGTTACTTCGTCGGACATCCCTTCCCCCTCCCATGTGTTAGTTCGTCGGGCTTCCCCTCCCCTTCCCCTGGTTTCACTAGTTAGTTGGGCTTCCTCTTCCCCTTCCCCTCCCTTTTGTTCGAGTTCTTCAGTCGCGTCCTGTCCCCATCCCCTGTTCGAGTTCTTCAGTTGAGTCCCCCTTTGCTGGTTGATTTTTGTTTCTCGGGCATCCCCTTCCCCTCCCCCCAGTCATTGGGCTTCCCTTTCCCCTTCCCCCTGTTTGTTGGGCTCCCCTCCCTAGCTATGTTAGTTCTAAGTTTGGTGGGTTTTTTCGCAGTATGTGTGGTTAGTCTCATAGTTAGTGTAAGTTGGTTCTTCAGAGTTGCTAAGGCTATAGTCTGTTGTTGGTTATGGCAATTGAAAAATGATTGCAAGTTGGATAAGGGATGGTTGAATAATGTTGTAGTGGTAAAATCTGTAGTTTTTTTGAAATTTTTGATGCAGGAACGGGTGAATCAAGAGGATGTGAAGTGCAAGTGTGGTCGAGGCGATGATCGATGTTCATGGTTGGACCTTGTGTTTTCCAGTTTTAAAAATCGAAGGTGTATTCGAGAGCTCACCATGTTTAGCTCTCTTTTTAGCTTGACAATGATCTTCATAGTCGTTGCCTTGAAAAATTCAAATCTGCAGGCGGCACCCTAGTTTCATCTGGTGGATCTCAGCACGCCCCGTTTCTCCTACCCTACGGAGAAACATGATATACTCTCGAGAGAGAGTCATGAGTCACCTAGGAACGTGACTCTTCATCAGATCATGAGCCAAGAATCCTAAGCGTCAGAAGTTCGTTGGGATTGCTCATGCGGCGAAATGCGAATCTTGCCTTTGGTTGTTCGTTGTCCGGATCGTGAACGACACTCGCTTCTCCTACCACTTCCATCAGTCATCAGAATTTTGACTCCACCAGCACAATCATCGACCAGCGACACCCTCCTTAATAGGCGACTCTCTATCGGTTTTACTTGTTTTTGTTTTTTAGGGCATGTAAGAGCTCATAAAGCTCCTTTAGATTTTCCTTTGTTTTATGTTTGGTTGTATTAGCAATAGGATGTACTTCGTTGTTTAATTAATGTACGTTTTCTCGATGTCAAAAAAAAATGACTAGATGAAAGAAATAGTGTTTAAGATTGTGAGAACATGTGATTTTTTTTTTCTATGACTAAGTCAAGCTACAATGAAAGTTCAAAAGCCTATATATTTATCATTCTAAGTGGACCGACCTCTTAAACCATATAAATTGTTAAGCGTAGCCTAGCCTTACTCTTATTAAAAGTTCAAATATGTTTTGTCAAAAAATCAAATAAGTGCAAATATAATAGTGGATATCTAAGGATAGATATGTTATGTAGTGTCCTGACTTTTCTCATGTACCAAAAAAAAAAAAATTATGTGGTGTGTACACCTTATTTTATTATAATTATTGTGCTAGGGCTCCCTAGGATCGATTAAGCCCTTATATTATCTTCACAAGCTTGCTTGTTAAAACTTTGTTATTATTCGTCACCCTTTTCGAATACATCGTGATAGTGTGTCTGCTTCTTATATGACGACCGATCCTATTCTGCATGCTTGTAGCATAAACACATTACCATTGATTATCATTTTGTTATAGAGTATGTTACTCATGGCGACTTAGCAGTTGGTTATGTTCCTACTCCATCATTTTCAGATAGTTGACATTTTTACTAAAAGTTTGTATGGTTAGTAATTTGAGTTTTTGTGTTCCAATCTACTCCATGTGGTCTCCCCTGCATAGATTGAGATGTAATAGTGGTATAGTGGATACCTAAAGGTAAATATATAATATGGTGTAAACCTTATTTTATTATTAATTTAGTATCCGGGTTCCCTAGCTAAAAGAATGAGTCGTTATCTTATCTTGACCAAGAATATATCTTGTTGATATTAGTTGTCCAAATGTAATTTTATGTATAAATATTGCAAGTAGTTACGTTAGACTGCAGATGTTTAATTTCGTTAATAAATGAACTAGGATATTGTTGTGATGGATTTCTAATTGCTGCTATCACATTAGGTATTAGTGCTAAGATGGGTTAACAACGTAGCAATACTTTATATCTTCTGACTTCTGGTCTATAAAATCCTAGTGTAACTCACCTAAGTATCAATTTGTTCTAATAATGTATTAAAGGCATATATCTGTGTAACATAATGTAGAGGGTGAGTCGTCATATTAATTATACTCACATACAAGTTTTAAGTGAAGTAAGCAACCGGATGATTACCAAAAAAAATGTAGGCAAAATTTACAAACTATATCTTCAACTCTTCATTATCAAATTTATAACTTGAGGGAAACACTTATTCGAATTAAAAGGAGCACAAACTCAAAACACCGAAATCTATACATGTAAGAAATTAAGAAAGCAGCTAATTATAAGTAGTAATTAAGATGCTATCTAACGAAGCAATAAGTGTAGCGTCTAAATGCACATACTACTGAACATCATGCATGATGTTGTTGTAGGAAGTGAGGCAAAAGGGTCTGATGAGGGGGGTAGGCAGCAAGGTGGGGTGGGGCAAAAACCCACTAAAAGTCGTGGATGGAAAAAACAAAATAGGCTGCCAAGGACTTTGAGGATTGAGGAGAAAAATGACAAGGGGGTAGGGGGAAAACGTGAGCGGATACCCGATTTGGAAGAGGAGAGGGAGGCTCCGGTTCGAAAAAGATAGGAATGTCCCCGAGTTTTTTTAGAATGCTTGGAAGGCAGGAGAACACAAGTGAGCGGGACAAGCTGAATGGAGTGGCGGGCCCCACCGAAAGGGCCCTTGGTGATCAATGAATAAAATATTATGCTGGAATTGCCGAGGCCTGGGGAGTCTTCGTGCAATTAACGCTTTGAAGAGAGTTTTAACTCTCGAAACTCCCCAAATTCTTTTTCTTTCTGAAACAAAATTAAAAGCTTGGGAAATGGATAGTGTGAAAAATAAATTGAGGGGAATGAATATGATGGCAGTGAGTTGTGAGGGGGATGGGAGAAGTAGAAGAGGAGGTTTGGCCTTGTTGTGGAATGATAAAGTTGATCTCATTATTAAAACTTTATCTTCTAATCATATTGATGCCCATGTATTACTTGATGGGGAAGAAAGTTGGCGCTTCACAGGCCTATATGGACATCCAGAAGATACTAATAAAGCTAAAACTTGTGAATTGCTGAAAAGCCTTCATAAGGTAAGTCATCTTCCTTGGGTGTGTGGTAGGGATTTTAATCTCATGATGTTTGCTGCAGAAAAGAAGGGAGGTAATGGGTTCAATGTAAGAGATGCGCAGATGTTTAGGGAGGCAGTAGAGGAGTGTGAGTTAACAGATATGGGTTATGTGGGACATGATTTCACGTGGAGTAATAATCAACCAGGAGAAAACAACATACAAGAGAGACTTGATAGATTCTGTGTATGCAAGAAATGGAAGGAGTTATTCCCTGGGTCTTTTGTCTCGCACCTCACAAAAAGAAAGTCTGATCATCTTCCTATTCTCTTACATGTTGTCTCGAAGCTTTACTGCGAATAAAAAAAGAGAATGAAAAAACTTTTTCGTTTTGAGGAGATGTGGTTGAGGGAGGAGAGGTGCGGTGAGATAGTGAGAGATTGTTGGCGGCATGGAGGTGATGTCCATAATAACTTGGGGGCTACGGCTAGTGGGTTACAGAAGTGGGGCAAAGATATGTTTGGCAGTACTTTGAGGGAATTGAGGGAGTGTCAAAGTAGGATGAAGGATCTTATGAGTGAGGTTCAGTCTGAGGAGATAATTGCGGAGATGCGAAGTATAGACATGAGGATGGATGAGTTGGATGAGCGTGAGGAGACGTATTGGAGACAAAGAAGCAGGCAATACTGGTTGCAGGGAGGAGACAAAAATTCTCGGTTTTTCCATGCCAAATCGGAGCAAAGGAAATCGAGAAACAATGTGGGGAAGATAACTGATGAAGCAGGCAACATGTTTGATGATGAAACGGACATCGCGGAGGTGTTTGTAAATTTTTTTGATGACATTTTCACATCAGGAGGGAATGTAGATGTTAATCCTGTGATTGATAAAGTGCACGCACGACTTGATGATGAGATGAATGCAGCTCTGGCACGGCCGTATACTGGGGAAGAAATCCGAGTGGCGTTGTTTCCAAATGCATCCCTCAAAGGCCCCTGGGCCTGATGGTATGTCTGCAATGTTTTTTCAAAAAAATTGGGATGTTGTTGAGGTTGATATAATTGATCTTGCTCTCAATATTCTAAATAATGGGGGGGGAGGTTTCTGAGTTTAATCATACTCATGTAGTACTTATCCCAAAAAAGAAAGTGTGTGAAACTCCCAAAGACTACAGACCTATTAGCTTGTGTAATGTTCTTTATAAGATTATTTCTAAAACTCTTGCTAATAGGATGAAAGAAGTCTTGCCACATGTTGTTAATGAAGCTCAGAGTGGTTTTGTCCCTGGTAGATTAATCACTGATAATATCTTAGTTGCTCATGAATGTTTCCATTACCCGAGGAAGAAGAAGAAAGGAATAAAAGGTGATATGGCTCTCAAACTTGATATGAGCAAAGCATATGACAGGGTTGAGTGGGATTTTTTAAGGCAAATGATGAAGAAGATGGCTTTCCCGAATTATTATATCGAGATGATTATGAAATGTGTTGTTTCCCCTACTTTTGCTATCCTTGTGAATGGGCAACCGTCCAATACTTTTACTCCTAGCCGGGATTTGAGACAAGGGGACCCCCTTTCCCCGTTTCTGTTCATTTTGTGTGCGGAAGGCTTGTCGGCCTTATTGATGGATGCTGAACAAAAAAGACGATTCATGGAATAAAAATTGGCAAAAAAGTGAGCCCCATTTCTCACTTGCTGTTTGTCGATGACAGTTTGTTGTTTGCTAGAGCAACAGTGGAGGAAGTTGATAATGTGCTTGATGTGCTTTCTATCTATGAAGCAGCTTCCGGGCAAAAACTGAATATGGAAAAATCTGTGGTATCTTTCAGCCGAAATGTCGAACTTGAAAAGAAAAATTTGCTCCTGGAGAGATTAAATTTTAAGGCAGTGGAGGATAATGATAGTTACTTGGGTTTACCTACGTACATAGGGAGATCTAAGAAGGAAGTTTTCCAAGCTATTCAGGAAAGAGTATGGAAGAAACTAAAAGGGTGGAAAGAAAAGTTTTTATCACAAGCGGGAATGGAGATATTATTAAAAGCTGTTGCCCAAGCCATTCCGATGTATACTATGCAAGTCTTCAAGCTTCCGCAAAGCATCATTTTGGAAATTGAAAAAATGTGTAGAGCCTTTTTTTGGGGGCAAAAGAAGGATGAGAGGCGAATCCCATGGCTATCTTGGGAGAATTTGTGTCGGTCAAAAAGAGAGGGTGGGATAGGCTTGAGAGATCTTGAAGCTTTCAATCAGGCCTTGTTGGCTAAGCAAGGGTGGAGAATATTAACAGATGAAAGCTCTTTGATGACGAGAGTATTAAGAAGCAAATACTTTCCGAATTCCAGTTTCTTCGAAGCCAAAATGTCTCCCACGACCAGCTTCACGTGGAAATCTATATTACAAGCTCGAGACTTGTTGAAAAAGGGAGTTCGAAGAGTGATTGGTGATGGCATGTCCACAAGGGTGTGGCAAGACCCATGGGCTCCTACTGAACGAAATGATGGGCTTTTAATCCCGACTGATGCGGAGGGATTACAAGTCACTATGGTCAGTGAGTTACTGCAGGGAAGCTCGTGGAATGCGCACGACCTATCAGAGGTGGTTTCTCCATGGGATGCATCAAAGATTCAGGAGATGATCTTACCATCTTTTCCTTGTCCGGATGCTTGGGCGTGGAGGTGGTCAAAAAATGGTAGCTTTTCGGTGAAGAGTGCTTACCATGTTGCTGTCAAGGACAAAAGAGGCCCGCATGCTAGCTCGTCAAAGGAGGAGTACTGTGAGGTATGGAAGAAAGTGTGGCATGCTTGTGTACCCCCTAAGGTACGTAATTTTGTATGGAGAGCTTTACATAATGCCATTCCGGTAAAAGCGAACTTGAAGCGAAGGCACGTTGATGTAGACCCAATTTACTCGCGTTGTGGTGAGATGGAGGAGAGTGTGGTGCATCTTCTTCTCACCTGCACTGAGGCTCGGGCTATGTGGTACGCATCACCGCTGAGACTCGACATTTCCCAGGTGAGTATAGAAAGTTTTCGTGGATGGGTTTTGGACAAAATGCAACTATGTAGGGAGACCGAGTGGTGGGATGTGTTTTGGATGCTGTGCTGGTCCTTATGGTTGAGTAGGAATGATTGGCTTTATAATAAAGTGAAGGGAGATCTTATGGGGAGGATAGGGAAGGCTAGTTGTGTTTTGGAGGAATATAGGAAAGCTGATGCTTTGGGAAGGATATCACGCCATCAGGTCAGGGTGCCAACCCAATGGGCTCGGCCTACGGGTGATTTGTTAAAGGTGAATTTTGATGCTGCTTTCAAGGAGGGGGAGAAGGTGGGTATGGGTGCTGTGTTGAGGGATGGAGCTGGTGACGTCCTTATGGCAATGTGTGATTCGTGGAGGGGGAGGTGTGAAGTCCATGAAGGTGAGGCTATGGCAGCAAGGCAAGACATCAAAACGTCCATGGAGGCGGGGTTCTCCCGCTTTGTGATTGAACCCGACGGTGTCTTTGGTCTTCGAAGCTCTCAAGCGAGGAAAGAAAGAA
The DNA here is from genome assembly GCA_947648045.1 of Beta corolliflora. Lineage (NCBI taxonomy): Eukaryota > Viridiplantae > Streptophyta > Magnoliopsida > Caryophyllales > Amaranthaceae > Beta > Beta corolliflora. The sequence continues at coordinate 117,446 of CANSZD010001176.1, forward strand.
GTGTCTCCTTTTGGTTTGATTCTACATGACATTTTTATGCTTTTATCAAACTGTGGTAATGTTTATTTCAATTTAGTTGGAAGAACATGAAATAGAGTAGCACATTCTCTAGCTAAGAAAAGCTTGATGGAAAATGAGTTGCTTGTATGGTTAGAGGAAGTCCCTACTGATGTAGTGGATGTTGTAGCTGCAGATTTGGATGAATAATAAACTTTTGGTGTTTTGATGTCAAAAAAAAAAAAAGAGCTGATTGTACATGTTTTCGGTTCTTTTCCTTTTTCTTTTTCTTTGAAGTTTTATGGGTCAACACGTCTTCGTTGTGCTAACACCCACTAACAATTGTCTCGTAACAATTTTATTTTTGACATCGGAAAAATTTGCAAAACTGAAAACAAACCGACACTTAGGATCCACTAATGCTAGCAGCCTAGCACCACTTGCTAGATTGGGGGAGTCCTTGACTTGACTACAACTTTTACAGAGACAAGCATTAAAACAAGAGCAAACCAAACTAACATGTTTTTTCCTAATATGATAAGAGAGATCCGATGAAAATGGAGCAGTGCTTCTCTGCTTGGATCCTACTTAAAAGACGTCACATTTGCTTATCCCCTTCCCAAACCTTCTTCTAGAGCTGGAGATGGGCATGACATTCTTATGGCCGATATATAGTATATCAATCAATTTTTTAACCTTAACACTCCTCACATTCTTAGATATTTGTCATGGACGAATGACGATTCTTAGCTTGTACATACAAAAGTGACCAAGTACATTGAGTTTTACATTGTTACACTCAAGTGACTAAATAATACTTCATTTCTTAGATTTCTCAATAAAAATTTATGCTTGCTTTAGTCTGTATTATTTTGTACATACCAGTACAAATTCATATTATTTAGCCAAATTTATTATTTTGAAATTAGTAAAACTTATTAGAATCTATCTGAAATTAATGAAACTTAATTATAACTTTTTGAGGTTAATTAACGTACATATTAGAACTTTTTTACCTTTTTTCTAAAATAACTTATAATAGAGCTTAATTGAATATTATCCTCATGTTATCCTGCCTAAATTCTAAGGGTAAACTTCATATGTCGTCAATAGACATAATACTATATACTTCCTCCGTTTCTTTTTCAATGCAACAATTGGACTTTTCCACTATTCACACCTATCACTTTGACTAAGATTTGTGATTTGTACATAATGAAAAATATAGTCAAGTGGGATATTGTTAGATTTGTCTCGCGACCTACTTTCATAATATGTAATTTTTATAATTTTTACCTATATGTAATTATAGATATTTATGGTCAAAGTAATGCCTCGTTGCGCGTGAAAGTCAATTGTTGCGTTTAAAAGAAGATAACCTAGTTACGTTACCTTGATTATAGATGAATGAGTTTTTTTTAGTGCATAAAATTCATGAAAAATAGTACAGTTAATAAAACTACCAAAAGCAACGTTGGATTTAATGACATAAATATATATATTTTTAAATATATGGTACTACAAGAGTGAATGAGGACAAAATAGGTGGAGTAAATAAAAATAAACACGTGGGGTTGGGAGTATACATCTATATTCTATCCGTACAATTAAATGAGAGTAGATTTACATTGATAATGACGTATAAGGTATAAATACAAAGTATACTACTTTGTACTCAATTACATGTAGCTTGAAGAAGTAAAGAGAATAAAGAAAAAGAGAAAAAGGTCCACATGCAATAAGGTGATGAAGGGAAAGACTTGTTTGTTTGACAAAGGAAGGAAACATGAAAACAATGACCAAAGTGTTGCAATCGTAAAGATAAGGAGACAAATTTTATCTCAAAACTCAATCCATCAAACACTCTCTACTCTCTCCCACTCTGTCTCACGTGCACTTCTCCTCTTCTTTAAGATACCTAAGTACTCACTACACTCTCTCCTACTTTCTTCTTCTTTACCCTTCTTTTTTATAATTATACTAGCTACATACTTGTGGACAAAATAACAAAGATTACTCTTTTTTTTTTTTTTTTTTTTGGTGGTAAGACAAAGATATCTTGAAATTTTCTTCTTCCAGGATAGGGAAATTATGAAAATCCCCTTTATCAAAAGATTACTTATGTTCTTCTCCCCTAGGAAGTATATACACTAGAAGGGGAAGTCCTTTCGCGAGTATTTTTGCTACCGAACAAATACTAATTGAGAATTAACTACAAGCCAAATGTCAGTTACGTACCATTTACATGAATAAAATTATAGTCATTATTTATTAGCTTGAAATAAAACTCTAGTAGCAAGAATCAATCAAATTAACTCCGATTAGTAATCAATTGGCGATCACTAATATATTACACAAGTTTTTTCATACCTAATTAATAAGTCGAACACGGTTTGTAGACTAAAAAAGGACTATTTATACAATGGATGTACTACGTCAGCACAATACAACATCTTCGTAAATTTTGAAAATATGGAAGATTTGGGGTAACTAAACTAGAAGGGATTTTTTTTTAAATAAAAAGAGTATTGCTTGTTTAATGATAATTAATTGCACCATGTACGACATATAGGGGTGAAGTGGATATTATAAGATTACAAACTTACAAATCAAGACATCCTTTTCCGATCAAGACATCCTTTTCCTCTCGGAAAAAGCAACCAAAATTTGCCTCTACATATGTTAGAAACTTTAGAAAATTATTAGCCCCACATGCACACACGTACTGGGCCTATCACTCTTCTTTTTTTTCCCTTAGTCCTTGAAAAAACAATTGCTCACAAGTCACAACGAATAACTCCATTTTTAGGAATGGACAAATTTGCGTTACATCTTTAAGATGGGCCAAAATTTATACAATCTCTAAGATGTTCCCTCAAAAAACAAGTTGAAGATGTTAGCAAATTTGGAAAGAAATTCGACCTTTTTCTTTTAAACTGAACCTAATATTTTACGAAAGTCATAAAGCTAAGGAGTACTTGGCAAATTACAGATATTAAACATTTACAAATATTAAAGTTTCATAAAAAATATCTAGTTATTTAATCGTGAATTGTTGATTAAATATAGATATAATTAGTACTATTTTTGTTATTGTTATAATGGCCCACTAGATTTTCGCAAAAGAAACTACTTTTTAATTTTTACAATTCTAACCAAAAATTTGGGCCATGAAACCATAAGCAAACTGCAAACCAACCCACGCTTCCACTTAATCCAGAATGACTTTAAAAGAACACTAACATGATCCAATTCTATTTTTAATTTTTTATACTTCCTCCTTTTTTAAAATCTACCATTCCTATTTTGCACGTTTTTCAAAGCAAATCTTTAGGCATTGATATATTAAATTTAAATAAGTAAAATTATAAAAAGTAGATATTTTGAAAATATATATCGAGATGAATCTAACAAGATTTCACATGACTATATTTTTCCTAACATATATATAAAACAAAATGGTCAACGTGAAATATGAGAATAGTGTCAAAAGCCAAAATGGTAGAGCTAAAAAAAATGGAGGAAGTATCAAGTATATATGTACTACAATTTAATCACGGTGTAATGCACATTTGTACTCGGTATAATCAGTTTTTGAAATCCCTTCATCCCAAGATATTAGTCTCTTACGACTTTGGCTAACAGCAAACCTCGTCAAATCTGGCGGGTAACCCTAGAGGCCTAAAACTTCAATCGTGACACATTATAACTCAATACAAATCTTGACAAATTTACAACAGTCAACATCAAATCTAACATAGTGCTTCATAACAAATGGTTATCCTCTCGCAATGTTTAACTGTACATCCTGTGTAAAAGTACACTCACTGGCATAGAACCAGTCATGGGAAGTACATGAATCACGCGCGCGGCGCGCCTGAAGTGCAGCCACGTGCTAGCAAGTGTAGCACACCAGCTGTGAGGCGTACCTAGGCACTTCAGTTGTACGTGGGTCGTGGGACATTCAGGCATGCAAGTAATTAATGTAACACTACTAAACACAAGTTTGATATCAAAGCAAGCAATCCAGCTATATTGTTAAACCGGCAAATTGCTGGACTCAAACTTGAATAGGAGAAATTTTTACTTCCACATGAATATTTCAGTTGGCCTGAAAATGAAATGGCCTAAAAGAACCTTTTATGATAAACTTATTACTAGATTGCTATTCAACAATAAGATAAAACAAAATTTGTCTGAGCAATATACTTCATATCCTCGAAATATGATAACGTTAAAGCATGGTGGTGTTGCGTACAGAATTTGTCAGGAACAACTTCACAGTGGTTATACGGCCCTGCTGCAGCTTGTTGAAGTATTTATCCTCTAGTTCCAGGCTATTATCCCATCTTATCGAGGTACACTGAGACCAAGCTCTGCAGAAAATGAAGTGATCATGAGGGAATACACATTTTTCAATTTTTGGAAATCAATTTAGAGCCAATCCTAATATAATGTACAGAAGATTCATGTCTTATGCATTGGTGAATGTGGAGAGGCAGCAAGCAGTTCAGAAGTAGTAAGGTTCTCCTGTCCAACCTAAATTCATACTCCATAGGCCACATTCATACATTTAGTACATCAAAATCTTGGAGGTTTCCCATATTGCCCTTATCGATACCTTCAGGCGGCTTCAGCTAAGAATATCAAAGAAATACTACATTGGTATGTATGTTGGAAATGTAAAGAGTTTTATATAGTTGTAGGCCTCAAATCAAATTCGCTTTTTATTCATGGATAAAGGGAGTAAATCAGAAGCTTGACAACAACGAATCCTAAACTACTAAAGCAAGAGTCATGAAGCTTAAGCTACATCAAGTGTGAAAAGACTTTCTTTTGCTCGGTTTCCATTTCCCGCCAATGCCATCATTATCAACACGATGAGAACCTAATTTTAACACTTCCAAGCAGAATGTTCATTATTTACAAATCATGAACAGCAAAGGAGAAAATATCTTGTCAGCAGAAGCTGAAACAAGAAATTAATGATTCTGTATCACAATTTAATAAGCAGCTCAAATGTGAAGCAACTAAGTTTAGTAAAGCACACCACCACAATTTTGGAGCAAGATAAATTCAGTCTTCTGTTCGCAGGGGAATCAACAAATTGTCACAATCCAACATGTACAAATTACGATTGGGAAAACCCTAAAGTCCAAAAAGAAAAAGAGCCCAGCCCTACAAATATTTAAATGCTTAATCCAAACACCAAAGACCTTGATTGATAAGAGCAGGGAAATTAATAAAAGAAAGATTTCGTTTGTCAGATAATTATATGGTGCCAAAAATAATTCTTTCAAAAGCTACAAATATGTCTAGGCATTAAGCATCGAGCCTGTCTACCAATGGTACTTAGGACAGGAGATCATTCTACTCCAAATCATACAACTGTAAATATTGGTAAACGGAAGCATCCAAGTGTCTAACTATTTGGAGACAGAAACATATTGGTTAAGGCTACATTTGATAACAATATAATAAGCCAAAAGCATGCTCTAACCCCCCCTTGATCTCCGACCAGCAATTTAACTTAGATAAAATTTTGGACTAGCCTTTTCCCCTCTAACATCATGATCCCATATAAGAGAAAGGAAACCAGGGTCATCCAATCTTCTCCAATTAAAAAGCTTGTCTCACACTTCTCATGAAGCTTCAAAACAGTATTCAGCAACAAGAATATAAGGTATATTCCACTTATTGTCCATCACAGTTTGACAATGAACTTCTCAGACCCAAAGAATGTAACGTACACAACAAAGCCAATGTTACCCATACATGAATACAGGTAGTATACTCCTAAATTAACCTAATTCAATTCAAACCTATTACCTACCATCACTTCCTCTGTTTCTAAGTCAATGAATGAATCTAAAACTTTCACGTCCTCACTGTTGATCAAAGTGGTTTGTCCTTGATTCTTTCATGAAAGGAAAACCAAAAATCTGGGGTTTTACTCATCAACTTCAATTAATCTGTGGGGGAATCTGGTCAAATTTTAGGTGCCTAATTCTTACACATGTGTGGTCATGAAGAGATGAGTTGTGAGGCTCTGGTCTGCAAGTTTTCTATAGTTTCCTTGATCCTACAAGAATTTCACTCAAGATTGAAGGTCATAATTACAGAAAATTCCCAACAATTTCATTCAAGAGGAATGAGAGTTTGAAATCGCATTCTCAGTAAGCATTGATACAGTATCTTGATTGCTTCTAGAAAAACCACCTCTTCCATAACCTATTATCATCCTTCTATATTACAATTTGCTTCTGACTTAGCTTTTATTGATTCAATATTGGAAATACGTAGTCAATCAAGCTACAACACCTTTTGTTACGTCTCAGGAACAACATCCTAGGTAGGGCATTGCGGAACTGAGGGACAATATTTTTAGTAGCTAAAGTATTCAGAGCCTCATAAAAATCTGGAAAAGCAAATTTACTAGCAAACAAGCCCTATTGTTCTGAATACCTTGGGTGCAATTTATGGCATGGAAATTTTAAACATTCAATCTATCTTTCAACCCCAAGTACTATTCTGGCTCAAGGAACTAAAAACTACATTAAGAACTAAAAAGAAGCAGTTTGGCAAGAGAGAAACTGATCTAAAGCAAAGCTTTTTCTCGTTTAAAGTGGGTACCTAACTACCTACAGAGTACAGAGTGTAACAGATGAAGCAAATTCAGCAATTCAATGAAATTCTTTGAAGTCATTTATGGTATGGCAATATGGCATATACAATAAAAAAAACTTCATCAGTGTGCTGACCATAATTATCCAAGCTAATATAAGAATAGAATTCATGGTGATGCATGAAGGAAAAAGGAAAGAAAATCGTTTAAAATTTTTGGGTCACTTTAGTTGAAAAGTGTGTTTAGACTTTAGAGTAACACTTTTGACGTACCAGCATCATTTTATTTATCAAATGCAGTAGCATATGCCACAAAACTAGTTAGAAGGAAACAAATTGCACAACTCACAGAGGGGTCATGTGTGACTTGTGGATTTAATTATAAGGGTTTGAGGGACTAAGGTGCGCCTATGACATATGCTCCAACGAGTGCCATAGTTGCACCCACCACACAAGCCAATGACTTTAAATTCAAGCCGGCTTTCATACAACTAATTTCAAACAATCAATTTAGGGGTAGTAGTAATGAATGCCCTCGAGAACACTTGAGGGAAGTTTCTTGAATTTTGTTCAACGGTGAAACAAAATGGAGTCGCGCAATATTTCATTCGTTTGAGCATGTTCAAGTTCTCTCTAAGAGATGAGAGATCTCGTTGGCTCACCGAATTACCTCCTAACGCCATCACTACATGGAAAATGTCACAAAAGCTTTCTTAGGCCAATTCTACTCATTGCAAAAAACGGCCGAAATGAGAGCCAATATTGTGACCTTCAAGGATAGACATGATGAGAGTCTCTCAATGAAGCATGGAAAAGATCCAAGAGACTTTTGAGGGAATGCCCACATCATAACATGAGGAACAAAATGCAACTTCATTGTTTCTACAATGATCTTTCCTCTCAAAACAAGATGAGTCTAAACGCGGGAGCGGGTGGACCGATAATGATGAAGGAAGCGGATGAAGCCCTACAAGCAATTGAGCATGTGGTTCAAAACGATAGAGATTGGAACAAAGGGTAACGCGCTTCAACCTCTAAGAGAGGTGAAAAAGTACGAGGTAGATAGTATTGATTTGCTTACTTCTAAAGTAGATGCTTTAGTTAATCAATTGAAATCTTCTACCATGTCTCCTTCATCATCTAATTTCTCTATGCTTGGTCATTCTCAAAATCCCAATTCATATCCCCTCCCAACATGTCGCATATGTGTAACTATGGGAACACTCCTCATTCCGTTCATAGGAATGAAACAATTAATTCATACCAATTGTCAACATGCCTTATTACGTAGGAAGTCAATGTAAGCTACCACATTCGAAAGAGTTAAAACACAGGTTACAACATAAGGGGCAGTCTCAATTTCACCTAAATTTGTAATGACAAGTTAAAAGCAGACGAATATAAATCGAAAAGAAGCGAGCTTCAGGAATTCAGAGAAATTATCAAAGGGGCATATGACAACACAACAAAGAGGAACATTTCAGGGTTTTCTATAACACAATGCAATATAATTAATGAAACTAATAATAACAACTAGAACATAACAAAGATCAAGTTGCTTACAAGATGAATTGAAATAAAACACAGAATTTTGTGAAGAGATTTTATCAAACTCCTGGATTGGCACTGCAAAGCATACCCTGAGACAAGGATCTTGAGCTGGTTGAATCTATGCCAAGACAAGATGTCAAACGAGCTGAAGCAACTGCTGAGTGAAGTGGAAGAAGAGATTGAACTGCACCCATTTGTGATAAAACCCTGAAAATTCAAAATTACAATGTCAAAATTCAATCTTTTTGATGAAAATTTCAACTTTTTTTTGGTACATTTTTTTTAGGATTGAGAGAAGTGCACCTTGAAAATGAGGGGGGAGGAGAGAGAAGGACGAACAGAAGGGATGGAATTAGAAGTGGGTTTTTGGGTAAATGTGGATTTGAGAAGATTGAAGGTTGGTCTTGAGATGGAACGATAACGAGACGCCATTGCAGGAGGAGAGAGAAAAGTGGAAGGGTTGATTGATGCTAGATTGCTAGGGTTTTAGCCTTTTAGGTTTTTGCTTGCCACAATAACGACTGAAAATATAATTTTTGCACTTGCAATGTTTTTTTTTCTTTTGTCCGGCTTCATGATTTTGATCATTAAT
>CANSZD010001177.1:0-285863 GCA_947648045.1 Beta corolliflora
GAGGCACATCGATCCGGATCGTTTGCATAATCGCATTCCAACAAGATCGTATCAGGATCGCATTAGGATTGCTAGGATCGTTGGGATCGCGATCCTGATACGAGTTTAACGATCCTAGGTGTTAAGTTGGGTTGTTTGTGTGTTTACTCTTTAAATATGACGAGCGTTGGGAGGCTCAATGCTCAAATGCACAGACCACTACATGCTGCTGCATACTTTCTCAATCCTCAATTCCAGTATAGTCCAAACTTTAATGCTAATGCAGACATTAAGATTGGGTTGTACACTTGTCTGTAAAGAATGGTCATTGACCCCAATGACAGAATGCTTATTGATCTACAAATGGATGCTGCTTTAAAAAATGCAAGGAGGTTTTTGGGTTGCCTACTGCAGTGATGACTAAAAATAAAAAGAGTCCAGGTATATTTATTATACTTTGTATGAATACTCAGTTAGTATACTAAGTCATTAATCTTACATTACTTTGCATCTTTGTTTGAAGCTGATTGGTGGGATTCCTATGGGGATGAATGCCCCGAACTAAAGAAGTTTGCCATGAGAATTCTAAGTCTAACTTGTAGCTCCTCTGGTTGTGAACGTAATTGGAGTGCATTTGAGATGGTAAAATTAGTAGCCTTTACTTGTCCATTTCTCACATATAGGTGTAGGATTGTATCTAAATCATGTCTTTCATCTATTGCAACAGGTTCATACTAAGAAACGGAATCGTTTGCATCAACAAAAGATGAATGACTTGGTTTTTGTTATGTATAATCTGAGATTGAAGAAGAAACAACAAAAAACGACTGTGATTCAAGAGACAATTGTTCTAGATGACCTACCATCGATGATGAGTGGATAACGAGAGAGATGAACCTCTCCTTCCGCATGATGAGACATGGTTGAACGTCCTTGATAAGCGCCTAGGAGATATGCTCGAGAGGAAGCACAAAGAGAGAATGAAAGGGGTGATCAAGGTATGTTTGTTCTTTGCTTTTCCCTCCCTCCTTATCTTTAAAATTTCAATTTGCCATTATAAGTTTATAACTTTTTTTAACGTAATGGGCGGGCGACAACATTAAAATTCACGAGTTGAGTGAAGGCGAAATTGATGGTGAAGTTACTCCAACGGCTCATGGTTAAAATGATATTGAGGATGGGAATTTGGACATGACATTTGGTGATGATGGTATTGGTGATGAGGAACAAAATATTACCCCATATCAAATGAGAACAAGAAGCTTGGGCGCTAATATCGTAAACGATGGTGTGGATGATGCAAACTTTGGTTATGATGATTGATTAACATATTTGTATTCTAATTTGTAATAATTTTCATTAAGATGTCTTTGTATCGTTGATTTGTATTATTAACATTTTCAATATTTGTTTTTTTCCTGGACGATTGTTGTTGTATGTTTGGATCTTTTTATTACGCAATATCAACTATTATCGATAAATGATATGTTTTTAGCATCATTTTACTCCAAGTATGAGGAAAGTACAAGCAGATTAGCTAAAATTGACTTAATTTTTCAAATTTCATGGGATCTTACGATCCTACGATCCGATCCCGCGATTCAATCCCTGCTAGCCTCACGATCCAAAGTAGGATCGCGATCCCGACAACATTGGTTGAGCTATATGGTTAGGAAAGAAGCATCCAAATTTCGGTACAACTATTGCCAAAATAAAAGAGCTCAAGATAATTGCGACTTATAAAAAACAAAGTTCGAATTAATCTAGGATGGAGCGGTGTTTTTTTAAATTCAATAAAAAATATTAGTAAAAAGCATGTCAAAATTTTAAAATTGACCATGTAAAAAAGATAAACAATAACAAAAACATGCAAATTCTATTAAAACTAATATGCTTGGTCAGATACTCAAATTGTCTGACATAAGACCAAAAAAGAGACATTAACTTAAGACCTTTTTCCAGCAACTTTAAATCATAGTTGAGATAATTGGAAAGTAACTAAATAAAAATATTTTTTTTGAGGGGAATAAAATTATTAGTTTTGACAAACAGATCAAAAGAAGAGATAATTTAACATTAATTTTCACAAATTTTGGGAGAAATATGAGGAATGATGGACATTTAAGAGTTAGATACATAGAGTATTACCGCCCAATTTTTTTGGATTGGGAGAAACTGAATTGAACATAACTGCGAGAAAGCTGAACATGAGAGAGTATCTGAAGTGAACTGAACTGCAAGAAATTGAACCGAACTTATCTATCTATCATCCCTCAAGGAATATTCGATTTCAAGAAGCAACAACCTTTAACAACTCAGAAAAGAAGAAGGGAGAAACATCACTGCAAGTGCAACAGTACCCCTCAAAAAATATATAAAAAAAAGGAAAAAAGAAGCAAGAGTGTAACTTAGGTTAAATTCGATGGATCTTTCCATCTTTAAATTCTTCTTTGCTTCATCCAACACCAAGTCCAAGTCTAAGTCAATTGGCCCATTTTTTAGACGTGTCATATATTTACAAAGAAATTGACCGTTGGAAAGCAGATGATCACAAACTTTAACTCCTCCCATCATAAAAGCTAAACCAAATTTTCTTTCTCTACGAAAATCTATAACTATTTATAAGTTAGGTTATATTGTTAACAAAGCCATAATTGAAAACCAAAAAAAAAAACATGGAATTAGAGATCAAAGTAATGTGCTGCAAAGGCTTAACAGCATTCAATTTCTTCCAAAAACTCACACTTTATGCAGCTGTTTCAATAAGTACAGAAAATGACAAGTTACTACTCACCAAAGAACAAAAACAGGAGCAGAAAACTCCTGTTGATGATAATGGGGATGGTAATCCAGAGTGGAATTATTCTATGAAGTTCGATTTACGGTCTCTAAATTCGATCAACCCGAATTTCAAAGATTTATCTCTTTTATTCGAGTTGCGAAATCAGGGGCAGGGGCAGTTGCAGTTCTTATGGGATAAAACCATTGGAGAAGTTCGAGTTCCGTTGACGGATTTAATTCAATCTGATATGCCTGAGGTTGTCAGATTTGTTAGTTATGAGGTCCGTAATCCTGAAGGTAAACATAATGGGATTCTTGATTATTCTTATAAGGTTATTGGTAATAATAATGCTATAGTTAGTACAAATCATGATAACATAACCGGATACCATCATCATCATCATCATCATCATCAAACTCATGAACATGATGCAAATTCAGATGTTCATGTGATAGGATACCATCATCATCAACAGGAGTTGCAATTGAATGAGAGTATTACACAGGGTGGTACATATACAGAGACTCATATGATGGGATACCATCATCATAATCATTATAATCATCATCTGAACGAATCTGCAGCTACAGATTCTGATTCAGATTTGATTCAGTACCCAAAGATTGATTTGGGGGAATATAATTCAACGCCATTATTAGTTTATCCTCCACCACCATCATCATCATCACCATCAACAACATCATCATCATTTTCATCAACATCAACAACTTGTGCCCATTATTATCCACCTGCTCCTGCTGTATATCCACCGCCTTCACAACAAACGTGGGCTGAGCCCCCTTCCCCGCTATCCCATTATCCGCCGCCTCCGCCGCCTCAGCAGCATCATGTTTACCCGCCACCACAACCGCAACCATATGGGGACCCACATTGGGGTTACTATAGGCCACCTGGCTATCATTATTGGTAAATTTATGTGGTGCCAAAAAGTGGACAAATTCAGGGACATGATATAAGTCTGAATCACAATTTTTTCACACTGGGGGCAAATGAAAGCTCATTTCCAGGTGAATAATTTTGCCTTATTTGGGCGGTTATGTGAAGAAGAATAATTGGAATTGGATTGATTTGGTTCAGAATTGTTGATTTTTATTGGAATTTAAAGCGTAGGCATTCCAAGTTGAAGGGAGATTGAGAAGAACAGGATTTAAATGGATGGCGGCATCTATTGTGGATCTGCTGTAGCCTGTATGAATATAGTTATGGATAATTGATTCATGATTACGAGTCTGTAAATGTTTTTTCAGTTGTGTGATACTAACTAATTACATTAATCATATCCATAATGCACTTCTTTACCTTATGCTTCCAAATCTTAAGAGATATACGCTGCAATCTATGGGTTACGTTCATGTTGCGTCCTATATGAATGTATATTACAGACCCTACTGGGATTTTTTGAGTATTCATGCATAATTTCTTGTGTAACTAGTTGGATATCTGAACCCTTGTGATTGAACCTTGATGCAAGTTATGAGCAGACTTCCTATATTGTAACTTGATGAACTTGTTAGTTGTTCTCCAAGCTGTCAAAGCAAATACAGCTGATATTGAGAGGATTAGAGAAATAATTTGTCACCACGATGTTATCAGACGTCCATTACTCTCCTCGGGTCAGCTCTCTAATTCTGCGCTAAGTTGCCTGTTTGCTGCACCAATTATATGTGACTGATATGCGTGACTTCAGAAAGCACTTGTTGTTCTTCATTCTCACCCTGAGTCTGAGATTCAATCTCGTGAGACTTGTACTGGTGCTCCTTCTGTGGCTGATCAAGGTGCTGGATACGCAGTAAATACGCCTGAGCCAACTAAGCACGAGTCTCTAGTCTCTCCTGTCCTTCTGGTATCTTCGTGTGCTACTAACTTCTCAATAGCTGCTCTGCTGAGGCCAAAAACAACAACTTCCGGAGGTCATGCCTTATCCTAGCTAACCACTTAGGCACTTATCAAGGGATCGCCTAGATCCCAGGTGCTAACATTTCCATCACTTAGTGCTAATGACATATCTAACAATGAAAAGCTCAAAGTTGTTTTTAAAAATATCGAGAGAATGTGAGATTTGAGATTCCGTTTCCACCCTGAAAATTCCTATCAGTGACCTTTCCACAATTTTGTTTACTCTCTGCCACAGAAACCCACCTCTAAGTACATATGTTCCGCATAAGCCAGGCTATGAAATCTCTCACAGAAAGATTGCCAAATCCCATAAAACAACACCAGTTCCAATTGTAAACAAATACATATGCGAGACTGCGAGTCCACAGATTCTAAGAGCTCTAATGGTCATGAAGTTCCAGAGATGAAAATACCCGAGCTCATTGGACAGTTGGACTTACTATTAGAAAGATTGCCAAATCCCATAAGATAACACCATCTCCCATTTTTGCTTGAAATATCCGAGATGAAAGCATTTATTAATTGTTAAGTTTTGTTTTCAGCAAATTTTTGTCACCAAACAGTTCTGATTGAAGAATAAACATGGGGAAAGAATTTAGTTATTACCTTCAAAGTACATTTGCAGTGAGTAAAAGAGTTTCAAACCTAATAAGCACAAACTGCAAAAAGTATAACAAAACCTATGCACTTACTATTAGCAAGACTGAGGATCATAAATCCTCAAGTTCTATTAATCATTATTTGAAGAATTTAATTATTCATTATTCACAATTGAAGAGAGTTTGGGATGAAATCCAACTGTTAGAAGCATTTCCAGACTGAATGTGGAGCATCGGATAAATGTTCTTGTGGATTGCTTAGAAAAGTTCTTGCTGCCGATCAAATACAAAAACTCATTCAATTTCTTGCTGGTCTGAATCTTGATTATGCTTCTTCTAAGACTAATATCCTGAGCATGGATCCATTACCTACAGAATAGAGCTTATTATATTCTATTGCAAGTAGAGAAACACAAGAAGCTTAGTGAGAAATACTCCCTCCGTCTCTAAATAGAGTGCCCATTTCTTTTGGGCACAAGTATTAAGAAAAAATCATGTGTAGGACCTTAGTTGTATTAAATCATAATTAAATATAGACGTTGACACTTTTTTATGAATTGTTTATTAAGGGAGAGAATGTGGCTATATGGGAAGTGGGTGATATTATAAAAATTGAAAGCAAAATAATATTTTAATTGGTGGACCCATACCAAATAAGGAAATGAGAAATTGATGTTATGGTTTTATATAGAGTTTTTTTCCCCTACTTATAAGCTAAAAAGAATGTCAATGGTGCTTTAGGAGCCATTTTGTGCTAACTTTCTCCATCTAGTTGTGGTTTTCTGTTCTGTGTCAAATTGCAGGTTTTAGGGAATTATTTCCCTATTTTCTACTATTATTTGACCGCTACACTGGATTGGAGAGGTTTGATACTGAGTTTCAAGGTCCCGATGACACTTTCCAAGACCCTTGAGCGAAAGAAGAGCCGAAGACTTGGCATTTGGAGCCAAGAACGAAGAAAGGTGGCCAGGCCCGGTCATATCGGGCGCCCACGAGAGACAACATTCAGTTTAGTTGCGGGCCCGATCGGGCGCTTTGCCCTGTCGTTATTTGCTGATGAAGCCCGATCGGGCGGTCCGGCCCGATTGCATCGGGCGTGCTTGAGAGCGGTTCTGTGTTTGCTGCTGAGGCCAGTTAGGCGGTCCGATGTCATCGGGCGGGTCCGGCCCGATTGCATCGGGCGATGGTCATTTTGGGCGCTGATGCGTTTATTGAGCCCGATTTCATCGGGCATGCTTGGCCCGATCGGGCGTTTAACCCGACACCCGCATTTAATGATTTCCGGGCTAGTTTTTATAAGACTTTTCCTTGTTGTTTTAGGTTTAGTATAAATAGCCAAATCAGAATATTATTATTGATCTTTGTTTTGAGCCATTATTTTTCATAGTTTTCTCTAAAGAGTTATTCAAGAACCCTAGTTTACTACTTTTCACTTTGGATTCAAGATCAAACATTTGGATTACTTGCAAGTTCAATATAGTTCTTCAATTTGGTAATTTTCTTTATTGCTCTCTTTATTATCGATTAGATTAATTTCTTAGTTATTCGCAATGATTCCAAGTACGAATTGTTATATTGATTTTGTTATTGTTTTCGCAAGCATGAGTGAGTAGTTTTATTTCTAGGATTGTGGGAACCTATGTATGCAATGAGGGATTGATAGATTAGTATAATTACCTTGTATTTCAATTGTTTCCTGTGATTGAATCGTTCATGCTAGATTTATAAATTAGGCCTGATTTGTATTTCTATTATCGCAATATTGATTCTGCTTCGAGAGGAGAGATTTCGTATAGGCTTTCAATCATTAGGCAGAGTGATCCTTGACCATGCGAGAGCAGCTAGGTGATCTTTGAGGGAGGTAATGTTCGAGAGAAATTACATGTGCCCTAGATAAATTTACTTATTAGGTGGTTGTTATTCGTCCCTGATTTCCCGAATTGTATGCATAGTGATCCATAGTCCTAGTTCTTTATTAATTGATTCATACCTTCATATTTAATTCTGTTATTTGCTTAGTTCAGTAAAACAACTCTTTTCATCTGATCTAGTTAGTATAATATTAGAATTCAAATACAATAAGTATAACTTTCTCCCTGTGGATTCGATCCTGACTTCCCTGACTACTAGTTAGTGGACCTTAGGTTATTTTTGATTAGGTGATACGACTTTAGCTTGTCAGAAATCTATTTGGGACAAACATAAATGGAAAAATGGGCACTCTATTTAGGGACGGAGGGAGTAACAAGTTTCTTCTCAGATTGATGCTTTTGCATCTATGAAGCAAAATAATCATCCATCTCCTTCTTATAATGCTGGTGCTAAGAGAAATTTTAAGAAGTTCAAGGTAGAAAAACATGATAGAAAGTGTACTCATTGCAAGAAGACTGGTCATACTGTTGATCAATGTTTCAAATTGACTGGAATCATTCCTGAATGGTTCACAAATCTAAGAAGTAAACAACCTGGAGCTTCAATAATGGCTGCAAATGTCTGTGAAATGTCTACTGATGATTTTGTAGCTGATAATCCATTGGAGTTTGAGGAACTGTTGCTCCTGGAGTAGCCAAATAGGGCATCAATCCTCTAAGCAAGAAGTTAAAGTGGATTCATCTTTGGTGAATGCTGTGTACAAGGAGATGATGAAAATGATGAAGACTCAATCTGTAGTTGGAGATAGTTCTTCTCATTCTATCAACTTTGCATGTACTATTATTGTTTCTAATGCTGAAACTTTGCATTCTTCATACTGTCACCTGGATTGGATTGTGGATACAGGTGCCACAGATCATATGATTTGTGATAAATCATTATTCCTTGATTTCAAGGTCTTATCTCAACCTATTAAGGTTGGTTTACCAGATGGTAAACTTAAATTGGTAACACATATTGGTTCCGTCCCTCTCACACCTAACATTAATATTTCAAATGTGTTTTTGCTTCCAGATTTCAAACATAACCTCCTTTTACGTTGGCGATCTGTTAGATGAGCATCATTTGCTAGCTAAATTTACTCCTAATTCCTGTATTTTTCAGGACCTTACAACTAGCCAAGTCAAGGTAGTTGCAATCAGGAAATCTGGCTTATACAAGTTTCAATATGCTTCTTTTACATCAAGTTCAAAATCTGTTCAACTGAGTACTGCTTTACATGCTCATACTTCTTTACCTTTTTTTTTGTTTGTCATTCTAGACTAGGGCATCCCTCTGTTCACAAGATGAATAGAATGAAATCCTTGTTTGATTTTAACAGTTCCTGTTCTTTTGATTGTGAAGCTTATGTGTTTGCTAAGATGCATAAATCTCCTTTTCCTATATCTGAATCACATGTTGCTGCCCTTTTTCATTTGTTACATGTAGACTTATGGGGCCCTTATAGACAACCTTCTTTGACTGGTGCTACTTATTTTCTTACTTTTTTGGATGATCATACTAGAGTAACATGGACACATCGTGTTCAATCCAAAACACAAGTTCCCCTTATTCTTTTTCACTTCTTAGCTTACATTGAAAATCAGTTTGGGCATGCATTTGAAAATGATTAGGAGTGATAATGGGACAAAGATTAAACAAAATTCTTATGCTCAATTGTTTTCTAACAAAGGCATTGTTCATAAAAAAAGCCCTCCTGACACTCCCCAACAAAATGGGAGAGTGGAAAGGAAATATAGGCATTTGTTGGACACTGCTAGAGCTATAAGGTTACATTCTCACTTACCTATTAAATTTTGGGGTGATTGCTTACTAGCAGCTACCTATTTGATTAATCTCATGCCTACTGGTGTTTTAAATTGGAAAAATTTCTTTGAAATGCTCATGAACAATCCTCCCACTTATGATCACTTGAGAATCATTAGCTGCCTATGCTATGCTGAACACAAAACTTCAGATAAGTTTGCACCTAGAGCTTCAAAATGTATCTTTCTGGGGTATCCTTATGCCCAGAAAGGATACAAGTGTTATGATTTAACAACTCACAAAGTTGTTTTGAGCGTAAATGTTAAATTTCTAGAGCATGTTTTTCCCTTTGCACCTCAAATTTTGTCCTTCTATGTCTTCTTTTCTTCCCACTTCTCCTATAGTGAATCCCTTTGTGAGTTCAGATTATCATGATGATATTCCAATGTTTTCTACTCCTACAAATTCTACTCCTACTTCATCTTACATATCTTCTCCTTCTCCCCTCATCAATATTCACCTCCTATTCATTCTTCTCCTTCTACTAATTCTACAGAACCTATTGTAGACTCTATTGTTGTCCCTACTACATCTCCTACACTTAATCCTCTTCTTGTTCCTAGAAGATCTACTAGGCACACACAACCACTTACTAAACTAGACGATTTCATTGTTAATTTACCTACTGTTCATCATAACTTAACTCCTTCATCATATGAATCCACCTCTCATAGTTTTTCAGTATCTTCTTCTCCTATTTTTTCCACATATACTGAGGAACATCTTGCTAGTCTTGCTTATGTCCTTTCTACTGCTGAACCTACAAACTATAAACAAGCTAGTCAAGATCACAAATGGATTAAGGCTATGAACAAAGAAATATTAGCTTTAGAACAAAATGAAACTTGGGATCTTGTTCACTTACCTGAAGGAAAAAGAGCTATAAGATGTAAATGGGTCTTTAAGACCAAATTTAATCCTGATGGATCAATAGAAAGGTGTAAAGCACATTTGGTTGCTAGGGGTGATAGGTAAATTGAAGGCAAAGACTTCAAGTACACATTTAATCCTGTTGCTAAGTTCTAGAATTTTAATGGCTTTATCACAACATGAAATTACATCAATTGGACATTAATAATGCTTTTCTACATGGTTACATTGAAGAAGAGCTATATATGCAACCTCCTCAAGGCTATACTAAGGCTCATCCTGGTCAAGTTTGCAAATTAAAAAGGTCTTTATATGGCTTGAGACAAGCCTCTAGACGATGGAGCTTAGAATTGACCAATTTTTTAATAAATTTTGGTTTTACACAATCTAAGTTGGATTATTCTATGTTTACTCTTCATCAAGGATCATATTTTACAGTGGTGGTTGCTTATGTTGATGACTTGCTGCTGGCTGATAATAATTTTACAGTCATTCAATCTGTCAAAGATAAACTTCATTTGGCTTTCACTACCAAGGATCTTGGTCCTCTTAGATACTTCCTTGGTATTGAAGTACCCATGGACTCTTCTGGTATTCTTCTCAATCAAAGGAAATATATCCTTGATTTGCTCAAAAATTGCTCTATGTAAAATTGTTCTTCAACTACTTTTCTTCTTCCTAAGGGTTTAAAGCTTAGCATTTATGATGGTGAAAAACTTTCAGATCCAGAATCTTAGAGAAGGATCATTGGTAAAATTCTTTATCTGAACATGACCAGACCTGGTATTAGCTGTGCTGTTCAACAACTTAGTCAGTTTCTTTCAGATCCTAGGGTGCCTCATTTTTTAGCTGCACAACATGTTCTGGAGTATCTTAAAGGCACTCGTCATCATGGTATGTTTTATTCTTCTTCAAATGATTTACAATTAGCTGCATACTGTGATGCTGATTGGGGTACTTGTCATTACTTTAGCAGATCTTTGACTGGTTATTGTATATTTCTTGGCTCTTCTCTTCTTTCTTGGAAAACCAGGAAACACAAAGTAGTTTCTAAAAGTTCTACTAAAGCTGAGTACAGAAGCATGAGTCATACTACAAGTGAGTTGGTTTGGTTGGTTGGTCTTCTCAATGATTTGCAAGTTTTTCCTACTCTTCCTATTACACTGTATTTTGACAATGTTGCTGCTCAACACAATGTTGCCAATCCAGTGTTCCATGATAAGAATAAACACCTCACAATTGATTGTCATTATGTTAGAGAAAATGTACAATCTGTTTTCATACAAACTCAGCATGTTAGTTCTCAAATGCAAATTGCAGACACTATGACAAAGGCCCTAGGTTCAGTTCAGCATAACTTTCTCACTGTCAAGCTTGGAATGGTTGTTTCTGATTGACATTCCAGCTTGAGGAGAGGCTATTAAGCTATATGGTTTAGCTGCTGTGAGCTATTGGCAGCTTAGCTCAACCCTCTTATTTCTGTTATTGAGTTTTTTTTGAGGGGAAAAAAAAGAATCACTTTGTTAGAAGTCTGGAAGTTAGTTACAAGTTTGTTAGAACAATAGCTGTATATATATTACATTTCTAGCTTTGTAATAGCCAGATTTTGGAGAAATAAGAATCACTTTTCTTTTCTTCATATTACTCTCTAAATTTCCCTCTAAGATTTTCTCTCTGTAATTCAATCTAACTGATTTTTTTCAGACACTAGATTGTATCCGATCCGAATTATCCAATTTTTTTATAAACTTTGTTTTTTCGATGAAATAAATTTGGCGTGAACGTCAATATAAAGTTTTCGATAATAGAAGTAATTAATACGATCCCATAAAAATTCATTAATAAACTAATAACAACTAATAATTCATTACAAAACTCACAATTCATTACAACAGAAGGTTCAATAACAAAATAACATCATCTTCAACAACACAGCAGGTTCAACTTTACAACAACAAGTTAGGGTTTTAACATTAAGGGGAAGGGAAGGGCGTGTACTCTATAGGACGATTTGGGCTTTTTTTATTTTAAAAAAATTAGTTAAGCCCAATCATAAATGTATAATATAAGGCCTACTTACTATTTGATTATTTTGGATTTTTGGATCCAACCACCCCAATCCAATCTAATCCGAAAATCCAATTTTTCCAAAATACTCTATCCGAATCCAATCCGAACATAGTTCAAGTACAATCCGAATCACTAATTTGGTTTAAATTGGATTAGATTTCGATTTTTATCCGAATAACTTTCACCCTCTAGCTAGAGCCAAGAATATCTAATTAATGTTCCACATACTCAACATTGCTACTAAAATCAGATGTACACGTTGTTGCATAATTTTCCGAGTTATCGCAAATTCTTTGATCCATTACTTGATTCTTGCATGGTGTGGTTCAAACTCTTGTTCAGCGGCAATGACATGATTCATTTTCGGTTTTTTTTTTTGACCGGATTCATTTGCGGTTATTGCATCATCACAGGTTCATGTTACTATAATAGTATGTACGAGGTTGTTCATCCATGTTACTATAATAGTATGTACGAGGTTGTTCATCCATGTTACTATGTTAGTGTAGGAAATTTGATGCGACAAGTGGAATTCCAGAAGAGGTTGATGTGGTGGAGTAGTAGTATCGTTTCCCACCTCATATTCCCGAGGCGCCAGGGATCAAACCCATGACTCATTCGTGTGATTTCCCTTATCCCCCCTCAAATGAGCCCCCTTCATCTTACCTTTAAAAAAAAAAAAGGTGGAATTCCAGAAAACTATTTTCTAACATCAAATACCCAAGATTTCATGCATTGATTAATATAAATATCTACCCAGTCCACTAAGCAACGAACAAAATCCTAGAAATTGCTTGCTAGAACAATGGAGAGAACACTCTCTCTCTAAAAGGTGCCGATCTATGGGAGGATTAGGGTTTTCTTTTGTCACACAAAATGCTGATCAGATCTCTTTTTGAAAAATGATCACTTAATATGATTAGGTGCATTATATATGTATATGTATATGTATATGTATATGTATATGTATATGTATATGTATATGTATTTATCTGTATGTGTATATGTATGTATATGTATACATATATACATATACATATATAGAAATGAGTTCATGTGAGAAGGGATATTAGGGTGAGAAGTGAGAAAAACTTTGGATCGTTAGATCAGCAGAATCCGATGGTTGGAAAAAGATCCCGCGTCACTAATGGGAAAATCGTAAATAAAAGAACTCTTTTTAATCTCTCCTCTCTCTCATTCACGTGAATTGCTCTTCTCTCTCCTCTCTCCTCTCTCAATCTCTGTCCTCCCTCACCTCTCTCAATATCTCTCTCCTCAAAATAATGGCGGAGGAAAGCTCAAACTACGAACAGGGAGGAAGTATTGTCGCCGGTGAAGAGGACGAAAGCGAACGAAAAGGCGGCGAAAAGGTGGTTTATTGCGGTGGTGGTGGTCCGTGAGGAAAGAGAGAGTGTTGGCGATTTTTTCTGAGTTTCGACAACAATGGTGGACCTTGAGGTTCAATTCGTTTTTAATTTTCAGATTTTGCTTCAATTTTGCATTCCAATTTGTTGCACTTTTAATTTTCGTCAGAATGTGTTGGTTTTAGATGAATTTAGCCAGAACTCTAATTAGTAATTGTTATAACTCTAAAGAAAGGGTTCTATAACTCTAATTAGTAATTGCTATAACTATTAAGAAAATGCTTATGTTTTCAATTAGCTTTGAAACCTAATTTTGCAGATTTTACATATCAGATTTTCGATTTAGTAATTATCGTGAGTTTGTTTGGTGATACTTCCATTTGAAATGCTTTCCAAGCTTAATTTTAGTTTAACTATGTATTATGTTGGTTTCGTAGCATGGGTGTTTTCTTATTAAATAATTTGTTGAAGGCTAATGTAGTATGATGCTCTGCCTCTTTGATTGAGAGGGAATAAATTTTTCTCTCCATAGCAAATATCATGTGCAAAGGAGGAAGTCTAGAATCTATGGACTTAGTTTTTACTAGTACTTTGTTTCTGTTATGGGAATTATAAAGCAGTTATAGGAAGTAGTACTAACAATTATGCTAATGTTTGATTAGAGTAATATAAACTAGTAGTTAGAGTCATGGAAACAATTAATTAGAGTTATAAGTACTTGTAATTAGAGTTACGCCAACGTTCTGTTAGTGTTATAAGAACTTGTACTTGGACTGACGCCAAAGTTTGATTTGAGTTATATAAATTAGTAGTTAGAGTTGTATAAACACTTCATGGGAGTTATAAGAAGTATAAGTTTGAGTTATGCCAACATTTGATTAGAGTTATATGAACTTACAATTAGAGTTGTGTCCCGGCTTGAGATGTTGTCACACTTGTATGAAGAGGTATCTATATATAAGGAATTTGAATTATGACAGCAAGGTTGTTGCGTAATCAATTATTAAGAGGTAACCTAATTGATGAGGGGGGCTTGTTTTTATCATTCCTTAGGCTTGTCCGAAGCTCATTGAAAGGTTTAAAGAAAGAGTTGATAATGTTAAGGTACTACTCACCAAGTCACCATCATTATCTCTTGCCTACTCAACATTATTTTTCTTCTCTTTCTTATTTTACTCCTTTGACTGCAGGTGGATGTATTTAAAATATTGATCGAGCTCTTGAGGCAAACTGAAAAATGGTGCTGGAGGCAGATGGATACTAATGAGGTAAGGTTGGATACTTTGCACTTTTTTTTGGTCTTTGGCTCTTGATTATTTTGAACCACAACCGTCCTGCCGAGCTCGACTTTTAAGTTGGTGATTTCAATGTGAACGATACTTTTATATTAAGTTTAGTTGTGACTATAATGTACTACGAAAGCTAGACTATATGGAGATTCAGTTATAGTTTGTAACACTATTCTGTTTTTCCTATTAGCTTTTTCTATCTATCAAAACTCTGGTACATTGTAAAGGGAAGGACTTGGGGGATTATAGATTCAAAGTGGTTACACTTGTAATACTTGTGTATTAGTGTTAATAGTCTTAAAAGTACACTATCATTGGTAGCCATAAACGATAATCTCCAGATTCATTGATGTCCTTTTAATGTATGTTTCACGGACTTAGGTGCTCAGTTGGTTTTTGTAAATTTTCTATGATTTTGGTTGAAAATTAAGTGTCATGTTGAGGTGACCCTAAACCTATATACTGGATTATTAAGGATCCAACAGATTTACTCAAGGTGAAATGAACAATATGAGTAACAAAGGTGTTTGTTTGTTCTTTGAGTTGTAGATTGTTAGGATGAATATAGTTGGCCAGTTGGGTGTGAATCATCCAACTGTGCCACATGGCTGCATGAAAGTGCTGCCACAACAAAACTCCCAACACCTAAATTAATAGGTTCCTTTCTCTTGCAGGGCCAGGGGTGTTTAAAACCGAAGCGTTGTACACTAAAACTAAAATTGAAACCTATTAGCTCAAATGGAAGAGCGTTGTGCCATGCACAAGATGTGGGTTCGATTCCCACATAGGTTATGATATGACAATTAGAACCCTAAACATAAAGTAGAAGAAATTAAGTACAATAAGACTCAAGTACACAAACTACAACTGAAATGTCATTATTTTGACTCAAACTAGTGTCATTTTTTTCTTCTTTTATCACATTACCAGGTCAGCCTTAAGAGCAAAATTACATCTATAAGCTGAACAAGACCATGTAAATAAGAAGTGCACAGAGCATATTAAATAATAAGAGCCCGTGTGGGAGTCGAACCCACATTTTTGTGTATTTGCACACACAATACTCTACCAATTGAGCTAACGAGCTATCAAATTGCAAGCATAATTCCCATACCGATCAAACACCCTTGAGTCAAGCCAAGTGCCTTAACTCATCATAGAGTAGTTATATTGCCATAACTCTAGTGAGACATTGGTATAACTCTAAGGCTATAACTTTACAACTCTAAACAAATGTTGCTATAATTCTAATTCGTACTTCATATAACTGTAAACAAGCATTTATACACTCTTAAATACTACTTCCTACAACTTTAAACAAGTCTTGACATTACTCTAATTTAGTTCTGATAGCTCTAAACAAGTGTGGACATAACTCTAGTTACTACCCGTAACTTTAAACAATCGTTGCTAAAACCCTAAATACTACGTACTCTTACAACTCTAAAGAAGTATTTGTATAACTCTAATGACTTCCTATAAACTCTAAAAAGATTATGTGTAACTTTAAACAAGCATTGATATACTCTAAAGAAGTATTGCTATAACTCTATTTAGTTCATCCTATAACTCTAAATAAATATTGTTATAACTCTAATTAGTAGTTCCTATAATTCTAAACAAATGTTGGTGTAACTCTCATTAGCACTTCCTATAACGACTCTAGACAAGCATTGGTATGACCCGTAACTACTACTTCCTACAACTCTAAACAAAAGTGTACATAACTCTAGTTACTACTTCCTTTAACTTTAAACAAATGTTGTTAAAATTCTAACTACTACTTCTACAACTCTAAAGAAGTATTGGTATAACTCTAGTGACTAGTTCCTATAAACTCTAAACAAGATTCGGTATAACTCTAAACAAGCATTGCCATAACTCTAAAGGAGTATTGCAACAACTCTGATTAGTTCTTCCTATAACTCTAAAAAATATTGTTATAACTCTAAAGAAGTATTGATACAATTCTAATTAATTCTTCCTATAACTCTAAACAAATGTTGCCATAACTCTAATAGTATTTCTTATAACTCTAAACATGTATCAAAGATAACTCTAATTAGTATTTCTTATAACTCTAACTATTCATTCGTACAACTCTAAAGAAGTATTGTCATAATTCTACTTAGTACTTCCTATAACTCTTAACAAGCATTGATATAACTCTAAAATACTACTTCCTACTACTCCAAGTAAGTGTTGTCATAACTGTAATTAGTAATTCTTATAACTTTATACAAGTATGGGTGTACCTCTTCACTACTATATCCTACAACTCTAAACAAGTGGTGCCATAACTCTAATTAATAATTGCTATCACTCTAAAAAAATATTGCTTTGAGCATTAGTTCTTTTTGCAACTCTAAATAAATATTGTTATAACTCTATAACTAAGACTCCAACATCATGAAATAATAAAAGATTGCCATCAAGAAAATGTTGTAGAAACAAACAATAGGCGAAAAAATGAACAACAAATTCGCAAACAACGTATATTTGCCCAACTTACAAGCAATCATTTTCGAGTGCAATACTCAAGGAACTATGAAAGAAACATGATTATGGAGAAGCAAAGAAAAATTCGCCAACAACGTATGAAGAAGCAACAAATTTTCGCGAACGGGAAAAAAAAAAACTCCACCAAATTTTCGAAAAGAGAAGCATACAAATTTCCGAAAAAATCTAACCTTCATGCGATGTGGTAATTGACTCCATGAAATTTCTGGGCAAAAGGAGATGAAGGAGAAAAGATCATGTGAGAAAAGAGAAAAGAGGAGGAGATGAAGGAGATGAAGCATACGGTTGGAGGTGGTGTTTTTTTTTTCGACGTACGGTTGAAGGTGAAAAGAGGAGAGAGAAAATTAGGTTTGAAGGGATGATTAAAGGTAGTTTAAAGTTAATATTAGTTTTTAAATCTTGGCCGTTGATAGGATCTAATCTAAGGGCGGTGATTCTTTCTCATTTCTCACCTAATTTGCCTTCTCACATGATCTTGCCTCTACATATATATATATATATATATATATATATATATATATATATATATATATATATATATATATATATATATATATATATATAGAATGCTATTTAGATGAGAAATGAGAACGAATCTAGACCGCTAGATTAGATAGAATGGACGGACAAGACGTCAATATATGAGTACTTCAACTCTTTTATTCTTCTTGTTTTCTCGCATGCACAATATTCCATAGAAACAATTCGATCAAAGCATTGAGATTGAAATCATAGTAACAATTTAATCTTCATCCTGAATTCTATCTTGATCCTGCCATCCTGGAATCTAATGCAATAAAGCTGAAATCAAGCCATGAAAAAAGAAATAATTCGATCTTCATCCTGATAAAATAAAATTCAGCAAGATATGGTAGAAGAAGGTTAGAATTACTAGAGAAACTACTACTCTCCATAAATATAGGTTTCTTTCAAAGTTCTACATGCAAGGATTCCATTCCATATTTTTTTCAATACTGACTACGTATTATAGCTCCAATCCAATGGTTCAAGAACGAGCCCAACTGATTCCATTCCATATCTTCAGAAATGGGATGTCCACCAGACCACCACTACTTCAGAAAAAGCTAGCTTTGTATCTCAACGTAACTAATTAGAGTTATAGTAATACTCATTTAGAGTTATAGGAACTACTAATTAGAGTTATACTAATACCTATTAGAGTTATAGTAATACTTGTTTACAGTTATAGGAACTACTAATCGAGTTATACTTGTTTGGAGTTTTCCTAAATTTGACCTTTTAATCCAGGGCCATTAGGTAAGTCATGATCTAAGGGCTGACATTTATTCTCACTTCTCATATAAAATGTCATTCTCATCTGAACTCATTCGGGGAAAGATCACACATGAGAAAACATCTTACGTGAGAAATGAGAAGGACTTAAGAATCACTCCACTTCCTCATTAGAATCACAACACTTAGCTTATTCATTAGAGTCACAACACAACCACAAGCCCCTAAGAAAATTAATCTATCAATTTATATTTTTTTGATGTTGGAGTCACAACACTTCTTCATTAAAGTCACATTAAGGTTGGAGTCACATCACATCTTCATTAGTGTCACAAAAGTTTTCACTTCGAGTCACAATATTTTTTTTAAAAGGTTGGAGGCACATCACTTATTCATTAGAGTCACAACTTTTCTCATTTCTCATGTAAAACTGCATTATCACATGAACTTATATATATACTAGCAAATTATGCACGCGATGCGTGCCTGCTTTCTTTTTCAAACATAAATTATAGCCTTTTTGGGCATAAACAGCCAAATATGGGTAAAAATTTGAACATTAGATATTTTTTTGGCGAAATTTCGTAGGTTAAGCCTCTATCACTCAATCCTTCTTTTATTAAATTTTTTTACTTGTTCTTTCTTTTCGATTTTTAAAATTAAACTTGATGAACGATAAAAGAATGTTAAGTGAATTTATCTAGGATTTCTTATGTTGTATTAACATAGTCTTTTATTTGTGTTAGATAAATCATTTCACTTTGTTAATTGATTGAGTTTTCCGTTTTGATGGAATACTTGATTGTGTTTGTGAATTCATTGATAAAACATTTGATTGATGTAATATTCCTTTTTACTTTTTTCAGCATAAATGTACTAAATCTTATAGTCAATGTTTATTTTTTGGTGGCTCAATTATAACTTGATTGCCTTCAACATTTAAGTTGATTTTTTAATGATATATTTGAGATTGACTTTGGTTTTCTCCTTTTTTTGGTAGTAGTTGATTTACTGATTTACTAATGGGCATTCAAGTAAATTTATAGGGGGACACCATAGCTCCCCCCTTCCCTTATATATATACTAGCCTTCTATGCACGCGATGCGTGCGTGGATTATTTTGGCGATTATTCTTAAATTTCATCTAAATGAAATTTTGAAGGATGTTTATAATCATCATTAATACTCATTAATAAATTATTATGTTGTATAAATACAAAATATAAAAATTATACTTAATGAAGAAGTTCTTTCAATATGAAAGCAAAGAAAGAAGATTGTATTTAGCGTTCAGAAATTGTGATGCGGATTTAGATGTAAAGTTCTATTGTCAAATTAGATTTGTGAAAGATTTTTCTTTTGTTTGATTGATTATTTTGTTCTATATGTATAAATTTCTTTGAAGATTTTATGTCAAGTTGTCTTGTCATTGTTTAATTTGTGAAAAAAAATCGTAACTTTTGTTTTGATTGCATATTACTATACAATATATAGATTTAAAAAATAACACATGATAGGATGCAGTGGCATTGAATTGACATAATTGACCTTGTCATTTATTAGTAATGAATATACATGGAGGTTATATTATTGTAATTTTAAGTAAAAACTACATACACTTGTTTTGGCTTATATAATATAGTTGAGCTTATTTTTTAATAATCATTATATATTTCTCCTAAAAAAGTAAAATGATAAGATTATCTTAACTGACACAAATGAGAACTACGATTTCTAAAAAAAATAAAAGAACAAATTATACTAACTGACACACACGATAATTATTGACCCCCGAAAATTAAAAAGATAAGATTATCCTCTTTGTTTTCTCGGTACTTTTATGACTTGTTAATGGACGTTGGTATTGCTGTTGCATTTAAAAGTTTAGGTAGAATTAAAATTTTATATCTTTGGTTTTGTAATTGATTTGAAAATTGCATGCTTTGGTTATGTTAATTTATTCTTCCATCATAAACTTTTCCTTCACTACACATATATTTATGATAGTTTATTTTAGCAACTTTGAACTTTCTTTGATATGCATATTTTAAATTAGGAAGAGTTTTGATTGAGGAAAATCTTAATATGTAATAATTTTTTATTGAATTAAGGGTTAAAAAGTCTTTTCATGGGGGGACACCGTAGCTCCCCCCTTGGCTTATATAATAGAGATATATATTCTCACTTCTCATATAAAATATCATTTTCACCTGAACTCATTCCTATATATATAATCCTATTAGATAATATATTAGGAGAAATAATATCTCTAAAAGATATTCCTTCCCTTATCCCATGTTGGCAGAAATACCCTAAGGATGGTAAGCACTTTGGTTACTTTCCTTATCTTGCTCGATCTATTACTTAATATGTGTTACCTAATAAGATTTAAATTTAATTTTAACAATAAGTCTAATCTAATTAGGACTTATAGAATGTAATTGGTTTCTAGCAGAACATTGCAACCACCTAGAATATTTGAATACTAGCCTTCTAAGCACACGATGCGTGCGACTACAATTTTTTCATTGTGATATTTCGTAATGTCGAGTAGCTAATTTTACATGCACGCAATACATGCATCGACAATTCGTTATAGTAGTTTAAGTTGACAGTTTTTTCCAATAAAGGCTCTATTTCGTTCAACTTATTAGAAGTTATTTTCAGTAAAAATAAGTTTGGATCGAATCAGTTTAGATAAGCAAAGATAAGTAGAATAGAGCGGAACCAAAGTAGTTACAGAAAGCATTCACTTCTAATTAATATTTTTAAACATAGTACTAAATAATGTCCATAAGAATATTGCATAATCACCTCTTTTGTCAAGTTTATCTAATTAGATTAGCAAATTAATTCATAATTGCATATATATTCTTGTCTTTATTTATCCGTGGAAATCAAATTAAAAAAAGAATATTTCTTTTCTATTTTTAGTTTTTTTTAATCCCAAATTTGATTCAAATTTATGTTTTCCATAATTGCAAAGATTACCTTCATATCTATCTTTGTGCTTTTCTTTTGTCTTCTTTTGAATTTTGATTTAGTTGTGAACTATTTTCAATTCTAACTCTTATTTATCTATCATAGATAGTAGCTACAACTTCAAATGTAGTACGTTGTCTTGATCTGACCTTATTATCCTCTATGTAATTGATTTTCACAAATTGAAATTATATAAACCCATTAAAATGATCGTTTCTTTACATGACTATAATGTTGTGGAAGTATATTGCTGATTTTTTTTATTTTGACAATTTTTCCTTTTGATGGAAGATTTTGATATTCTTAAATGATTTGTTATCTTTGTTTTTTTGTAAACTTTTTTAGTCTTTCCATTTTTTTAAACCTAAAATTTTTAAGTTATTCTAATTTTAGTTTTTAAAAATGGCAAATATATTGATTGATTACCCATTATTATTAAATATTTAAACAAAATTAATATAATTAAAAAAATAAGGGTATTATAGTCATTTAATAGGGGGACACCATGCCTCCCCCCTTCACTTATATAATGATTTGACTTTCTAGAATTCAGGATCATATTCTTTCTAGATCCCGACATAGACTCGAGTCTGTACCTAGCCTCGTTAAAGCCTTTTCCCACCTACATTTATTTGAGTCACAAAATTTAAACCTTTTTATTTTTCAATCCAAACTCTCCTTTTCCCCGAAGGACTCTCTGACAATTCCATGGTTTCTGGTGATATTTGACTTTGCCTTCATCAATTTCCCCCAAATCAAACCACACACTCGATTTTCTCTCTCTCTCTCTCTCTCTCTCTCTCTCTCTCTCTCTCTCTCTCTCTCTCTATTCAATTGAGACCGTCGATTATTAGCTGAGGATTATCTCAAGCAAGTCGCGGAGTTGGCTTTGGCGGTCATGGCAATTGGCTTTCGCTCAGCCCGTCATGGATCGCCGAGCTTGCTTGCAGTCATGGCGCAAGCTCTACAGTTTTTATTGAAATTCGATTTCCCCCAAATTAAGGTATATGTTGAAATTCGATTATGGGAACAATTTTTTGATTTTAATATATGGGTTTAAGTATTTTTTTTTCTCAAATTATTTTTAATATATGGGCACAAAAACAATTCGAGTTCTCATATTTTGTCTCAGTTTTTTTTTAAATATCTGGGCATGAATATTGAAGTTATTTTTCACGAAATTTGTTTTTTTTTTTCGACCATTTATGATGTAATTTTAATTTGCATTTCAACTATTTTCGAATTTAATTTTAAATAAACTGTAACTTAAGTTAAATTCTTTTAAAAAAAATCTAATACAGCACATATTCGTAAGGGTTACTGTAACTTGAGTTTAATTTTACTCGAACATATTACATATTCTTAAGATTTACTGAACATAGAACAATACACATACTTCTATTTTCAATAACGAACTACGTACCTGATTAACAGTAAATAATCGGCAAATTTGAGAGTTTCGTATTTGAGAATGTCGTGAAGTTCCAATCTATGAAGAGAATTGATTTTTTTTGGAGTTTGTATTTGTAATTGAGTTTGTGTTATGGAAACTTTGATTTGAGAGGTTGTTATGCCGTGTAAATTTTTTTGTTATGTATGTGGTATTAATGTTTGGTAAGTTCTTGATTATGAATCTTTTTTATTGGCAAGTTTATGTGATTGAACATTATATGAGTTAATTGAGTTTAATAGAGATTTGATTGATTTTTTATTTTGGCAAGTTTATGTGTGGAATTGGGGTTGATTAGCTGCCATATGTTGTTTGAGGAAACATGGAATGTAATAAATATGTTATGGATGGGCATTTAAGTAAATTCCAAGAGAGACACCATTGCTCCCCCTTGGCTTATATAATAGAGATACTTATCTTTATAAATATTCCTATATTAAATATGGTAATTGAAAACTTGATCGAAGGACAACTCCTTCAATCTCCCACATATCCTAGAAGAAGCTTGCAATCTTAAAATTCCTTATCTCTTAATATCTTATTTGACTATATGATGGCATCTTATATCAACCACAAACAATTTCCATCAAATTTTGTCTTGAAATTCGAGTTCAAATTGCTGAAATAAATGATTATCAATTTATCATAATCCATTTGAGCACGGCCATGCATTTTCAGTTCTTACTATTCAAGAGGCCACGATACCAATCCTATAGCCATAGGTGGACTTCTCCAATCTTGTACACCCATAGCTCGCATATACAGTATAGCAATTCCAACAAATGTCTTTGTAGTCTCCTTTTACAGCGCGATGTTGGACATGATCAAAAACTACTAATCATTATGCGAAGCAATGATGCACCCATGTCTAAGTTCATAATTGAGTATGTTTTAATTCCTTTTTTGGTCATTTATGTCATTATTTGGTCAATGTTTTAGGTATTTAGATTACTTTTAATAATGTTAGATCAAATATTACCTTTGCTAAAATCTAGTATAATTTGCACAAATTAGCTCCCTTTGTTGACATTAGATAATTTTGGAGTCAACTTACAACAAAGCTAATAAAGTCTTCAAGATTACGTGGGAAGCAAAGGAAAAAG
The DNA here is from genome assembly GCA_947648045.1 of Beta corolliflora. Lineage (NCBI taxonomy): Eukaryota > Viridiplantae > Streptophyta > Magnoliopsida > Caryophyllales > Amaranthaceae > Beta > Beta corolliflora. The sequence goes on from CANSZD010001177.1 coordinate 23,918, forward strand.
AAGAAAAGAAAAGAAAAGAAAAGAAAAGAAAAGGATGAAGGAGTTCACTCATGGTACACCCGGGTGTACCATGAGCATGGTACACCCAGGGGTATTTTTGTAATAAATTAGAACTTTAGGGGCACGTTGACAAATTCCGCAGCTTCATCATCATCTTCCTCATCAGCAAAAGAAGTTAAACTTTCCGACGATGGGAGATCAAATTGCCGGCGAAAAATGTCGCCGGTGGTAGTGGAGGAGACGCTCAACGGTCAATTCCGACGCCATTTTTGACGAAGACTTATCAACTTGTTGAAGATCCTTCCATTGATGACGTCATTTCGTGGAATGATGACGGATCTTCCTTCATCGTTTGGAGTCCTACTGTATTTGCTCGCTCATTTCGACGAGGAGAAAAGCATTTACTTTGCGAAATTCAACGCCGAAAAACGACGGCGATTGTAAAAGTGGCGCAGAAGCAGATTTCCGCCGGAGATTCGCTCTTCTTTCTCGCTCATTTCTTTCTCGCCGGAATCACGAAATCAAAACTTCCAGATCTGAAACTTCGAAATCAAAACTTCAATTTCCAGATCTGAAATTCGCGAAAGATCAATAAAAATGCCAATACGCTCGCTGGAATCACGAGAAGAAACTTGGAAATCAAAACTTCAATTTCCAGATCTGAGTACTTTGCATTTCGCTCATTTGTTCTGTTGTTGTTGTTTTGCTCGTTTTCTTCAATCTATTTTTGCTCGTTTTCTTCAATGAGAGAGAAAGTAGTTTGTTCATGGTGGTGGTAGTGTGAAGCAGTGCAAATTATGTGCTCATTTACGTAATTTGTGCTCATTCAAGTTTGCTCATTTTCTTAAATGAGTAATTTGTGCTCATTGAAGTTTGCTCATTTTCTTAAATGAGTAGAAATGCTTGCTCATTTGCTCATATTGCTCATTTTGCTCATTTTCTCATTTTGCTCATTTTGCTCATTTGCTCATTTGCTCATTTTGCTCATTTGGAGAAAATAGTCTTGGGTGTACCATGAGCATGGTACACCCAGGTAAACTATAAATATTCCCAGGATGAAGTCGAACGACGACTCAAGTAACCCAAATTCATCTCCTTTCCTAGCCTGCTATGCAATAAACACAAGCAACAAGAGAGCTGCTATTCACTTTCTTCTTTTATGTGCATCATGAAATTGGAAGGAAATCAAATTACCCCAATTTCCTTTTTCTCTTTATCATTAAATATCCCACAAAATCAACACCGAATTGTGTCAGTGAAGCTAGGGATTTCACTTCACAACTAGGAAAGTATGACAAATCAGGGACGAAAATCATTCAACCAAATATGGGAATTATTTCCTTGTTTCCCACTATTCTTTGGGGTGAGCTGTTTATAAATTGGAAGACCTTCTTCCAATTTAGGGCCTGTTCTCCCCAACTTATTTTCAGTTCAGTTCAGTCTAGTTCAGTTCAGTTCAGTTCAAATCAAATCAATTCAGTTTAGTTCAGTTCAGTTCAGTTCCAATCAGTTCAGTTCAGTTCAGTTCAATTCAGTTCAGTTCAGTTCCTAAATTATTATCATTACTATCAGTTTTAAATTAATTCAGTTCAATTCTGTTCAGTTCAGTTCAGTTCAGTTGCAATCAGTTCAATTCAGTTGCAATCAGTTCAGTTCAATTCAGTTCAATTCAGTTCAGTTCAGTTGTTTTATGCCGAAGAGAACACACCCTTAGGGTATGCAGGTATAGTAAAAAAATTAGGAGAGTACTACAAGAGAGTTTTGTGATTCCACAGTAGCGGAATCGGGAGTTCAATTTACTGAGAAGATTGCTGTTCAAGGAGGTTCGATTCGTCAGCAAATACTCAGTGAGCTTAAGTGATATTTTCCTTATGTTGTTTCTCTTAATTCTGTTATTAGAATTCTCACTTCAATGAGTTTGTAGTTTGGTTGATTTTTGTATTAGTTGTATGATTTTAGATTAATTATATAAACTCAAGGTTTGGTTTAATTTTTGCATTACATTGAATTTCAGTTTCACTATCATAATTGAAGCATAATTTGCTATCTTTTTGTGTTTGGGTTACGATTGAATGCTAAGTGTATAATTTGGCCTAGTTTAAATTATATACTATTAGTAATACTAATCTTAATTGATATCCACGAATGGTCTGAATTAAGGTTAAAATGTAATTTGATAATAGTATTCATGTTAAACTTCAATGGGATTAATTTGAATATGTTAAACTTCTACGAAAGTCAAAGTCCTACTCCAAATGCTTCTAAGATTTCGTCATTGTAGGTTGCGATCATACTTACAATGTGGAGTCTAGTTTAGAGTTAGTATCGGCCTAGTTCAATACTAATTATTAATATGAAGGATTGAGAGATTTTGCTATCTTAATCTCTAAGATTAATTGGTTGTACCAATCTTGAGTTTAGTAGTTATATTAGAAATCATGGCTAGTTGCTTAAATCTATTGCGGTGGTTATTTTCCGACTTGTTTGTCATCACTTGTAGATATTAGATTAGTTTATGTTGTACTTAGTTTTAGTAGTTATTATAATCTAAACTCCCCCAAATCTATGTAAATAGGTAAATAGTTGAATAATCTCGCTTATTTGTGTGAATAGTATTTTTCTTAGTTAAACTTTGAGTTTAAGAATTTAGTCGTCTCTCCGTGAGATCGACATTTTCTTACCCTTTTCTACTTGTTAATATTTTTGAGGTTTAAGAATAGATTTTTAATTTTATACGATAAACGACACGTATCACATGGGTAGGTCACAACTAGATCAACCTGGATAAGAACATAACCTTGAACCATCTCCCTAAAGGACGTAGGGGCTGTTGCTGAAATACCATTGCTAGATCCCTCAGGGACTTGAGGAGGATTTTAAGGGGAGGGGATATCTTCCTCCATTACACTGTCAGACCTTTCATCTGCGACATGAGTTTGCCGATCAAAAATTAAATGGAATAAGCAAACCACTAGTGGACAGAGCTATAATAAGCTCTTTCAGTAAATTGATATTCTCTTTTCAAATAAATTCCCAATGCTAATTCTCTATAATCAATAATTCAATCTATATTAATTAGGAACAAGTTATTAACAAACCTTATTGTATACCAATTTTTGCTTCGTATCAAGATCTTGCTAATAAGCAATAAAATTTAGTCGATTAAGATCTTGTTAGAATGCAATAAAATATAGTACCAAACTTCCCTATATGTCATACCAAACTGCATTTTTTAAATAATTAGATTTGATGTCTCTTGTTAAGTTGTTTCATTGATACATTTATTTATCTAATCCAATATCAACTTGTCTCAATTCAATTAGATATTTTAAGTTTTAGATGAATTTAACTTAAAGACGATTTACTTAAATAATGGAGTATTGCTGTCCTGAATAGGGGTGATAATGAGCCTGACTCGGGATCAGCTAGGTCAAAGCTCCGCTTGTTGTGGCTCAACTCGGGTTTGAGCTCGGCTTGAGACTTTAACGAACAAAGCTGACCTTGGCAAAACTCTGCTCGAAAAGCTCGATTATTATTTTATACTTCCTCCGTTCTTTAATAATTGCAACATGTAGGGGTTGCACATTTTTTAACGATATGAGAGAGATAGAGAGAGATGAAAAAAAGGACATTTTTTTAATTACGCAAATTAATAGAAATAATTCATCACATTTTTTAAGGAGATGAGAGAGATGAGGATAGAGATAGAGAGAAAACATAGTCAAATTTGGTAATGTTGCAATCAATATGAAACTTTCAAATAAGGGAAATGTTGCAATAATAAAAGAACAAAGGAAGTATTAAAAAATTATTTTATATATTTATAAAATTATATTAAGAATTACATTTTATATACTAACTAAGGTAACCTTACATTTTACTATATTGGAAATAAACCTTACATTTTACTACATTGGAAATAAAAAACAATGAGTAAATAATACATTGAAATAAAGAGAAAAAGAAAAGGTAAAATCAATTAAAAAGAAAAAGAAAAAGAAAAAACAAGAGTAAAGAAGATAGAAGAGTAAGAGACGGAGACTAACCTTTTTTTTTTTTGAGGGGAAGACGGAGACTAACCTAAGTCCTAATGTAAACAGTAAAACAAAAGTAAACCCTTCGTCACTTACTCCCTTCCCTCAAAACCTTGGGTTTCTTCTTCTGTGCCGTCGTGCTCGTTAGGGATTAGAAGAACCCTTAGAGCACCAACATTGGTGGGAAAATAGGTTCCCTATTTGAGAAAAAAGGGGAAAAGGAACCTTCCCACCAATGACGGAGGCTTCCCACCATAAAATGTGGAACCCAACTATTTTCAAATAAATATGGATGCTTCCAATAACTCGGACCAATCAGCGCGCGCCAAGTGGCTTCAAAAATCTGGTCCCCTCTTCCTTTTCCCATACGCACAAGGCACAACCCTCTCTCTCCAGCTTTTTCTCCTTTTTTTTAAAACAAAAATAGTGCTGACTAATGAGCGCTCGCCATGTATCACGCGTGAGGTGAAAGCTTCCCCCCAAACTTCTCTTCACTTACGCGATGCCTTTTGTCATTTTTTTTTAACTTTTTCAATAGTAATATTACCGTTTACAAAAAATACCATAACTTTTTAAATATAATGAATTATAAAAAATAAAAATACCAACGATTATATTTTTTTTATCCTCTATAAATAGAGACCAATCTTGACATATTTTCAACACTTCAACAATTCCATAATTTCTTATTTATGTTGTTTTTTTGCGTATTTATTTTTCGTAATAAAAAAATAAAAAATTAATTTGCGTAATTAAAAATAACGCTTTTGTTAACGTAATACAATCCATGAATTATTTCAATTAATTAGAAGATAATTATTTAATTATAATTACTATATTCTCATTTAATTAATATTATCTAAAATTAATGTGATGAATCAAATTATTTTATTAATATTGGTGGAAGCTGAAAAGTAGGAGAGAGAAAAGGTAGTAGGGTATGGAAAAGTAGGAGAGAGAAGGTAAATGGGGATGTTAATGATTGTACGTTTGTTTCACCATATACCGTCGACAATTTTTTTTTGCATCATATACCCCTGTAAGTTTCAGAATTCACCATATACTCCCGAGGTTTCAAAAATTCCACAAGATGCAGGTCATAAGGGTAATCTGATGTATTTCTAAAAACTTCGGGGGTATATGGTGAATTCTGAAACTTGCAGGGGTATATGGTGCAAAAAAATAATTGTCGATGGTATATGGTGAATAAACCGATGAACATAGGTATGGAATTGTGAAATGGGAAGGGTAGGTGATAAAGTTAGTGGAAAGTGATGTGGACTAATGAGGTGAGGAGAGAGAAATTAAGGGGAACCTCACCAATGGAGATGCTCTTAGAAGACTAATTTACAAATGTACAACTTAGAATAAAACCCTTTCCAAAAAAAAAAAGAAGAAGACTTAGAAGAACCCTAAGCAGCCAACACGAGCTTTAGAAAGACTAGTTACAAACTCGAAACAGCCACCACCACCAGCGGCGAGGCTGTGCCTACTTGTATCCACTGAAGGCGGCGATGACCAGCGACCAACCACCAACGGCAGAGCTGCAGCCTGCAGATAAGGCTTTGGGTTTATTTTTTTTCAAAATTTTAATTTCTATTCCAATTGAGAATATGGAATATGTTGAGGTTCTTTAATTTTTAGAAAATCTGATTATTATTAATTTTTTTTAACCTTTTCTTCATAAATTTGCTTTCATGGCTGTCAATCTTGTTTTATTGAGTTATTTTATGATTTTTTTTTTGTTTTTCGTTCTACTGTACGATTTTCAATTTTCTTCCGAAACGAGCTTGAGCGCAAAATCGAGCTTAAGCCGAGCCGAGCTCTAGAACCAAGCTCGAGTCACATAATTAGTTTACGAGCTCGAGCTGAGCTCAACTTCCTCAGGCTCGTCGAACTCACGAGTCGAGTCGAGCTCACCAACTGTTAAACGAGCTCGAGCCGAGCCCACTAGAGTTCGGGCTCGACTCGTGCGATAAGCACTCCTAGTCATGAATTAGTTTATCAACTTATATTGATAAATTCATTGAAATCATCCAATAACAACTTGTTCCAATTCAATTAGATATTTTAAGTTTCGAAATGAGTTTACACTTAATTAAGACGATAACTTAAATGGAGTATTGTTATCTTCGATTAGCTTATCGACTACCATTGACACATTCATTTAGTCCAATAAGTACTTTGAATAATTCAAATAGATATTTTTAATTTTAAAATGCAATTCACTTTCGATTAACTGAAATGAACAATTTTTAATCTTTAATTAGCCTATCGACTTAAATAATTGTATTGCTACATTGATCGAACGTATCTTTGCTAATTAGGATTTAGAGCTAAACTTATCTTAAACATAATTCGAATCAATGTGATTTTCAATATCAATCAAGTACAATATCAATAAAGTACTTTCAATGAAGTGACTCCATACACGTTTTTTAAGGAATTATAACCGGGCTCATTTAACGTCAAGAACTGAAACTAACCAAACTAATGTGATTTTCGTCAAGAACTGAAATTAACCGTGAAGTATATATAACCGAACAAATATGATTTTCGTCAAGAATAACTGATGTGATTTTCGTCAAGAACTGAAATTAACTGAATCAAAACTGAAAATAATTGTTGATACGTGCTGAACTGCTATGGTTGGAAAGGTTGAACTGATCGGGTATAATCGAAAATAAATTGCAACTCAAATTAACTGAACCGAAACTGAAGAATACTGTCGATACACTATCTAAACTGCTATACATTGAACTGTTGAACTGATCAGGTATAATTTGAAATAAATTGCAACTGAACTGAGCTGAAATTGAAAATAATTATGGTTACATGGTTAACTGCCATGGAGTAAACCGTTGAATTGATCTGGTTTTAATCCGAAGTTAATTGCAAATGAACTGAATTGCAACCGAATTTTTTTAGACGGAAATGAACTAAACTAATTGAAAATTTAATTGAACTGGACTGAACTATTAGTATTATGTTTTGAACTAAACTGTTTGACTAAAATCAGAATTAAATTGTTGAACCGAATTGATACCTCTAATTCTACGTAAAAGTCAATCAAAAATTGTTTTACAGTTTACACGACACATTTTGTGTAATCCCTAGTATAATACAGAATGATGTATGCAACAAGAAAAGTGAAAATTGCGCGAGAGGAGAGAGAAATGTGAGGAGCTGTTGTATACCTTTCAAGCCTAAAAGCAATGAGAAAAGGTGATAAGTACTAATTACCTAAAAAAAGGTAAAAGGCAAAAAGGCAAAAAGTAGAAGTTGCAACTTATTTAGAAACTGCACATTAAAGCAACACTTGACTCCAAAGAAAGGGACCAAGAACTAATTTAATATAATCACAGAAAACATCTCCTAATTCATTTTCAAAACATTTGAATAGTGGACGACCCAACGGTCCAAACACCAGAATACAATCAACCACAAGTGGAAATCAACTGCAAAATACACAATGCTAAAGGGAAGGATATTGTTCAAGTCTCCAACTGATCTCACAATTCTTGGTCTAGTATTTGAGGGTCAAATCCTTAAGAGTAAAGGGAAAGATAAGGAAATCCTTGCCCTTAAACACCACACTCGGGAAATTGATTCCCACAACCTCTAGTATCTAAGGTAAACGTCATGCCAATTAATCAAGTACTACTTGGTAATTGGTATGCACAACATAAAGATAGTGTAGTCACATATATTACTTATACAGCACCGTAATTAATACATACATACATACATTACCATTCAGAACGAAACAATGACCTAATATTGTAACAATTGCACACGACTTTGAGCTCTTAGCTGATCATAGAACTTTTTAATGAACTCCTCAGCTTCATAATCAACTTGGATATCTTCTTCTTCATGTTCATCCTCTGATGAGTAATCCGATATCTTAATAGGAATAGGTGTAGTAATTGGACTACGCATCTCTCCAGGTGCTAGATCATAGCCGTCTAGGCGTAAATTAAATGTATATTCTGGAGTCTTAGGCACTAAAACCATAGCATTATTATCATCAACATGATCTATATCGCAGTTATCTTGAAACTCGAGCTCATCGAGAACGAGTGGTGAATTAATGCAAGGGAAATGAATGTGATGGTGGTGGTGATTGTGCTTACGTTTCGAGGATGATACGTGGAAAAAAACGGGATTAGGGCTATTACTACATGAGAATTCATACTCCCGTCGAGCAAAGCTACCACGTGTCATCTGGTGGCCGTGGTGGTGGTGGAGATGTAAGAGATTGCTTAATGATTTACGGATAAGTTTCCCTCGCTTAAAGAACAAGTTTATATCCATAATCAATTTTTTCTTAGAGATCAAGCCTTTCCTCACCATAAGAAAGGTGATCCTTAAGAAATTCCATAGCCTCTTGGCTACTATTGAACTTTTTGTTGAATGAACCTTCATGATTTAACTAAGAAATGGTAATGAGATAGATAATAATATTTATATGACCAAATAATATTATCTTGAAAGGATAAAATTATAAGGAAGTATTTGTTCTTAGCTCATTAAGGATAATACTATGATGAGCTAATTAATGATAATATAAGATAAGAAGATCATTCACTTCTACGAGGTTGAGGGCCTCGTAGAAGGTAATGAGAAGAGTTTGAGAAATTGGTTGTAGAATTTGTTGGAATTTATAGGAAGCAGGTGAAGGGCAAAGAGGAGAAATTGTTGTGCAAACTTTTATTAGAAGGAGGCTAAAAGTTAAGCAAGCCATTTTAGTAGAATTGTTTGATTAAATGAAGGAGGAAAAGAAGGGGAAAGGGGGGTCAAAGAAAAAGGAAAGGGGTGGGGGAACCGCTGGATAACATGTAAGTAATGTTCTAATGCTCCTCAACAACCCGCTCCTCCGGGCCATACTTCTATTATCATTATGAAAATGGTGCACTTTTGTTTGCAAACTTTTTAAAAAGAGAAGAGTGTATGGTTAATTTTGATATTATTATTGGGTGATGACTAATCATAGCTATGAGTAAAGTACAGCTAACGTACAGTGGGTTTGATAAAGCTAGTACATATAATAGTATGTATAATGTATAATTTGTTGGGTGTGGGAGTTGAAAGGATATATAGTTTGATGGAGTTATGTTAGTTCTAGGAAGGCTCACTTCTTGAAACCAAAAATCTTATCTAACATAAAGAAACAAAAGACAATGCTAGAGGTACAAGAATTTGGCCGAGATAACAATTTTTGGGAGGAACAAGGGTTCTTGTAGGAAAATGGAGGGAAAAAGCAGAGAAGAAAGAGTTATTTAAAAGTCCCATGCGGCGTCAACAATTAAAAGAAGTTCAATTCACCGGAATAAAGTAGTAGTTTGCAATAATGAATAATATTAGTTAATGTGATTACCTTTTACTAATATAGACAGCTTATTTGAGAGAGGTTTGGGACATATCTATCTATACTAATATATTAAAAGGCGTGCGTGACAACGTATACACGCCACGTGACACCTCTGTTACTCTACTAGAATTGTCCAAAAGTAAAATTGGCTTGCAACAAGATTTGAACACGTGACCTCTTGCTATTATACATAGCACAATTACCATCTCAACCAACTTTTAATCATGCTTTAAATGTCCATAGTATTATATTTGTACCTTTTAAATGTTGAGTTTTCTTTAATATATTTTAATGCGAATGGAAAAAAATGCATATCAAGTTTGGAAAAACAATACCACCCGGGGCAACGCCCGGGCCCAAATACTAGTTAACTAGTTTAAAACTATAATGAGAGTGTTTGGTTGAGAGACGGTAGAACAAAAGTTAGAGTCCTAAAAGGCTAAGTTTGAATAAGCTTGTTATAGGAGTTTTTTTTAGAAGAAAGGTTTATAAAATAGTACTAACTATTCTATTTTAAACTTGGTCAAATTTACTACATTCTAAAAAAAACCCCAACAATAAATTATTCTCAATTATTTAATAAAATATCAATCAGCTAATAGCTATTGGCTAAATATTTTTATACAAACAGTTAAAACATAAATCAGCTAGTCAAAGCTAGCTAACACAACCAACTAAACACTAACAACTAATGCAATCACTTAAGACTTAACCTCTAATTGTCAAAAGCTAAAGTTCTAAGAAACGAAGAGAAGAGTCTATCCCTAAGCTCTCCTGTTTGAGTGAGAAGTCTTGTTTTTCGAATTTTGTTGTCTCGATTTAAGAGTATGCTACCTTGCGATAAGGATTCCGTCGACTGTGATGGCTGATGAGATATTATCGAAGTGCTCGAACTTGAAGATTACAGAAGATGAGAAGGAGATCATTGCTATATGTGATGTTATTGGTGAGGATATTAATTCTGGCCCTGAATTGGTTGTTGTTGGGAAAGTATTAACGGAAAGACCCTATAACTTTGAAGCCTTTAAAAGAACAATAATTTAAATATGGTTTGTAACACCCCTAGGTGTTCAGGAGCCCACTAGTAGATATTGTCCTCTTTGGACCCTAGCCCGCAAGGATTTGCTTTGGTGCAGAACCAAAGTCCTACCCAAAAGGCCTCTTCTAGGTTGAGGTGTCCACCTCTATAGGCTTCGTTCTCCTCAACTTCCGATGTGGGATAGCCAAGATCTTAGGCACCTTCTCCCCTCCTTTAAAGAGCCTGCGTCATCGTAGGCACTACAGGACACCGGAATGGGCCTTGCCTCTCATACCATCTGTAACACCCCTAGGTGTGTGCAGGAGCTAGGGCTGGCAATGAGTCGAGACAGCTCACGAGCTACTCGAACTCGACTCGGTCAAAGCTCGACTCGAAATGTTAACGAGTCGAGTCGAGTAACCCAATACTCGACTCGAAAAGCTTGTGAGATACTCGAAAAAATTATATATATATATATATAAAATTTTTTTGAGTAAGTTTATCCTTTTTTTCTAAAAAATACTTGAACTTTTCTTCAAAAAAAAAAAAAAAAACAAAAAAAAAGTACATTAAATGACTAAAAGGCAAAGTGAAGGAATTTCTCCTATAAGAAATAGAACTATATCAATGGATGGGATTTAAAGAAACCCAACAATATAATCTTGGACGTCCATTGTAAAGAAAGAGTGAAAGACACAAACTCAGCCCTAAACAAAATCACACCAGTAGCACATTGCACGCCTCCCTCTCCAATCTCCATCTCCATATCCATGAATCCATCTCCCTAATTCAGGCGACGCTTCAGGCCCACCACGCTGCCCGCACACCACGACAGTGGCCACTTCAGGCGACGCTGCAAGCCGCACACCACACGTCCACTTCTTCAGGCGACGATGCAAGCCCACCACGCGTCCACGCTAGAGGCCACTACTTCAGGCGACGCTGCAAGCTCCCGCACACCAGGCGTCCACGCCAGACTCCACCACGCGTCCACGCTGCAAGCCCCCGCACAGGCCACCTGGAACCGAGTTCGAGTTCGAGCTTGAAACGAGTTCAAGTTCGAGCTCGACTTCGAGCTCGAGTTTGGGTTTCGAGTTCGAGCTTGAAAATTTCAAGCTCGCGAGTTGAGTTTGGGTATGAGTTTTCGAGTTTGAGTCGAGTATAGTCAAACTCGAGCTCGACTCGCATCATTGCCAGCCCTAGCAGGATCCCACTAGTAGATATTGTCCTCTGTGGGCCCTAGCCCGCAAGGATTTGATTTGGTGCAGAATCAAAGTCCTACCCAAAAGGCCTCTACTAGGTTGAGGTGTCCACCTCTATATAAAGAAGGTTTCGTTCTCCTCAACTTACGATGTGGGATAGCCAAGATCTTAGGCAAGGTCCTAAGATCTTGGCTATCCCACATCGAAAGTTGAGGAGAAATAGTTGATATAACCATGATGATACGTCACATATATTTTACCTCATTTGAAAATCACACCCAAGCACATGGCCATATCACAAAACTACCTTGCGCGTCGTTGAGAACATTAAGGCTCTAATCCAACCTAGGGACCGACAATGAGAAGTCTTCAAATCCACATATAATGTTGTCTATGGACACACTAAAATAAGAACACCTTTCGGCAAAGCAAATGCGATGTCTGGCCCTTTCTCGGTGGTTGTGCCCGACCATAAGCGACCACAACCAACTCACCATCTGTTGATTCGGGAAGTAAAAGATTGCAAGGGGTCTCCTCCTATTTAAAATATGAAATAAACATTAACAACATGATATCATATAGTTTTTCAGAAAAGAAATTGAAAAAGTAATTATTCATTTACCTCTAAATCAGGTACTGGAGGATCAAGTGGTGGAGGTTTAGGTATCGAACAAGGCACCTCTCTAGGTGTCTCCGTATCTCGCTGGCTTAATTTGTCCCCAAGAGTGACATTGAGCTCATCAAAACTAGGTAATCCCATGTGCTTCAAGATGGCGCTGAATTTATTCTTCATCTTTTTCTCAAGCTCCTCTATTGCAGATGCATTAGAAACTGATCTTGTGGCAGAGTACTGTTCACCATAAACTTTTTTCAATCCTAGTCGTACCCCACCTTTGCCTTTCAAGCATCCATCATAGTCCTTACCTAGTACCATATATAAGGCATCCTTGTTGGCTTTTGGAATAAACTCGTCTGTAGCCTCTTTGTGCTTCCATGCATCCAAGCTAGTGAAACAAAAAACACATAAGAAAACGGTTAGTTGAAAACTGAAAAACTAAATTTAAATGAAGTGACACTAAATACTAACCACTACATCGGCTATCTTCTTCGTTCCGGATCAGAAATGGTTCTTCTCCCACTTGCATCTCGACTATCATGAAGTGAACAATACCAATCGGCAACTCGATCAATCTTCTTTGTCGTAATTGTAGAGCTAGAAGTTGCCCCCGATGATGAGCTTATGCTTGGGTAAAAATCTTTTTCTTTAATCCACTCCTATTTTCTTTCCTCATAAGTTTAGGACCCATATGATGATAAAACTTCTTCTTGCTTGAACTTATGTAAGCTTTAGCACACTTTTCCTGTGGAACTCAAATGAAATAAATAAATAAATAGAAGGTAACTTGTGGTCAATTGGTAATGAGACACTACAAGCCAGTGCATCATACCAATCACCAAAAACAGATGAAATTATGCAAAAATTCATAAAGAAGCTTAAGCAGCATCTTTAGTTCAAGAAAAGTCTGCTAGGTGTGTGCAAAAGTGGATTGTCTCACTAAGCACACAGTCAAACCAATGTTTGTGTAACCTGGCAACGCCATGAGGTGTGTGTAAATTTGTGTGAATCAACATTAAAACCCTTTAAAAAGTAAGTTTCTTGTAATCTTTTGTACAGACTCTTAAGCTGAAAACCTTCACTAAAGTGCCCCCCAACCGTTATAAAGGAACAGGAAAAAAAATGTTCTAATGTTCTTTACAAAACCAGTGCAACATGTAGATCCACAAAATCATCATATATTCACTGAAGAGGTATCATCAGCAGCATACAATAATGGCAAAACTCAGCATGAACAACATGGAAGGCACCTCAGCAGCATCTTTAGTTCAAGAAAAGTCTGCTTGAGGTAGGTATCATTATTGTAGAGTAGTGCTGATGATATATCTAAAATTGTATTTCTAACGCTACGTTACTGAAAATAAAGTAACGTGGAAGGTGTTTTTTCTTTCTAACATTACATTACATCGATGTCCAGCACTTGTCACGAATGCAAAATGTTTTCCAGATCGACATGTACTTATAGCAGATCGATCGATGACACAGATGATGTTTCTCCTATCCATATCATAGTTTTATACAACTAATAGCAAGAACTCTAATAGAAAATTGGTCATACTAATATATTTAGGTATCGAGTTCACCAATAACAACATTGCAGGCTCAAATGCTCAATTTTCATAAAGTTCTCTACCTTTTCATCATATAAAAGCCAATATATTTTGATACGAGATAAATACTTACAACTTCTTTCAGAGTAGTTTTTGGGCAACAAATGCTTCCTAATCCTCTTTTGTGATGTGATCCCAAACTTGGTAAGGCAACATTGTCGGTACTTGTTTCTTTTCCGATGCCTTATCATTTTCCCCTCCCTCATTTTCCTTGTCCTCTCCTTCCTCATTCTCCTTTTCCTTTCCTTTTGTTAACTTATTAGACTTAGTTCTTGTCCTTCTTAAAGTGATCCATCCACTCACTAACTTTGTCTTGAAGTCTGGATCTCTTCCCAACAGCAGAAAAAAATACTTCATTCTTGGCTTTATCGGGTTGAATATGAAATAGATTCTACAAAAAGGAAAAACTAAAAAGTTATTTAACAATAAATACGTTATATATAATATACAGCGAAATACTTGTGTACTTTTATACACTTACCATTGTATATTCCCACAATGCCTTCTTCAAACCCTAAGACACCTCATTCTATTTAGACAAAATGGAAAGTTTGGACATGCAATGGCCAACTTATGTCCCATACTTAGAATGCCACTTACCACATGGTTGACCAAATCAATTGTATTCAAGGTGCATGGGTTCCTTCACATTAATTCCTTTTGTGGGACCTCGACCTTTTTTCTTTTTTTGGACTATGAATCACAATTTCACTTGCGGTACTCACTTGTAAGCCACCTTGAGTTCGAGGAGCTGACACCATCGCATCCTCCTCTTGTATAGGGGTTGCATTTTCGGTCTCCTTCTCACCTTTATCCTCCTCCATCTCACCTTAATCCTCCTCCATCTTCGGATCATACTCGACATCATCATCTTCATCACTAAGATCATACTCCATTTCAACATTCTCAATATCATCCTCCTTAATCCTGCATGTGCGTTTTGTGCCCTTTATTGATTGAGTTTCATACGCCATAGAACAGATCCCCATTTCTTGCATTTTTAATTTATTTTCTGCTATCCTCTTTTCTCTATATTTTTCATAATCTGCCACCTTCAATTTCTACAATGAGACTACCTTCTGCACAAAGAGTTTATAGACATTCAGATACACACTATTGCACTTAAGTTATCAGTAAAAACACGATTTAAATGCATTACATCTCAACCAAATGTGTTGTTTCTTAGAAATTTCCTTCCTTAGTAAACCAACTTATATTTTAATTTATGGTCTGAAGGGGGATGGGAAATATTCATACATGACTAGCTAACATGTACAAAAGCAGGTTATAAGCAGCTCCAACATTAATAATCTGAGCACTCAGTGTGTAAATCTGAAGGAGGATGGTCAAGCAAAGATTTCGGAATTGAGAAAGAAAAGCATTTAAGGAAACAAAGACTGACTGAGGCAGAAGAAAAATAAATTAGACTAGATTGGGATGAAAAGTTGCAGAGAATGATGGAGGCATTTCCCCCCCTAATAAGAATAGTACTACATATACAAGTCACTGAAAGCCCCCAAGTATTATAACCCTCCTTGCTGAGGTTCTTGCCAACAACTTAAAAGGGGAAGATTTGGGACAGTTTGTTGGCTACGAGAGAAGGTTAGTAAGCTTGATGAGCACCATATAGCCCCTCGCCCTCTCCCTAAGCTCTATCTGCTTCACCTTTCTACCAGACTGTACTCACCTTTTCTCAGTTTCACAGTTCAATGCCTGTCATCACAACATCCAAAATAAGTCTGCTAGGATCATCAAAACGTACTTGAAATGTTGGCTTTCCTGGATTGCTCTCCTCTCTGCAACCTCCTCCCTTGTTTCTCATCTTCCTTGTCCTCATTTTCTTTTATTTTTGAACGAATCCTTGTCCTCATTTCGTGTTCAATCCCTTTACCCATGCACTTGCCACCTCCAAGACCTCTATAGCCAGCAAAACCCTGATCACGCCTGTTTGTGCACATGTCAGTGTTGCATAAACACTGCAAAACCTTACCCAATTTCTTTTAAGCAATTCACTCTCTCCTAAAATAGAAACCAACTTCAGTAAGATTCAGGTAACATTGAAGCACAGGTAGAATCCTTGATATTCTCCTCTAACCAAATTATAGTACAATATCATGATAGTTGACGGAGGCCTTTTTCGTACCACAAGATTCGATCACACCTTCATAAGTAAACAATAGCTAAATTTCAGATGTTACAAGTTTATATTTCACACTTTCATATCACAACTTTTCTTGAATTTTTTGTAGGGTTAATTGGCTAGAAACGACCTGACCTTTGACTCTCTAAGAAAGCAGCCAAAGACAACCTTTAACGGGTGCAAAGCGTAGCACCAACTTAAACACGTGGTGCAGAAAATAGCATAAATGACACCGGAGAACGGAGATTCCACCGGAGTTAGGGAATCTCTATTATTTTAGTATTTTCTTTTAATTCCTCCCCTTTTTTGTTAGAGTTAATTGGGTAGAACAGCACAACCTTTGGGTCAAGTGCAAGGAACAGCACAACCTTAATGTCACGTGCCTGCATTACAAACACCACCCTCTTCCCTAGCCCACAACACTACATCACCACATTTGCCCTCAGCACCATCATCTTCCTTCACCACACCAAATACCACCTCCACTCCAGCAACGTCATCCTCTGCCCCAAACACTGCAGCACCACCACACCAAACACCATCTCCACCACAGCCTCGCATTACTTCCAGCCCACAGGAGTAGGCGCTCCATACTAATTCACCACAAAACAGAAGAGTTCCAGGAAGTTTGAGCGACCATGGCGCGACCTCGGAATATTGAGCTAGGAGAAACTGAGATCAGCCGTCAAAATTGTTACATGTCAATTTGTTGATGATGTGAAGTCGTGAAGATGTAGCACAACAGCGAAGAAGAGTAAAGAGGAGATCAATTTTTTGAGATTGAAGTTGAAAGTTGGCAGTTCAACTGGAGAAGAAGAAGAAGAGAAGAGAGAGAAATAGAAAAGAAATGGAGAAGAAGAAAGAGAAATAGAAAAGAAATGGAGAAGAAGAAGAAGAGAAGAGAGAGAAATAGAAAAGAAATGGAGTAGAAGATGAAGAGGAGAGAGAAATAGAAATAAAATACTAAAATAATGGAGATTCCTTAGCTCCGGTGGAATCTCCGTTCTCCGGTATCATTTATGCTATTTTCTGCACCACGTGTTTAAGTTGGTGCTACGCTTTGCACCCGTTAAAGGTTGTGTTGTTTCTTGCACTAGAGCCAAAGGTTGTGCTGTTCTAGTCAATTAACCCTATTTTGTATGAAGGTGAAAAGAACAAAGTTTGAAACATCCATTCTTAACTATGAAATACAACATACTTCATGCTAACCATATGAGCATCATAAGGCAACATTCTACAATATGAAAATATGCATAAGATTTACCATGCTAAATTGTAGTGCACATCACAATGTTTACATCACCTCCATACTCAATAGAAACAATAAAAAAATCAATGGCACCACTAAACTTCGAAGTGATAGAAAGAAAAGGTTACTAGGATAAGATCTTCGGAAATTTCCCTTGCTTCCTGTAGCAAAAGGAGAATTTTTTTCGACAAATCAAAACCAGACACTTCAACACAAGAGACTATCAAACATTATTTTAGCAAGTTGAAACGGAAATTCAATTCACATTCACACTACTAAATAGCAAGAATTGAAACATAAGTTTTCAAACTCATCAACCATCATATATCACAGTGAGAAAAGAAGAAAAAACTATCAATTTCACAAATAAGTTGATATACTAACCACTGCATCTACAATTTTCTTCACTTGCTACTTCCTCAATCACTCCATTGAGCTCAATTCCCTCATGATCACGAAGATATAGCTAGACTGGCAAGCAATAGATATAGCCTGTTATGACTTGGTTATAGATGATGTAGGAGGGGTTCTTTAAAAGGTCAAATGTATAATTCAATTTGAAATAGTATACTACTATAAAAAAAGTAGCAAAGCATACTCATTATATATATAAAATATCATATGCACTTATAAATAACGTAGAGAGATTCACAATATTCACAAACATATATATATGTAATACCTTGTGCGTACATCATTCTCAAGAGTCGACAAGTATCCCTTCCATGTGATCTACACGCATATAATTTAGGTCGGCATCTATCGATTTTGGGATTGATGAAAGGTGGGGTGTCCTCAAAAGCATCATACTCTTCCTCATCATTGACATCGGCAATGCCAAGGATAGTTCATTTTCCCGGTAAAACAATACACCACTTATAATCAGCAAGGTCTGTTACGTAGAATACTTGCTTAGCATGTGTTGCAAGTATAAATGGCTCGTCACTTTCACGCAAATGACCCAAGTCTACAAGAGTGAAACCACAAGGGTCATCATTCCTTACAGAACGCCGATTAATACCAACCCACTTGCAACCGAACAAACCAACTTTAAAACTATTGTAGTTAAGCTCCCATATTTCTTGAATACGCCCATAGTATAAGAGCTTGGTATCCACCAGATTCTGATCCTTAGTGCTCGCATAAAATGTAGATAACGCCAAAACTGAAACACCACTATTTTGCACTGATGAGAACTTTTGATCTCGACCTTCAGTCCAAATTGTAAATCCGTTGACATTGTAACCCTAATATTTGTTGACCGCTTCACCAGGACCAAATGCTAACCACTTAATAGTTTTGGATACCCCATCTTGTTGTTGACATATTACTCGATCATGAAACCAATCAATAAAAGTCTTATTATGCAACTGCATCAATGCCCTATCCCCTTTGGAAGGATTTTTTTCCCGTAGCACCTCCATATGCTCATTCAAGTACGGAAGTACTTTTGCGATGTGATGCAATACATGCAAGTATGTTTGTAGGAGGTGTGACCAATTTTGAGCCAATTGTACCTGACCTCCAAGTCTTCCACCATGCCGAGATGTAGGAATCCCAATAGGTCGGCGCTAGCCAAGTACTCAGCTATAAAATTACCAACTTCATCGCCCATGGTGCCTTGAATGATACTTGCTTCAGGTTGTGCAGAATTCCTCACTTTATCTTGTAAATCACCCATTCGTATTTCAAAAGGATAACACCACCTCAAAAACACTGGACCACAAAGCTTGATTTCACGAACTAGATGGACGATAAAATGAACCATTATGTCAAAGAATGCAGGTGGGAAATACATTTCAAAATTTTAAAGAGTTTCTACCACATCAGTTTAAAGATCATCAAGTCTTGTCGGATCAAGCACTTTGCTACATATCGTGTTGAAAATGAGCATAGTTCAGTAATAGCATACCTCACATGTTTTGATAGTATCCTACGAATGGCAATCGGTAAGAATACTTGCATCATGACATGATAATCATGAGATTTCGTGAACCCTAACTTCAACTCGCCATTCAAGGATACAAATCTTTTCATGCTAGATGAGTACCCCGATGGGACCTTAATGCCATACAAAGGCACAAAAAATCCGCTTTTTCTTCCTTGGACAACGTATAGCAAGCTTATTCTTGTTCACTTTATCCTTAACCTTATACAAGTTTCTTTTTTCTTCAGATTTCTTCCTCTTCTTACCTTCATCAAGATTTTTTTACCTTAGATTTCTTCCTCTTCTTACATTCCCTATCATGAGGCCATAATTCTGGCCGAAATCCAATCTTTTCCAAGCACAATCGTGAGGCCTTACTGTCCTTCGTCTTACCAGGAATATTCATAAGCCGCAAGAATAGCATAGCATACATTTTTTCTATATGCATGACGTTGAGGCAATGTTTGACCTGTAAATGTTTCCAGTATGAAAGAGTCCACAAAATAGACTCCTTTTTCCATAACACTTTCTCCTCTTGCATTGTTTTACCAAAGATTGTTTCAACACTCTTAACTTGCTCATAAACCTCGTTATCAGTCAATGGTCTACGAGCTGCACCCTCTTCAATTTTCCCATTAAATGCCTTCTTCTTCCGACGAAAAGGGTGGTCGGATCATAGAAACTTTCGATGTGGCATGTAGACATGTTTGCAGTTAGGAATCCATGTGGATTCCATGTCATGCTTTCTTTCCTCTATTCTTATGCGCTGATAAATTGTCGTACGCCGGGAAATCATTAATGGTGCAAAAAAGCATTGCACGCAATGTGACCATCTCATTAGCATGAGCATCAAACACAAAAACCCCTTCATCCCATAGCTTTCTCAAATCATTAATAAGCGGTGCAAGATAGACATCTATATCATTTCCTGGCTGTTGAGGACCTAAGATGAAAAGAGACAACATCATGTACTTGCATTTCATGCGCAACCAAGGAGGCAAGTTATATGTAACTAAAAGTACATGCCATGTACTATGCAAAGAGCTCAAACATCCAAATAGATTCATCCCATCTGTACATAACCCGAGCATCAAATTACGATCTTCATCCCCAAATGTATACAACCTACTAATACTCTTCCACTTAGGAGAATCTGCCGGATGCTTCAACAAACCATCTTTCTTCCTTCCGTCTGCATGCCACCTCAGTACCCCATCCACAAATTCCGATTAAATCCATGTTACAATACATCCAGGAACGATCTCTCGCCATCCAAATAGACCTCTAACGACTAATTAAACGCATATAACAACACATTGTAAATCATCTAAACACTAAACATACAAATTCAAAAGAAGATTTATAGCATTAATATATGCATGTCTTCCAAAGGTCCTTATTACTCCAACCTAACCCATCCTTGGACGTCTAATCCCACTAGTAAATGTATGTCATCTTCTCGTTTCTATGGAAAATCCGGTAGCATTTCCCTACAGTTCTCCAAGTACACAATGTAGGTAATTACTTATGTACATATGTACATAGGGAACGAATTAGGGAAATAAGTTACCATAATTTTCCATAGAAACAAAAAGAAAACATACTTTTACCACCTAAGTGAGATAAAACGTCCAAGAACAGTCCCAAAACAGGAACTATCCAAGGCTTATTCCTAATGAGTAAGTCTTTGATGGGTATCTAGGTATATGAATATAATGATATTTTAATTTGTGCATAACAAAAACAAAATGTTGAATAAAGTTCAGTCCTTGACTCTTAAAGCATTCTTAATGATTCAAAAATTTAAATATAAGTGAATCATTTGAACAAAGATGCTAAATAATTTTACATAGGAGTAAGAGGCTGGAGCACAACTAACCCGTCGGAGACCGAGAGAGGGAGCAAATAGACAGAGAGGGGGAGGGGGGTGTAAGATATGTAAGCACCTTGAGCGTTATAACCAAAAAGAGAGAATTGATATTAGCAATGACTTTAGGAGACAAAGGAAGTAGTCATTCATCCCCTACTAATAACTTCCTTTCTTAGTTCTGCTAATAACTTAGCTACATGAACCCTAAAACACCTTACACCAAAATTCTTAACCTAAATAACACATTTCATACAAGTAATGATCAAACGCACACCTGATCAACTATCTTGTTAGCATCTAGAGTATGGTCTCTTAGCTGCTTTCGACATAACCAAACCCAAGTAGCCCCACACCATGAAGTCATATCTACTCCTGCTTCCAATTGAAATGGGCATATTTACTTATAATGATTCCAAGTGATTTCCCTTTACAATAACTAGCAGAGAATTTAGATGTCGCAATCAGTTTTCACAATTGGCAAACTATATGATATCTTGGACTTAATTTCATAAAGCTGGATAGTTCATACTTCATAGTGTCTTTGCTTTCTCAGTGGTTGATTTGACAAAAACGAGTACTTCTCGACTTAGTTCATCCAAGATAGCTGAAACCAATCAAAGTTCAGCGATTCAGCCTTATTTCCAATGTCTAAACTCTCTACATAGATTTTTGGCCGAATTTAAAGTCACAATGGAAATATAGAGAACTAAACGATGGTACTAAAAATGTTAAGGGAATTTCCCCCATTACAAAATTGAATTACAAATTAACCTGAACACATACTGCCAATTCCAAACCTAACTAGGGCAAGTTACTAATTCAACAATGCATTGATACCACCAAAAAGTAAGAAATTACTTTAAAAAATCATAAATTATTAATTCCATCCAATATTCAGCTCAATTAAAGATATTAATATCAAAATAAAGTTTAACCCAAATTATTCTCCCATGTATAATGTTGAAAAAGCAGTGTTGTCATTCTCCCATATTTAATTGCAAAAAATCACCTTAGAACTGATTAGTCACAATTCACAGTTCACAGTTCACACAAAACTACTACCAAGTTTCTAATTTGGTGTATGTCATGCTAAAAGCACCCTACTAAGTTAGAATTTGAGAAATGAATGAGCAAACTAATTAGATTAAACCCTAGAATTATTTCGAGTAATTCAGAAAAACCTAGAAATTAGGATAAAATAGAACCTGAAGGAGTTAGGGAGGTTGAAGAAACAACGAGGTCCTTGTGATTCGAGTGCCGTTAGGTAAACTTGAGCAAGGGACGTCAGACTGTTTAGGAGGAAGGGAGGTCGTCGAAACCAATTGAGAGAGCGAGGTCGTCGAAAACCAACTGAGAGTGCGAGGTCATGGGACTGATTAGGAGGAAGCGAAAGACAGCGGCAGAGGGACGACGGCAGAGGGACGACGGAGTTTCCAATTGAGACTGACGAGGTTCCAATTGAGAGAGCGAGGGACTGACTGGGAGGAAGAGAGGGGAAGCTCGTAAGAGGGAAAGAGACTGACGAGGCAGCAGGGTCGAAAATTTAGATATTATAATTACGAGGGAAAATAATCCAAATGCTTGGGTTGACCAACCAGAGCCTTTATTCCCAAATGCTCGGGTTTATTAGCCCACCGGAGCATTTGACATCAAATGCTCTAGTGGATTAATCAACCTGAGCATTTGGGAATTTTTTTAATTAAATTTTTTACAAATGCCCGGGTTGATTAGTCAACCGGAGTATTTGATAAGTAGCAAAAGCAGTTTTTTCCACTATAATAGTCAATCATGGATGGGTTTTCACCTCAAATTCCAACTAGTTAACTACTCACTACTCTTCCTAGTAATGCTAATCAAAGGGGAAGATAAATCAAACATCATTACCTGACACAAGGATGAAAATGGGGAAGATTAAACAACTAAAGTAACCAACACAAGATTAATCACAAGATTAAGCTATGAAACAAAAGATTAACAACATATTAAGCTAATAAAACCAAGATCTAAACATGGGTTAAGCTAAGTAAACAAAAGTTAATAAAACTAGAAAATGAAAGCATAAAAGATGTAGAGAAGAAGATATATTACTTAAATAAGGAAGAAGTCATGAAGATCTTGCATAAAAATCAGAAATTTTACCATAAATCAAGGTACAAAACCTTGACAATCTACTTTCTCTCACTACTTTAAGCTAAAAACTCTCTAATAAAAAATTTTCGGAATAAAAGTTAATTTATCATTAAGTAAACAAAGTATCTATATTATTACATAAAATTACTAAAAACTGCGTTTTAAGAAGAAAACGTCGACAGAATAACAAGGAGCATCCACTCCTTGTTAAAGACAAGCGCCCGTTCCTAACAAAAATCAGCTCGGAGCAAGTGCTCATGGATAACTCATGGGTCGCTCCAATCTTACTACCAACAGGTTGTGTGCACAGATCAAGAGGAGTGCCCGCTCCTCAGTTAAACGGAGTGTCCGCTCCTAGTAAAGACGCGCTAGGACCGCTCGCTTAGTGGTAGCTCTTGGGTCGCTCCAACCTACTGCATTAGTTAATGTTCTTCAGCACGAATAGGAGCGCTCGCTCCGTCCTTCTTCACGTCAGGAGCGCGAGCTCCTTGGTCGCTCACTCCTCGCTCCAAACTCCCTGACTCAATGTGCCTTGACCTGTAACTTTTAGGAGCGCATGCTCCTATTTTACAAAGAGTGCCCGCTCCTCCCCTGCTTTGCTTTTTCTTCCAAAAAATCAACACTAAACTAGATGTTAGTGATCAAAGGGGAGGGGGAAAGGCTAAGAAATCCTAAATACTAGCATGCACCAATAAAAGATGAAAATGAGGAGAATGGAGGGAGAAAATGCACAAAAAAAAAAGCAAAAATAGCATGCAAAACCTATCAAAATATAGACGTGAGTGAGACTAAATTCTCACTCATCAAAATTTCCCCCAGATTGCCAATGGCTTGTTCTCAAGCAATGAACTGGGTAAGGGAAATATGCAAAAAGAAAGTAAAAGACACACTATAAAGAGTTATGAAACACTAATGCACTTTTCACGGTTTTACCCAAGTCAACCAATGAAGAAGTATGGTACACAACCAAAGAACACATAGCAATTTTTCAAGACAAATTCTTTCCAAATGTGTGCACGGGTTAAGATAAAAAGACTAATCAAGATTGCAATTAGGACACCTTCTTAGGCCTTTTACTAGCTCATTAGAGACGCTCCTAGCTATTCAAAAGACAACGACTCTTCAAAAGGCATAAAAGCTCCAAATGCTAGTCCACCTTCCCTAGACACACAATTAAGCCTTAGACTCTACTCTATTTGAAACCGTGGAAAATTAATATTAAGTGTGGGAGGCATCCACAAATTGACCTATTTTATTGAACTTTTTCTATTCTTTTTGTACTTTTCATTTTTCACTTTTTTTTCTCTTTTTCACTCCTTTTTTTACTGTTTTTGGCTTATTCTTTTTGTTCCCTTATTATGGGACTTTGCTATACAAAGATGAGATAGAATTTCACTAGAAGATTACAAGCACTTGTGGCTTTTGTGCCACTTATTAAACATAATGAAAAATAAAGCCTAAGTTTCTTGTAGATTTTTGTTTTGGGAGACAAGGAGTACATCTAAGGATACATGAGCCCACAAATTGGAAGCAAAAATAATCAAGCATGAGCAACTTAGTCAAAATTCAAGACTAGACGCGCAATTGAGCATTCATTAGCTTTATTTAGCATACTCCAACACAATCAAGATTAGGCAATTCCTAGATGACTTAACCCATGCCCACGCTCTTCCAAAATGAGCCTCTATTCATATACTCTAGAGTAAAAGAGAGGAAACCACATAATTCATTATTAAGCGTCATTCTTGGGAAAGCAAACCATTTTTAGTGCTTTTACAAAATCTAACACTTTTTCTTTTTCTCTTTTTTCTGTTAATTTTTTAATGCAAATGTTCTACATGCAACTATTCTACGAAAAAATTATTTGCAAGATAAAGGTGAGAGAAGCTTACCATGAAGGGATTGTTGTTGAATCATCATTAGAAGGATAAAAGAGACAAGAAATTGTTAGTTTGAAAAAGCAAGTAATTATCATCACTAGCAATCCATTGTCTCTTGATGGGACAAATCGATACAAAACAAGAAGCATAAATCACCACCACACTACAACCAATCTTCCTATTTCCTCAACAAGACTAACCCTTCAAAACTTGACTACCCCCAAATATTCGCCACCACCACTCATGCACACATTCAAGCCTTCAATTCAAGTAAAATCTACACACTCCCCATGCTTAGTGATAAGTCTCTTTTTTATACATGATTTCTGCCTATTATATTACTTTTTAGTATAAGTTCTGAGACTTACAATAGTTTTTCTTCTTATATTTTAACGTTTTAAGAGTTAAGTTAAGTAATAAAATTGATTTAAAATATGAAAAATGCGTTCAAATTACTTGCCTGATTATAGTACTACTTATACATGCAAATTTGGTTTATTTAATATTTATAATAGTGGTATATGTTTGCTATACACATATTTTGTTTTAAAGCCTTTTTGTTTATTACTCTAGTGATTTGTTGTAGGTAAAATTATCAAAGAAAAGAATTTAGAAAGAAAAAGAAAGAGGAAGATGGATCCTATCCACTATAGCCCAAAACCTACACTCATACAACAAACTTAAACCAAAAAGAAAGAAAAGAAAATGGAGTTGACTTTCTAAAAGAAAAGGAGAAAACCTTTTCTTGGCCCAAAAAGTATACAACAAACAAAGCCATTGAAGAAATCAGACGGGAATTGTGTAAAAGGGAGAAAAGCCCTTAGGGCGAGGGTTTTTACGAAAGAAGGAGGAAAACAGACACGAGGGAACAGAGAGCACAGACAATGGGGATAGAGGGACGCACACCAGAGAGCCGCATGAGGAAGAAGACGAAGCGTCGTTTCATCTGATTCTTCATATGAATCTGGAGTTTATATCTCTCTTCTCTTAGTTTATGTTAATTACTATGTTTAATTTCAGATTTTTGTTTTCAATTAGTTGGGTTGATTTAACGACTAGCTAAATTCCTTTTATTCTAGGATTAGATGTAGTCTTTTATTTTCTGTCAATGATTTGAATTTGTTGTTTGGATTGATTTATTATTATTGCAATTTGATAATCTTGGTTTGTTTTCATATGATTAATTTGGCCAGTTGATTATATGTTTAAGGTATTGAATTATTAGCGGAAGTGAAAGTTCAATATTAGTTCGTGGGATTATCAAACGTCAAGTAGTTTAATTTTAGGAATAGTTATACACTTGGGGTGGTCTTTTATATGAATTTCTTGTTCGTAATGGGTTTATATTAATTGTTATGACCACGGAATTAGGCGTAAGATTTTTATAAATACACGTTTTCTACCTTGGAAGAGGAGATAATATATTATAGGAAATTCGATCATTGCAATATAATAGTTTTCAATCCGACAACTAGTTTAATTTCATTGTAGAAGTTAATTGGCGAAATCTAAGTCCTAGAACTATTTTTCATATTTGATTCTTACCTATTATTCGACTTTTTAGTGTTATAATTAGTAGTTCATATTATATTAGTTTAGTTATTATCACTATTCACATTTCCCGAATTGTCTAAATAATACTAGATTTTCTTAATTTGGTAGTTGATTATAGACCTCCTTGTGGGAAACGATATCTTGCTTACCCTATATTTACTTTAATTGACCCGTACACTTGCGGTATTTTAAGGTACATTTAGGACCGACCACTTAGCAAATGCACTAGTCCCTAGTGCATGAAACATGAGCAGACAATGAGGGAAAGGGGGGAAGGGCAATCACTAGACCGTGGGCCTAGTCGATCCGGGGGCGAGGATCGCCATAGTTGCCATAAGGAGGCATTGGATAAGAGTAACAACCACCAGAGTGTCCGGGGGGTTATCCATGATAAGGGGATGGGAAAATACCACTATTACTACCAATACTACCGTCATAGGGGGGGGGGGTGGCACAAAAGGGTAGTTGGGATCACTAACCGGGTTTGTGCCACCGGGTTCCCTATAATCATAGGGTGGGTCACGACGGGGGTGGTAGGGGTAGGTGGGTTGGTTGTTTTGCCAACCGGGACCGGCCCATGTTTAGGGGGCTAATGGGAGTAGTTCATGTATGGTGCAAAATCACCTCTTTCTACATGGTAATTGTAGATTTAGTTGGTTTGCACCATCATACCATCATAATCACTCAGCATGCCCTCCATCATAGAAAACATACGATTTTGAGTGAGGGAGAGGGAGGTGATAGCATGTTCAAGATCAAAGGAGGAAGAGGAGGAAGATTGAGGTTGCCTACTAGAGGACCTCGGGGAGGGGGAACAACATTTTCGGCACGGGGATGGGGATCCTCATTTTCGGGCTCACTATCTACATCCCAAACATTATCCGCTTCCCGATCAATCCTAGTGGCCTCAGGGTTAGTGAGGAAACAATGGGATGATTTTTTGATGCTTAAGAACATCGTAAACCTTTTTGTTATTAGAGTCGGGGTCCAACCTAAGGGTAGTTATATGAATTTGCTCATTTGGGGAAGGGTTGGCGTTGGTGAGGTTTTTGTTTTTCTTGGTGCGGGAATTCATGATGTGGAGTTTATAGAGGATGCTTAAACAGAATACACACACTTAAACAAGCAACAAAACTAGCAACAATCCCAAAAATTCCATTAAATCCAACAAACGATAAATCCTTCAACAATTTTACAACAAATCGAATAGTCCTAGGGGATCCCAAAAGTGCTCCTATTGATTTGAACAATTCTAACAATCACAATCACAAAAAATACAAAGTTAATACTATATAGAAAAAATAGAACCACAAAAACACAAAGATTACAAAGATCACAAAAACCTAAGAAAAAAAAGAAAACTATCTAAAATACAGCTAATCCCACAATCACAAGCAAGACAAAAAAAACTAACTAAATAAAACGAAATAAAAAGGAAAATAAAAATAAAATAAAAATGAAAATTAGATAAAATGAAAAAATTAAAGGAAAAGATGAACTTACCTGAATGTAGTAAGCAAAGGTTCTTCAAATCTTGAAACAAGTTCAATTTCTTAAAAAATCTCAAGTGAATTCGAATTGCCAAGTGAAGGAGAAGCATTCTTGTGAGTAAAGTGAAATTTTTGTGAGGGAAAAAGAAGTAGAAGGTGATTTTGGAAGAAAATGAGGGAGAAAAATGGAGTTTGTGGTGATTTAAATGGAGTTTGCGAAGGGTATGGAGGTAGGAGGGAGGAGAGAGAAGAGAGAAAAGATGTTACTCTCTTGGAATGTAAGAGGAGTCAACCTAGCTAGTAAACAATAGAATGTAAAGCAGTTCATTAGAACTCATAGTTTTGGAAATACTTGATTCAGATAAGAAAAAGAATGGCATATCCATGGGTTATACTGGGAGATTTCAACTGTGTGTTGAATGTAGATGAAAGGGTAGGAAGTGCAGTGAGGATGCAGGAGATTAGTCCTTTTAAAAACTGTGTTGAGTTATGTGAGCTCCAGGACATCAAACAAGCTGGAAATTTCTTCACATGGACCAACAAGCAAGAAGGAGACAAAAGGGTATACTCTAAAATTGATAGAGTATTGGTAAATAAAAAATGGGTTGATATGTTTGAGCATGCTGAGGTTTTTTACATGAATGAAGGGGATTTTGATCATTGACCAAGGGTCCTTAGTGTTTATCCTGAGATAACACTGGGAAAAAACCTTTTAGATTTTTCAATATGTGGTGTGAAGCTCAGGATTATGGTAGAAGAGTTGAGCAGGCATGGAATATTGAGGTGTCAAGGACAAATATGTATAGGGTGGTGCAAAAGTTGAAAAGTGTGAAGCAAGCCATGATTGCTTTGAATAAGACTGGGTTTCAGGATCTTGCAATGCAGGTTCATCAAGCTAGACAGATGGTTGATGAATATGTCAGAGTGCTTTACATGGTGCTCCTAGATATACCATTTTGATTCAGGCTGAAATGGAAGCTAGTGGTAGATACAGAGAAGTTCAGAAAGCTTATAGTTCTATGTTGCAGCAGAAAGCAAAAATTAACTGGATTAGAGATGGTGATCAGAATACTGCAATCTTTCATAGAGCCTTAAAGAAGAAATACCAGCAAAATAGAGTCTATTCTATAATGAATGCTCAGGGGACTTGGATTGATTCTCCAGGGGAAGTTCCTCAGGCTTTCTTTGAATTTTATGAACATATATTAGGAAGCCAGATGGCAGGAATGAAGTCAGTGATTGATGCTATTGTAACAGCCCGCACTTCCGAGCTGCTAGCTAATCACACTTAACATTCATAATCCTCAATTATCATTAAATAAACTTCAAATTACATTATCTTGCAGCGGATGCATAACCTTTTTATACGATCCTGACCCTATGGGTTATGGCCCATCAATACATCATTCTTTAGAAGAAATCCTTCATACATAGCTACTCTCACCGGAACCTCAAAATATAATCAACCAAAACCACAAAAAGGAATATTCTCAATAAAGCATCTAACTATGACCTTAGTCTACAATTTACAACGTAAGCATCTTCTCGTTCATTTAACATATTCCAAGTTCTCGATACTACACCTGCAAAATATCTAAAAATGAACTCTGCCCCCACCAGGACAGGTTCCAAGAATAAAATCAGAAAAACTGAGTACACACTGTCAAACCAGAAATCCGTTTTAGTGGCTTAAAATATACTTGTGTCATTTGTCACTTTCGATAAGATTATTCAATGTATTCAAATAGCTCAACATCGAGATAGCAAAACATACACATTAGAAAATAAGATAAGATGGAAATACATACTACTTAACTAAGCCACAAATCTTCGCAAGTGAAATAGACACTTTTATGTATTTCAATTCCATAAACACTTCGTGGTTACCTATCTTATATATAAATCCTTCCAAAGTCATTTTACCAAATCCAACTACGTAACCAATAATTCAGAAAACATTATTGAGAGCGTATCTCCTAGTAGAAAATCCTTTTGTACATACAATTATCTCAGAAATACCCTCTGCATAAACCCTTAAGTCGTTGCAGCAAACCAAAGCTTTTGCGAAAATACCTATTATGAGTTTCCCCAAGAATACTTTATAGTTTCACCTTTAAACGATTTACAGAATAACCGGGGAAAAATATGCGAATAGAGAGGGACTACGCCATCTCTAAACTCATGGGGACGTCTCCCCCACCAATATTTGTACAGCTTGCAAGACTTATTCCCAGGACATGTCCTATCATTTTATATCACACACATACCATGATGTGTTCATCATTGCTCTTGCAGTTTCTTCCCCATCATTAATAGAACTAGAAAATCTAATTTATAATTTTACAAGTCCATATTTGCTCATAACTCAAATTCATAATTTTTGAATTTCACGATCATATATATCAAAATCTCAAACCATAATAAAGAGTCTTTCATACTTTCAGAATTCCATATAAAACTTATATCGCAAATATTTTGACAATTGTCTTATACCCGAAATCATAACTCAACATCTTTGATCAAAATTCCTTTGTTTTTCTCTTGAACTTTCAAATACAACTATAGTTTAGATCGAAAGCGAGTTCATTAAGATATCGAATCGACATTCTGGCCTGGTTCATAAATCGGAGAACTTGTTGTAAAACCAACTTATATAGTTAAATATACCAAAGATCCTTGCTTAAATTCTCATAGCTACACTTTCATATAAAAGATCAACTTACAAAACATAAGAAAGTCTATTATAATAAACTCGATGTGAAAAACAAGTAGATTTAATAATAACACATATTTGTATTCTTAAATGATTCAACTACCTCCAATGAGTTCTTCATAATCAAAAGTTCACTCAATAAAACTCATCACATATTTAGCTTCCGCTCATAGCTTAAAACCAGATATGTAGGCAACAATCTTGTAAACACACAAATATTGAATGATTCTATATTTATATAAAAGGCTTATTAAGCTCAACACATGAAATCACATGAATCACGTACGTATATAGGTTTTTAGGTGGAAGGACATGTGTGTACCTCTTCTATTCTCCAAATAATGCTCGATTCCATAATAATCTTCAAGAGAAATCCAAGAACAATAACACGAAACCTCCAAGAATCATAACTTGATCACCATCTTAGCTTGAATCATTTATATAACCATATTAATTCTCCAATAATCACCTCACAACAATAACAACAACAATTAACATTCATTCCTACTATAATGCAGATAAATAAATTGACTTGCTCATACCCTCTAAATATTTTTATGAACTAACTATGACTCTTATATACAAACCCTTATTCTAATCTAACTCACATCATCAATCTCACTTGCTGACTATAATTAACCTCATTCCTCTTAACAAGCTGATATAAATTGTCAGTTCAATTCTCATTACACACTCTAGTTTGACATAAGGGTTTTCAAAACATGACAAAGTTCTAATTTAGTTACTTAAAATTCAACAAGCTGATTTCATAATTTAACTTAACAAAATAGAAAGTGAAATTCAGATTATAAACTCGAAAATAAGTTTTTATCTAATAATTGAGCAAAAGTTCCAATTTTTTAATCTCAATAAGCCAAACACTACCAATTTCAGTCCATAATCTGATTCTTCTAATATACCAATGATACCCATTGTAGACACTAAATTTTGAACCCCTTTTTCGGATAAATAAAGATTTTGAAAAGAAATAAAAATAACAAAAACCGTCATGCATCGTGGAGCGCGCGCCCTGTCAAAATGCATGTTTCGTCCCGGAGCGCGAGTTTTATTCCATCGTTCGGTTTTCCATTTTTGCGTATTAGTCAAGCAGTTTCGGCTTAGAAATATAATTTTCGTGAGTCGTAGTCAATAACTACAACCATCGTTTTAATAAAATGATTCGTAGTATAATCACGCTCGTTTTTACTAATTATTTGACGAGCTTTCGTTAATTGTCTTAAGTGAGTCTTTCAAAAAACAAGAAAAACACGAGTCGCAATTAGGCGTCGGGATTTTAATCGTATCCAAAAACCGGTAGTAATCAGTTTTCTTGATGGTCGAGTCATTGTCCATTGAACAAAGAATAAGAATATATTCTTTATCCACTAATCACATCCTTTATCCATTAGTTAAAGAATAAGAATCATGAAAAGGAGTGAGAATAAGAATCAAATCTCATGTGTAAGAGGCAAGAATCCGGATTTTTTCCACCGGATTCGAGTTGTGCGCCAGGCACACGACCATGCGCCAGACGCATGATTGTGCGCCTAGCTCACAACAGCATCCTGCGCCAGACGCAAGGCCTTGCGCCTAGCTCACGGAGCTATGCCTAGCTCAGGCTCCTGCGTTTGGCGCATCATTCTAATTAGCTTTGTTTTGCACGTTTTTCGATGCATTTTTTTACGTATTAGGGTGTTTAGGGAAGAATATTTTCTGAAAATCTGATTTTGCTTCATTTATGAGAAAATCCAAAAAGAATAAGAATATTTGTGTTTCCAAAGAGATTTGATGATGTCATTAGGGTGAGGTCATTAGAGTGATGTCACTAGGGTGATTAAGGATGAGAAAATCAGATTTTTTGGGTTAAAAATCTAATTTTCTACTTTTTGAAACCCTAGTTCATTTCCCTCATTTCTCTATAAATACCCTCCTTTTTTACTTCAAAACCAAGTTGAGCTAAAACACAACTCAACTTCACTACTTCTCTCAATACTCCTCTCATCTTCTCTACTACTTCCTTCCTCTTAAAAATCTCATTCAAGAAAAAGAAAGTAAAAGTTAGGAAAATAATTAGTAAGTAAAGAAGTTCATCAAAAGAAAAAACACAAAAAAGAGTTTAAGTTAGTAATTAAGCGGATTTAGAAACTTACTTAGAAATTAAGAAAATCACAAAAAAGGTAGAAAAATTTACAAAAAGGAAGTGCATCATTGAGCTAGCAAGGTAAAGTTTAAGGTTTTGTTATTTCTTTGATTATCTCCGCAATCATCTACTAACTCTCTCCTTGTTTCTTCGTATTATTTTTTTAATTTTTGGAGTGATTTGGGTATGAGGAAGTCTTAATAGGTTCACAACCTTAAATCACCCCACCTAGAATAGTCAACTCTAATGGGGAGACTCTTAGGAAACAATGTGATTATGTGATTTTCCTTAATCAAGTTGTTGTTTAATCAAAAAAAAAAAAGTTGTTGTTCATCACTAAAAAATGTTTTCATAAAAAAATTCAAGACAAATTGTGCATAAACATCTCCATAAAAAGAAAATATGATGCTGTAATTATAATCAGTTTTAATTTTGTATTACATTTTATTTTTCGCCTATATTATCAGAATATTTTATAGGTTTTAATATTTTTTCTATAAATTGAAAGATGTTTCCAGCAACTGGGATTTGGAATTTCTAAAAAATAAATTTTGTGTAAATAATTAAAAATCATACAACTTTGTTGTGCAAAACTGATTTTGTCCAGTACCACCTAATCTTGTTCTGTCAATAAAGTTTAAAATAAAATCATTTAGATAAAACTAAAAACATAAAGTTTGAATAAAACATCAGTATCTTTTCAAAAATATAAAAATCATGTTCATATAAATTTTATACAATTTTACATCATTTTTACAATACCGTTCATGTAAATCACTAAATTCCATAAACTGATTTTCTTTTCAGTTAAGAAAATAAATAAAAGAGGGTCTTAAAAGTATCCAATTAAATTGCAAATTTCCAGTCTAGTTTTTAAAAGTGTCTATAATGTTCATACCAATATTCACTTAAAAATAAATTCCATAAGTTGGATTTTAAAGAACAAATTAGATAAAGGTCCTGTTTTGACCAGTTTTGGTATACAATTCACCATAATTCGAGTTTTCACTAAAAGCTTGTAAATTTTTTATACAACATAAAAAACTCACTGACCTATCTCTAGATGTATCACATGCTCAATTTTACTCTTTCTACGGAAGGTTATAAATTTTACAATTCAGTACAAGAACAAAAGTGCAATCTGAAAAATAAAATAAAGTGATTAACTCAACTTTCATAAAAAATATTTTCTTTTCATACGAAAATGTTAATTAAAAAGCATGAAATTTTAAGTTTCTCTTAAAATGATTCATTTTATCATGTAAATAAAAATCAATAAAAATCGTCATAAAAAAAAACAAAATCAATGAGGTTAATTAATCTTTAATTTTCACAAGTTTACAAATAAACATGAATTCCAAAGCCCATTCAAGGAGATGAAGATCAAGGAGCATCATGGTGAAGAGCAAGATTGAAGATTTGTATAGATCATAGATTTTGTACATATTGTTGTAATAATAATTTCTTTGTAAATAGTTATTACATCACTCAATTAATAAAAAAACATGGAGATGTTTATGCATAATTTTCATAAATAATTCCACAATTCTTTTGAATAAAATGAGCAACCAATGTTACAAATATTGCATGTTGGGCCAATATATCATAGTATATGAATCAAATGACCCAATCTCAATTAAGAGGGAAAATTGCAAATCTAACTAAGTTAAATTGTATGATGATCCATCTTACATTTTCAAAATTGTTCTCCATAATCTTCAAATGGATTAATCATATAATTTGACATAATTAGATTGGTAATTATGATCTCCGAATTGATTTTAGGCCGTTTCACGTGTCTCACTTTAAATGGCCAAATTCCAATTAGCCAAACACAATCTCCAAATTTGATCTCAAATTGATCATTTCTCTCTAAATGACTTAATAGCCTTCAATTAAGATTATTTCTCAAAAGCCTTCAATTAGGAAGCAAACCTCTAAGACCTCTTGAAAATTATAAACGTGATTATCACTAATTAAGTTGGTTATTTCAATCCTCGATTAATCGTTAATTAGAGCGGTTAACTCAACCTTTTCATTTAATTACTAATTAGGGTGATTGTCTTAAACCTTGGTTAATCACTAATTAGGGTGATTAGAGTGATTAACTTAAACCTTGAATAATCACCAATTAGGGTGATCACTTCCTAACCTTCATTGTAAATCACTAATCAAGGTGATTATCTTTCCTATTAAGTTTAGTCACTAATTAGGGTGATTATCTTAACCTCCATTTCTAATCACTAATTAAGGTGATTATCTTAATCCTCCCTCATATTTAATCACTAATTAAGGTGATTATCTTAATCTCATTTCAATCACTAATTGGAGTGATTACCTCATTTTCCAATAGATTTGTTTAATTCTAAAGGTGAGTTATTCATAATCTATTTCCTCTTCTTCCCCAATGGAATTGGCCATTTAGGGTGGGACATAAGATCGAACTACGATGGTTTTGATCCATGAGTGGATTCCAATCCTGCAATGATTGGTACGTAGTGCAACTTCAGTGCTCAAAACTACCATGTACAAATGATATATTGATTCTAAATAAAAATGGTTGATGTGTATATGTGCAAACTATGTGATTTTCTTTCTTTTGAATAGCCATGATTACTTTAAACTAGAAAATAACACATTTAGTAAGAGCCCGTTCTTTAGAACGGAAGAGGAGACGAGTTCCAGACGTTCGCACCTCTTAACCTAAACCCCGAACCCTATCTCATGGTATGAAAGACCAATTTTCAAAAAGCCTTATCCATATGAAGTCATCATCGTTTTAAATGATATTTCTTGAAATTAATTTTAAAACGATTTATTAAATAAATATGTCCCTATTCAGATATTAATAGGGTGGCGACTTCAAAGTTTTCTAAAACTCATAGTCCAATGAGAGACTTTCGTGGGATTCAGACCGTTAATTAAGACAGTAAAAAATCGGATACCACACCCATCAAAATTATGAAATAAAAAGAGAAGAAATGCAGCTTATACCTTCACAAATTGGCTCTAGGGTTCGAGAAGTTTAAGAATACCACATATCATAGAAGCAAGGGATATTAACTGAACAAGAGCATCATCAAAAGGATAAGAACATAATTGGAGTCTCGCCTGAGCACCGGCGATAACAGCAAGTGCAACAACACCGACAACGCGGTGCCAGCAGCAAACCGCGCAACTGCGGTGCAAACAGAGCAGAGGAGAGAGAAAATTGAGAAGCTGAACCAAACGCGAGGCAACACATGCAACCAGCAGCAATGGCGGCGCCGGAAGGGCGACAGAACGCCGGCAGAAGGAAGCAGTGAGATGCCAGAGAGGTGATAGAGAATGGAAATTTTGGGGCTTTGGGTTTCTTTTATTTCCTTGAAAGAAGATGAAAATTTGACAACAAGGAAGTAATGTGGCATTTCTCCACATATGCCACGAGAAAGAGGAGTAAAGGTTTTTTTTCATCAAACCATATAAGGAAATATCATTTTACAATATAACATTATTTTTTTTTTCCTTTTGTTTAAAATATGAAAATTTTATTAACAAACTCCATCAAGCTATGCTCAAATATTATTATTAAGCTAAGATACGTAATTAACGTCTAATTAAACCTGCTTAAAAATATGGGCTATTACAGCTATAGTCAAGAAGGGCCTTCTTATCAATGCAGATTTCGCTAGAGATTTGAGAAAGCCTTACACAGCAGAAGAGGTGAAGAGAGCAATTTTTGATATAAATCAGAGCAAAGCTCCAGGTCCTGATGGATTTGGGAGCAAGTTTTACAAGCAGAGTTGGGACACTATAGGGAATGAAGTATGTGAGGCTATTCTGGATTTCCTGAACACATGGAGTATGTTGAAAGAGATTAATGCCACTGCTGTGACTTTGATTCCTAAGGGGAATAGTCCTAAAAGTGTCATTGACTTTAGACCTATTTCCTGTTGTAATGTCATTTACAAAGGAATTTCTAAAGTCCTATGTGAGATATTGAAGCAAGTGTTGCCTGAAATTATTGATGAAAATCAAAGTGCCTTTGTGCATAGTAGATTTATAGCACATAACATCATGATATGCCAGGATTTTGTGAAGCAATGTGGAAGGAAATATGTGGCACCAGGTTGTTTGATAAAGCTGGACATCAAGAAGGCTTATGATACTGTAGAGTGGGGTTTTATTGAAGAAATGATGCAAGCTCTTAACTTCTCTGTGGAGTTCATCAAGTTAGTCATGACTTGTCTGACTACTCCAGCCTTTTCATTGATGATAAATGGTTCAACTCATGGTTTTTTCAAATCTGCTAGAGGTTTAAGACAAGGGGATCCAATCTCCCCCTTGCTCTTTGTGCTGTGCATTGAGTACCTTTCAAGAATCCTGAAGGTGATAAGTGGTCAAAGGAGTTTAAATTTCACCCAAGATGCAGGGGTTTGAAATTGACTCAATTAAGCTTTGCCAATGATTTGATCCTATGCTGCAGAGGGGAGTTAAAAACTATAAGAATGATGATGAGATGGTTCAATATTTTCTCTCAATGCACTGGTCTGCAAGCTAGTGCACATAAGACAGATGTATATTGTTGTGGAATGTCAAATGAGGAGGTGAATGAAGTTTTGGCAATGACAGGGTTTAATAAAGGAAAATTCCTTTTTATTTACTTAGGGATACCTATTTGTACAAAGAAAATTACCAGAACTCAGTGTGAACACCTGATTGAAAAAATGTGCAGTAGAATTAGAACACCTGATTGACATTTATGTTTTGCAGCTAGATTAACTTTAGTTAATGATGTTCTTTTGAGCATACAGGTGTACTAAGCTCAAATAATGGTTATCCCAAGTAGTGTACTGAAGGAGATCAATGCCATATGCAGAGGTTTTCTTTGGTATGGCAAGGTGTGCAATAATCCAGTAGTAGTCTCATGGGATATAATGTGTCATAGGAAGAAAGAAGGGGGTCTTGGGATAATGAATACTGAGCTTTGGAATGTTGCATCTATTGGAAAACACATATGGATGTTAGCTAGTCAACAGGAGAATTAATGGGTGAAATGGGTGAAAAATGTTTATATAAAGAACCATGACTGGAGTGAGTATAGGCCTTCAGCTTCTAGTAGCTGGTACTGGAAACAAATTTGTTGTGTAAAGGAGAAGCTGAAGAGTCAGTAATCCTATTCAATTGGGACAGGGTGCTTATAAAATCTCCAAAGTGTATAAAATGTTGTTGGAAGAGAGGCCAAGGTGTCACTGGGATTAGTTTGTATGGGAGAAGATGGCTGTTAGGAAGAATCAGTTCATAGCATGGTTAGCTATGAATAGGAGGCTCAAGACAAAGGATAGAATGGGGACATACATGCAACAACTAGACCAGAACTGTCAATTTTGTGGCAATCAACCTGAAAGTCATGAGCATTTATTTTTTAAATGCACATTCAGTCTCAGATGCTGGCAAAAAGTGTATGAATGGTTATAGCTGGGTAGTGCTACCCTGACGTTGCAGAATATGTGCAGAACCAGTACAGGTTTGCATGGTTTCAAAAAGAGCCTGTTTCATACAAGTATCATAGTTCTGATATACTACATTTGGACAGCTAGGAATACAACAATTTTTGAACAGAATGTCATGTGTATAGATCATATTGTAAAGCAGAGAAAAAGTTGTATAAAGATGAGAATTTTAGTTCTTAGATCAAAGAAAGTTAGTGAACAGCAGCAGCTATGGTTACAGGAAAGCTAAGCTTGTAGGTAATGTTTCAAGGAGTGTGTATAGGCTTTGCCTAAGTAGGTTTAGAGTGAAAGGTTAGCAGGAATCTTCCTAGAGGAGTTGTGCTGCCTTACTCTTAAGTTTTAAATGTTTTTTTGGTGCAATATAATTCTACTTACTGATCAAAAAACAAAAAAGAAAAAGAAAAAGAAAAGATGTTAGAGTTTGAAGGTGTAGTAAAGAAATGAGGAGAGAGGGGCCGAAAAAAATGAAAGTAGGGCGGAAAAATAAGGAAGTGTTGCTCCCTACAAGACAGGAGCGACCACTCCGTTTCTAAAAATCTGGGATTTGGCTTGCTAGAGGTAGGAGCGCCCGCTCCAACTTAACACGGAGCGCCCGCTCCAACTTAACACGGAGCGCTAACTCCTTTGTGTTTGGGGAGAGGAGTTCCCGCTCCTTGCTCGCTCCCTAGTCACTCCAACTCACTGCCAACATTATGCTTTGGACGAAAGTTGTTGGGAGCGCCCGCTCCTTGCAACAGAGAACCCACTCCTTGCATTAGAGGAATGTCTGCTCCTCCTAGATTTCTCGCTCCTTGCTACAGAGGAGCTCCCGCTCCTCCTGGATATCTCGCTCTTTGTTACAGAGGAGCGCCTGCTCCTCCTGAAGCTCTTGCTTCTTACTCGCTCATCACCCGCTCACTCCTTCTGCCAACATGTTGTTTTGATGCAAAGTTGCAAGGAGTAGGCACTCCTTGCTCCTCATGTCTTCTTCATGCGTCCCCCTTTTTTTTGCTTTCTCTTTTTTGTCTTTTCTTTTTTTTTTTTTTTTTTTTCCGTTTTAAAAAGAGCATAAATTAAACGGTTTTTTTACTAGGTACCCCTATGGTTTTTCAAAATTCATGGGAACCCCGCTTTTTAAAAAATGCACCAGGTACCCTTACTTTGGGGGTAAAATGTACGAAATGCCCTTAATGACTAACGGTGTCAAGTTTCCGTTAGTCATTAGGGTTAATTAACCCCTCTAACCCCTCTAACCCCTCTAACCCTAATTAAACCCTCTAACCCTAACCCCTAACCCTCTAACACCTCACCTCCACCCTAAACCCTAACCCTAACTACCCAACCACCACAGCCCCCATCCCCCTTCCCACCCCCTCCCCCCCACCCCCCGTAGCCGCCCTCCCCCCACCCGCGGCCGCCCTCCCTCCCCCGCGTCCCCATTCCCACCCACGCAACCCACCCCCCACCGAAGCCGCCCTTCCCCCTCCCCGAAGCAACCCCGCGACCCTCGTTCTTCGTTTCAAATGCTAAACGCTAAGGTAATTAAGAGTACAATAAGTTAGCAAACCTTCAATCGAACTAAGATAAGACCGGAAATTACAGAGACGAAGCGATTGCAAACCCCGATTTGATGAATTAGATTAGTTTACCTTCGATCAAACTCGATTGGAAGAGAGTGAGGAGGGTGGGTGGTTGGCTGGGCCGGTTTTACGGGGTTGAGAGTGAGGGGGAGGGGTCATGGGGTGGCGGGGAGGGGGGAGGGCGGCTACGGGTGGGGGGTGGGGCTGCGTGGGTGGGGACTGCAGGGAGGGGGTTACTGGGGGTGCAGGAGGGGAGGGGGTGGTGTTACGGGGGTGGGATGGGAGGGGGTGTGGGGGGTGGCTGCGGGGTGGGGGAGGGGGTGTTACGGGGACACGGGGAGGGGGAGAAGAGGTGGTGGTGGTTGGGTGGTGGTGGGGTGGTGGTGATTGGGTGGTGGTGGGGTGGTGGTGATTGGGTGGTGGTGGGGTTAGGGTTGAAGTTAGGGGGTAAGGTTAGGTTAGGGTTTGAAGTTAGGGTTATGGTGGGTAGGGTTAGAAGTTAGGGTTTAGTTAGTTAATTATAGTTTAATTAGGGTTAGAGGGGTTAATTAACCCTAATGACTAATGGAAACTTGACGCCGTTAGTCATTAAGGGCATTTCGTGAATTTTATTGAAATAGTAAGGGTACCTGGTGCATTTTTTAAAAAGTAGGGGTACCCCATGAATTTTGAAAAACCACAGGGGTACCTGGTGAAAAAACCGTAAATTAAAGGTCAGTGCATAAAAAGCACATAAATACATGAAAATGAAGAAGTTTGAAAAAGGAAATAAAAAGTAAAAGGAGAAAGGGAATGAGATCGGGTTGCTTCCCGTAAGCGCTTAATTTGTTTTGAGTCATTAACTTGACTTTACCTCTAAAATTTAGTCGAGGTAGAGGAGGTGAAGTCCTTGAGGCTGAGGGATAGGATACTTCCAAGTGTGTTGCCATCATAGTAGATCTTGAGACGTTGGCCATTCGCCTTAAAGGATTCCGAATCCTTGCTACAAACCTCAACTGCACCATGCGGAAAAACTCTTTTCACCTCTAAAGGGCCACTCCATCTGCGGTTAAGTTTGCCCGGAAAAAGCTTCAATCATGAATTTTAAAGTAGTACCTTGTCTCCTTCATGGAATTCCTTCTTGTTGATGTGTTTGTCTTGCCACTTCTTAGTTCTTGCCTTGTAGACACTAGCGCAATCATAAGCATTCATCCTTAGCTCTTCTAACTCATGCAAATTCAATAGGCGTTTTTCACCCGCACTAGCCAAATTAAAGTTGAGAGTCTTGATTGCCCATAGTGTCCTACACTCCATCTCAACTGGAAAGTGATAAGACTTTCCATATACCAATTTGTTGGGAGTGGTGCCTATAAGAGTTATGAAAGTCATCCTATAGGCCCACAAGGCATCATCCAATTGAAGGGACCAATCTTTCGATTCACTGTTAGAAATCTCCGCTTGACCACTAGTTTGGGGGTGGTAGTGTAACACTCCGTCCTTATAAGAAATATAATAATAAAATAATCACCTAATAAAGATAAATGTGCAATAGTGGAAATATCGCCGGACGGAAATGTCACTCTAAAAGGTTAAAGAAACAAAATTATAATAAAAAGATCATC
The DNA here is from genome assembly GCA_947648045.1 of Beta corolliflora. Lineage (NCBI taxonomy): Eukaryota > Viridiplantae > Streptophyta > Magnoliopsida > Caryophyllales > Amaranthaceae > Beta > Beta corolliflora. The sequence goes on from CANSZD010001177.1 coordinate 65,517, forward strand.
CATAAATCCAAAAGGAAATTATCCAAAAATCATCCAAGAGGTAGGGAAACCTCCTACAATCCCATCAAAACATAACATAACATTCAAGTCTAATCTCAAAAAGGACAATACAACCCATCAAAACACAAATAAAGCCAACCAAACTACTTAACACCTATGAGGCTAAAGAACCTCCTTATTCCATCATAAACTCATCTACTAAAACAAACACTACAAATTTAAGTAGTCTTCCTATCCTCACTTCCCGTGCCCAAATAGTGATCAACTTGGCTTTTAACTCCATCTGCAAAATTATATAAACAACAATAATCCACAATCAGTGGGGAGTAACTAGCAGTTCTCCCAGAACAACTAGAATCATGATAGCATTAGAAATAAGCTTTAATAATCAGGAAACAACATCTAACGTACATACACAACTTTTACCAAATCATAAGGAAAATCATGTACTTCCAACTCCTCTGAAACATGAAATCATACATAAATAAGAATAATCACCATCATGATCCTATAATCACAAAATAGTTTATGAGAAAAAGAGCCGAACGCCAGTTGATCGCAACCTACTTCCTAAGGTTTGTCAGATCTCAACCTCCAAACAGCCTATGGGCTTATGTTCCCTACCGCCTGTGTCTAAAAATGGCCAAACTCCTGATGGAGAATAGTACCCAACTCAGTACCTTCTGTCCTTTTGGATGATAACAATTAACCCAGGTAATACACTTAGATCGCAACCTAGGTGGTTGGTAAGTTCTTCACCGGGGACTACATCTATCCCTCCGGATATCTTACATCTCAAAATTAAATAAAAAAGAAGTTCAATTCAAATCCTTCCATCATTAAAATCAATAGGGATGCACAATGGCCTTACACCCAAATCAGCAGAAAAACAATGATCTTAACCCCTCGTAATTCTATTCTAGATCATCGATCATTTCCATACTTCTCCATAAAACATGACAACAGAATAATCTTCATGGAACAACAAATACTCATAGTATCATACTCAACATGTCACACCAATACTCTAACTAAACTATGAAATCACAATATAAACCATCATCATCACATGTCACCAAATTCATTTCTAAAGAATAAAATAAAAATAACAACACAACTAATCAACTCATATAACACGAATACAAACATAAACATTACCACAAGACATTCCAATTATCTAGATTATTACTGAAAACGTAATAGTTCTCAACCAAACACAAACAACGCTTGACCCACTGTTTTACCTCGACCATGCATGCGCTTCGCATAGGAGCGTGCGCTCAGCGCGACGGTCGTGCGTCTAACGCACCGCCTTCTACGTCTGACGCATCACTGACGCGTCCGACGCATCTGGGCAAAACCCCTAACAGTCTGAAATTCGTCAAACACCAAAATTCACCAAACGAAAACCATACGTTACACAACAAATTTCGAGCAACATGAATTCATTCCTCAACACAAATAACACAACATTATCCAAATCTTTTCAACAACTAAAATCATGAATTCAAGGAGCAAAAATTCTTATAACCACAATACAAATAAAACATTATAATAGGCACATAAAATAACAATCCTAAACATAATCTAAGTATAACGTATGAAATATGTATGTTATATATATGTATATATATACATATATACACACATATATACATATATACACACATATATACATATATACACACATATATACATATATACATACATATATACATATATATACATACATATATACATATATACATACATATATACATATATACATACATATATATATATACATACATATATACATATATACATACATACATATATACATACATATATATATATATATATACATACATATATACATATATATACATACATATATACATATATACATACATATATATATATATATAGATACATACATATATATATATACATACATACATATATATATACATACATATATATACATATATATATACATACATATATATACATATATATATACATACATATATATACATACATATATATACATACATATATATACATATATATATACATACATATATATACATATATATATACATACATATATATACATATATATATATATATATATACATACATATATATATATATACATACATATATATATATATACATACATATATATATATATACATACATATATATATATATACATACATATATATATATATATATACATACATATATATATATGCCACACTACATTCCAAAACAAAACAACAAAAATTCTTCCTCTAACACATGTATCACACGGCACACACAAACATCACATTATTTTCATCAAAATTCCTAAGTTCATCAAATTATAAATAATCCAAAACACATTCTAGTAGCGCGAATTCTAACATTCTAGGACAATCACTAGTTACCTGGAACGTTGAGAGGTGTGTAGAAACAATACACGGCTAGGTGTGCTCCACTTGCGCGAGACTAGAGTCCTCCAAATCAATTCCTAGAATTCCAAACGCAAAAGTTCAAACTTCCAACAAAAAGATGCAACGAAAAAAACAAGTGTTCAAATTTTTTTTGAAGAAGAAAGCACCAAGTTTTCTCCCCTCTAACACTCGAAAATGGCGTGTGGAAAATAAGGCAATAGTGCTAATTTTTTCTGGTTTGAACTCAAATTTTTAGGAGAAGGAATAAGTGGCACTCATGAGGTTAAATGAAGAGTTAAGGTGAAGGTTACAAAGGTTATAACTTTTAAAGCTCACAAACCCCTCCATTTTCCTCTCCCATAACCGGCCAACATACTCCCACACACGCCTAACATGTGCAGCACATTCAAGTTATGGCGGACTAACATTTCGTCACCCAAAAGTCGGTCCAAAGTGATTAAAATAACGATGCCTAAATTGCGTGCCTAATCAATGAAAATAAATAAACAAAATACTAATTATAAATAATAAATATCATAAATTAATTTATAATAATGTAAACTAAGTCTAAGAATATTAAAATAAATTCACACGCCCAAAAATAATATAATATATATTTAAAATAATTTAAACACCAAAAGCACACAATTAACTATTTATGAGAAAAATAACACGAAAAACTCAGAGCGAATATATAGGGTGTTACAAGTCGGACAAGCCTACCTTGTGATGTACCCCATACTTGGCTAAAAGTGTCCGGAAAGACTTATTCGCGAAGTGAGAACTACCATCACTAATTATTACCCAAGGGACTCCAAACCGAGAAAGAATGGTCTTCTTAAACATCTTCATCACCACCTTAGCATCATTGGTGTGCGAGGCTATGGCTTTAATCAATTTTGATACATAGTCGATCGCCACCAAGATGTATTTGTTGCTAGAGGTGTGCACCGGTCCAGGACCGGACCGGATCGTAACCGGTTGTACCGGTGGACCGGAATCTGTAAATTTTGTGGACCTGGACCGGAATGTTCTTCCTGTCTAGTCCGATTTTGGACCGGTTGGACCGGAATTTGTATTTTTTTCAAAAAAATAATAATATTTGCTTAGATTTAAACATATTTATAAATTCGATATATTAAAATTTAATAATTGTAAAAGAAACAATCCTAAATGCAATAAAGATTAGGTTATAGTTTTCTAAATTTCTAACTTTCTTTTTTTTAAGCCATAAAATTTTTTTTTACTAAAAAAGCGGAAATTCTTGTCCACCGGTCCGGACCGAAAAATTCTAGGTTTGGACAGGAAACCTGGGATCTTTAAATTTTTCTGGACCGGAGACCGCACCAAATGGTCCAGTTTCGGTTCAAATTTCGGTACCGGTCCAAAACTGCACACCCCTATTTGTTGCCACAAGATGAAGGAAATGGCCCCATAAAGTCTATTGCCCAAACATAAAAAACTTCTAGCTTAAGAATGGGGTTTTGATACATTTCATCCCTTCTTGAAATATTACCGGTGCGTTGACACCTATCAAAGTCTTGACATACACCTAAGCATCCTTGAATAAGGTAGGCTAAAAGAGCCCATTTTTGCAACAACTTTGGCATCGTTTTATTGGCACTCATGTGACCTCCACATGGTGAGGAGTGACACATTCCAAAGACATTGGGCACCTCTTGATCCGGCACACATCTTCTAACGAGGTCATCCACTCCTCTTTTATACAATATGGGCTCATCCCATATATGTCATTTTGCATCATATTTCATTTTCCATCTTTCTTGAGGAGTAAAATCCGGAGGGAGAACACTACAAGCAAGGTTGTTCATGAGATCGGCATGTCAAGGAAGCTTCTTACTCTCAATGGAAAACAATTGATCATCCGGAAATGAATCATCAATAGGGGTCAAAAGCATCTACATTTCCTTTTTCAACCCGAAGTCTTGACAAATAGTCGGCCACCAAGTTTTCGGCCCCTTTCTTATCCGAAATTTCCTAATCAAACTGTTGCAAAAGTAAAATCAAACGGATAAGGCATGGCTTGGCTTCCTTATTGGCAAGAAGATACTTGAGAGCTGAGTGGTCGGTATAAACCAACACTTTTAAGCCAAGAAGATTGGGTATAGACTTTTCTAAGGCATACACTATGGCAATAAGCTCTTTCTCGGTGGTGGCATAGTTCACTTGTGCCCCATCAAGAGTCTTGCTAGTGTAGTAGATAACATGAAGGGCTTTGTCATTCCTTTCCCCCAAAATTGCACCTATGGCATAGTCACTCGTGTCACACATGATCTCAAATGGCAAATCCCAATTTGGAGGTTGAATAATCGGAGCCAAGACAAGTGCTTGCTTAATCTTGTGAAAAGCTTCAAGACAATCATTAGTAAACAAGAATGATGCATCCTTGACAAGGAGGTGGGTTAGGAGTTTGGAAATCTTGGAGAAATCCTTGATAAAACGGCGGTAAAATCCCGCATGACCAAGGAAACTTCGCACCCCTTTAACATTTGTGGGAGGGGGAAGTTGCTCAATAACCTCAAGCTTCGCCTTGTCAACTTGAATACCCCTTTAAGAGATAACATCTTGTACCATAAAATGGCACACTTTTCCAAATTCAACACCAAATTAACTTCTTCACATCTTTTTAAATCTTGTGCATGAGCCAAACATGAATCATAGTCTTGATCATAAACACTAAAGTCATCCATGAAGACTTCCATTATATTCTCAAGAAATTCAGAAAATATGGCATCATACACCGTTGAAACTTAGTCGGAGCATTACATAACCCAAAAGGCATCCTTCGATATGCGAAGGTACCAAAGGGGCATGTGAAAGTAGTTTTCTCTTGGTCCTCCGGATTGATTGGGATTTAAAAGAATCCGAAATATCCATCAAGGTAGTAAAAGAATTTATGCTTGGCTAAACGTTCTAACACGTGATTTATAAAAGGTATAGGAAAATGGTCTTTCGGGTGGCGGTATTTAGCCTCCTATAGTCAATGCACATGCGCCACCCGGTTATAACTCGGGTGGGAATCAAATCATTGGAATTATTTTTAACAATCGTTGTCCCACCTTTCTTAGGAACAACGTGAACCGGGGAAACACATTTACTATCCGAAATGGGGTAGATGATCCCCGCATCAAGTAGTTTCATGACCTCCTTCACAACTTCCATCATATTGGGGTTCAACCTTCATTGAGCCTCAATAGAAGGCTTGTGACCTTCTTCAAGAGCGATGTGATGCATGCAAAAATCCGAGCTCATCCCTTTTAGATCATCAATGCTATACCAATGGATCTTTTGTGAGCTGTTAAAACTTTAAGAAGTTTTGAAAGTTGATCATCATTGAGGCTAGCATTAACAAAAACCGGAGTAGCCTCATCCAAGTACACATATTTGAGAGATGGGGGAAGGGGTTTAATCTCATGTTTCCTCATCTCCATGGTGGGTTCATCCACCAAGTATTCACCTTAAATTTTCAAGCTCTCATGCTCCATTACATCCAAAGCTTGAACCATTTGGAGCACACCCTCATCATCATGATCTTTCGCATTCAACAAAGCAAACTCAAGGGGATCATTAGATAGATGCAAATGCATGTTTATGCTTTTATGAATGACATGCCTAAGGATATCAATGCGTATACAATCATCCATATAGGAGGGGAATTTCACAATTTATATGTAAAGCTAAATGCAATATGCTCATCACCTACCTCGAAAGTCAACTTACCATTTTTCACATCAATTATTGCCCCCGCCGTAGTGCAAAATGGCCTTCCTAAGCTAATTGGTACATTAGGGTGGGGTCTTCCTCCATTTCTAGCACAACAAAGTCAATGGGAATGTAGAACTTCCCAACCCTAAGAGGCACATCTTCAAGCTTCCCAAGAGGCATCTTAACCGATCATCAGCTAATTGAAGGGAGATGTGAGTAGGTTTGAGGTCTCCTAGGTTCAATTTGTTGCAAACCGAGTAGGGCATAAGCCTCACACTAGCACCTAAGTCACATAAAGCCTTGTAAATAACCATGTCTCCTATGGCACAAGTGATGGAAAAGCTTTCGGGGTCCTTAAGTTTGGTGGGTAACTTGTTTTAGATGATTGCACTAAAATTCTCGGTGAGGTTAATGATTTCCACACAATCTAAGGCCCTCATTTTGCTCAAAACATCTTTCAAGAACTTGGCGTAGGTAGGCATTTGCTTAATGGCTTCGGTGAAAGTGATATTAATGTAGAGCTTCTTTAAAACATCAAGGGATTTGGCAAGCAAATTGATCATCAAGCTTTGCCCCGGCAATCCTAGAGGCGTAGGGAAGCTTAGATATGTAAAGTGGGGGTGCACTACTCTTGGCTTAATAAACATTACTTAGGTTCTCTTCTAGGCTCTTGCTCTTATCACTAACCTTGGGGCTTCATCATCATTTAATATCAATAGCTCTCTCATTTTCATTTTCAACTTTGCTTTCTCAACTCTTGTATCCACCACCTCCCAAAGTTGTTTTCCACTCCTAGTAATGATGGCATGACATTGGTCTTTGGGTGGCACTCCTTGGCTAGGCAAAGATTAGGGTCTCCAAGGGAAAGAAGTAGCTAATTAGGTAACTTGGGTCTCTAACATCTTGTTATGAGTGATAAGGGAATCCACCTTTTGCGATAATTGCCTATTTGCCTAACCTTGTTAGGCCATAAAGGTTTACATCATCATTTCCATGTTAGACTTTTGAGGAGTTGATTGTTTAGGTTGGAATTCGGGGGGGTGCACTCGTGAAAAAACCTTAAAAGACAGAAGTTATCTGATCTTGTTTTGGACCTTTGAGGTCTATATCTTGAGGCATATAAGGTTTGGATCAATTAATTGATCTGGTTTGGGTAGGGATGGCAATCAGGTCGGGTTAGGTCAATTTCAGGTTGACCTGATTTATATTTCAGGTCACCTACCCCTAACCCAAACCCGACGTGATTCTTGTTTCGAGTCGAAAATCATAACATGAACCCGACCTTTTCGATTTCGGGTTCACCCGAACCAACCCAAAATGACCTGAAATGAAATTTAACTATACACGCTAAGTTATGAAAGTCTGGGTTAATGACCTGAAATGAAATTTAGATGATCCAAGAAACGGGCTTGGCCCAATACAAATAAGAATAACAGAAGATAGGTTGTATAAGTTATGAAAGTCTGGGTTAATTTCAGGTTGATCCGACCTGAAAATAACCCGACTTCTAAATCAGGTTATTCGGGTTATTTTCAGGTTTAAAAAGTCAACCCGAACCTAACCAATTATATTTTTCAGGTCGGGTTGGGTCGGCCCATTTTTTATTTCAAGTCGAAAATCTCAACCCAAACCCGGAATTTTCAGGTCAGTTTTAGGTCGGATTATCGGGTTGGGTCAACTTCCGTCAGCCCTTAGGTTTGGGTCTAGGATTGGATCAGTTAACAGATCCAAGGCCCAAAAATGCACGCCCAGCCCAGTCTTTATTATTCCTCCCACCCGTTTTCTATCACTCTTCTCTTCCCTCTCCCTTCATTCTAACCGTAACCCTTCAGTCTTCACTCGTTTATCTCATCCTCTCTTCCCCCATCTCTCTCTCGTCGTTTCAGCCTCAATCACCACCACCACCATCAATCTTCATCCCTCCTTTCGAAAACCCACAATCACCAACAACGGTCTTTGCGACTGAAAAACCAATAATCGTCTTCGGCTCTTCGCAACTGTAGTCGTGTTTTTATTTTTCCTACGCGGTGTGAGCGCGTATTTGACTACCTCATTGTAAAGGTTTTATTGAAAACGTTTTTGAAGTCGCCAACAAGTCTTTAAAGGAAGACTCATAAACCTAATTGGATATTGGGAAATCAAAAGGACAACTTATGGACTTATCCAATGTAGATTTCCCCGTCATGACTCCAATAATGGTCAATGAACCATAGATTGAGTTCAGGGGTGAGGGTACGAATACGGTCATAATGAAGCACATTCGCCCATTGCTGGCCTCTACTAAATATCGATTCATGCCAAGTTCTATGCAAAAGAATAACCAAATAATATTTTCATACCGCCTAAAAATATTAGTCTAAGTTGGTTCATGAAACACATAAAAAGGCTATTTTTAATGGTATGTTATTAAGCAATCAAAATTATAAGGTTCCTAATAGGTTGTTCAAATTATGTGATTAATATTAGAACAATTCTTTAGGTCTTTGATTAGCAATAATAACATGTGAGGTGACGAAAATATTAAATCATACAGCATGCATATGGATATATAATATAGAATAAAAGAAAGGATATTATCTCAGATGACCCTGACATATAGGCCTTTTTCCCAAATAACCTTGGCATTTTTACCCCTATCGCGAATAACCTTGAACTTGTATTTTGTCATTAAACGTGACGGAATAGGTAATGGTGTTAACTATTTTAGAACAAAAATAAATTAATGCTTTTTTTAGAGAAAAAAAACAAATCATCTCCTTCTCTCTCTTGTTCTTCATACTATGTTTTGCAATCTGACCAAATGAACTTAGGGATCGATTTCCAAAAAATATATATCTGAATTTATACCAAATTCATAAAGCTTGAACAATAAACTTAAACAAATTAAAGGAGATTCCAACAATCCAATCAAGAAATCGCAATTTCAATTCAATCAACAATTATTTACAACAATCAGCCAAACGAATCAATTGCAAATAAAAAATTTAGCTATGGAAACTTGCGGAAGAAATCTCGAACTTTTCCCTAATGTCAAGCAAACTTTGAAGAAGTGATGCAAAGACTGATCAAAAACAGGATTGAAGAATCAACAAGAAAGATCGAAAAAACAGGATCGAAGAACAAGAAATTGGGAATTTTTAGTTTCGAAAAATAGGATTGAAGAACCAATTGAAAAACAGGATAAAAAATCATCAAATGTGAGAGAGAAAGTGAAAAGGAAGTAGATCTTGGATTTTACGCCACGCGTACTTGCTTTATGGCCGATTTTTTTTATTGTTTTAAGATTTTTTTTATCCTTTAATAAAATCTGATTGTCGAAATATCCTATTAAAAATTAATTATCAAGTATAATTATTATTAAAATATTAAAAATACAATTAATTATCAGAAATAATTAATTGGGCCTTAAAATTGGGCTTGGATTTAATAAATAGATTTTATATTTTCGAAATGCTTTTGGGCTTAGCTTGTTCGATTGCTCTTCCTTTGGACCAATTAGGACGACGGTACGTTTCATCATTGGGTACTCAATGGGGAAACACGATTATGTGTCTACAGCAACCAAGCACCATCTCACGTCTCTACTCTCACCATCGCTCGCCATCAATTATCTCCTCGCCAACAATGTTCATCGCGAGCCATCAATTCTCTCCTCGCCAACAATGTTCGTCGCTCGCCAAAAATCAGTGAAGAACACTCGCCTCTCAGTTGTGTTTGAGGTTTTTCATTTTTTTTTACTGTTTTTTTCGTAATCTCGTTGTACTTCCAGTTCAATGGGTTAATTTTTTTTGTTTTTGTAATTTCGTTTGTAATCCAGATTTATGGTGAATTTTTTTTCGTTAATTCATTTTTTTTCATTTGTAATTCCATAATTAGGGATATTTCGTTTTCGTTTGTAATTGCGGAATTAGGGTTATTTCGTTTTCGTTTTTAATTGTGTGTTTTTTAGTTTGTTGATAATTATGTATATTTAATGCTCTATATTTGGTTTATAATTTTCGTTTGTTGTTAATTGTGTATAATTTGGGCCTTATATTTGTTTCAATAATTTTTAATTTTTAATTGTGTAATTTTCATTTTCTGTCGGACTTTCGTAGCTTGTAGCCACTACTGTAAATTCCGAATTTCTCATTGTGTAATTTTTCGTTTTCTGTCGATGTTTTGTGGCTTGTAGCCACTACTCTTGGCTCTCACAAAGAATGACAAATATTTTTTTAAATGAAAAGCGGCCTAACTAATCCGGTTGAGTGTGAAAACCGGATCAGTTTTTGTACTCAACTGGTCCGGTTTTCACACTCAAGCGGATTAGTTAGTGATCAATTGGTCCCATTTTGGACCGGATCAGTTAGTCCCTGAGAGCTTCTCTGTGCCCACCTGATCTGGGCCAAAACCGGATCTGTAAGCCCGATTTTGACCGGATCCGATGGGCTTTTTTCCACTAGTGGTGGATTGCAGGGAGGTATATTACTTTGGTAGTTGCTCGCGGGTCTTTGGTTATGGATGTGGGAAGGGGCTTGGCCTTAGTTTTGGTGGTATAATTGTTGCTAGGTCCTTGCCCGTGGTTTCCACGATAACTAAAGCAAGGGTTATCCTTCCAATCCGGGTTAAAAGTATTAGAGTATAGGTCCCTTTTAGGAGTAGAGTAGTTTTGAAAAGCATTCATCTGTTTCATTTGAGGGGAAGGAGTTGATGAATAAGGTTCAATCAAATAATATTGATTCAACATAATGCTCATATGAACCACATAAATCACAAAACTTTATGAACACGCATGGATACATTAGAAGATTTGGGAGGGGGGAGAAATGTAGAAGAAGAGGAAGGCATATTTGACCTTTGTAATTGAGTTACTAAGGCATCAAGCTTTGTAGAGAGCGTGTTGGTGCGTGGGATCCACATCGTACCTTCCACCCCTCTTGTCATTGCGATCATGCCCCCTATCCGAATAATTTTGCACCACATCATCAATAATATCGGATATACCCGCTAGAGGCTTCTTCATGATTGGACCACCGACACCCGCATCAAGACTTGACTTAGAGGCCTTTGTGAGATCATGGTAGACCTTCATTCAAACCATGGTGAGGACATATCCTCAATAGCACTTGAAACCTCTCCCAAGTTTCTTGCAATATTTCATCACTCTCTTGCTTAAATGTCATGATTTGAGAGCGCATATCGGCAGTTTTATCCGAGAGGAAAATACTTGCCAATGAAAGCTTTAGTGACTTAGGGCCATGTAACTAATGAGTCATTCTCAAGCTTCTTCAACCATTACTTTGCTATGCCGGCTAAGGAAAATTGATCATCAAGCTTATGCAGATGTAGTCTTAAGAGACTTCATTCTGCTTCACCGTAGAGCAATCAAATGTTTGCAAGTAATCTTGGCGAGTTTGCTTCCTCCTCTTCTCGTGAAAAGTTCTCTATATATGTTGACCAAAGTGGAAGATGATGCTTGTTGAGTTCGTTGCGCGGCTCTAAGCCCTTGCCTTATGGCCTTGACGGTCATTTCACTTGGGGTTGTATGGAATCAAGGGAAGGCCACGCCTACTTGGCATACAAACCTAAGCAAAGAGTTAGCAATAACAAGACAACAAGCAACGATGAAATGAAAGTAGTAAAAAGACTTAGACTCACACAACTGCACAACGTTTTAATGCTTGACGCTATTCCCCGGCAACGACGCCACTTTTTCACAGGATATTTTGGTTGTTGGACGAACACCTAAGATCAAACTACCTAACTAACCACTAACCTAAGCAAAGTGGTAAGAAAGGGTCGAGATCCACAAGGAATAGCTAGGCAAACACCAAGATTGTTAATCGTTGCAAAGTTGAAGACTCGAGCAAGAAAGTTGTTTTACTAGACTAAGGACCAAGTTAACTTAATTAAGACCATAAAAATACGCACAATTAAACGACATATCAAAAATGGAAAAACATTAGGAGATGGGGTTAAACACCAACCAATCATGAAATAGGCATAAGAATAATAAACATAGAGATAAATGCGTGAACACTACATGCATTAGCTAATTGACCAACATACAACTCCCATCTTACTCTCATAGGCGGAGAAATTATCAAAGACGTCAAATAAGGACGCTCGTCCATTACTAAGATATCTCGAGGTTCAAATAAGCACAAGTCAATTATAGAAATCAATTATAGGTCATTCTCATGCCAACCTAAATCAATCAACTTTATAATCCAATACAAAATTCAAGTGATCAAAGAGAATAAAACATAGATTAGAAAAACTAAACAAGCAATAATTTAATCGGTTTTTTCACCAAATACCCCCAACAAATTAAAAAATTCACAATATGCCCTCAATGTTCCAAAAATTCACCATATACCCCTGAATTTTTAAAACTATTCACCAGATGCCCTTTTTCTAACTTCCGTTAACCCAATGTTAGCTTTTTTTACCATTTTGCCATTATTAATCCTAAACCCTAATTTTAATCTAACCCTAACCCTAATCTAACTCTAATTCTAACCCTAATCCTAAACCCTTACCCTTACCCTTACCCTTACCCTTACCCTTACCCTTACCATAACCCTAAACCTAAACCCTTACCCTAACCCTCCCAATCCCCTCCACCCCAAGCCCCACCACCACCCCCCTCCCCCATCCCCCCCCCTCCCCCGTCGATCCCCACCACCACCACCACCTCCCCCCCTCCCCCGTCGAATTCCCAGTCCGGCCCACCACCACTCCTCCATCCCCCCCTCCCCCCCCCATCCCCTCCCCCTCCCCCGTCGAATCCTGGCCCAGCCCCACCACCCTCCCCCCCCATCCCATCCCTCCCCGTCGATTCCCAATCCCCCCGCGCCCCCGACAAACAACTCAAGCCCCACGCCGGTTCTAGCCACCACAAGCACACACGAAGCACGACTTTTCGCTGACAAACCACAAGCCCCGACAAACCACAAGCCCACGCTGAGTTTTCGCGGCTGAACTCAGGCGAGATCTGAAGCTTGAGGTTCGAAATTCGAAGGGGGAGACGCGAGATCTGAAGCTTGAGGCGCGCGAGGACGAGAGAGAGAGAGACGCGGAAATTTTCGAAGAGGTGGGGGGTTACTTTAGCTCGCCGGAATTTGCAGAGTTGAGGTTCAAAATTTTCGAAGGCCGAGGTTCGAAATTTTCACTGCCCGCGTTGGTTGGGGGAGTGGGCCGGGAGGGAGGGGAAGGGGCGGCGGGCGGGGGGGGATGGGGCATGGGGCGCGGGGAGGGAGGGAGGGGGCTACGGTGAGGGGGGAGGGTGTTGCGTGGTGGAGGGGAGGGGGGGGTGGGGCGGGGTGGAGGGGAGGGGGGGGTGGGGTTAGGGTTAGGGGTGGTGTTAGGGTGAGGGTAAGGGTTTAGGATTTGGGTTGGAATTAGAGTTAGATTAGGGTTAGAGGTTAGATTAGGGTTAGGGTTTAGGGTTAATAATGGCAAAATGGTAAATAAAGCTAACGGTGAGTTTACGGAAGTTAGAAAAAGGGCATCTAGTGAACAGTTTTGAAAAGTCAGGGGTATATGGTGAATTTTTGGAACATTGAGGGTATATTGTGAATTTTTTAATTTGTCGGGGATATTTGATGAAATAACCGTAATTTAATCACACAAGTTTTCTCCAAATCTAATCTCCAATGCCCAAGTCAATCATGGATGGGTTTTCACCCCAAATCCCAACTAGTTAACTACTCACTACTCATCCTAGTAAAGCTAATCAAAGGGGAAGATAAATCAAATTAACCAACTAAAGTAACCAACACAAGATTAAGCTAAGAAACTAAAGATTAACAACAGATTAAGATAATAAAATAAACCAGATCTAAACATGGATTAAGCTAAGTAAATGAAAGCTAATAAAACTAGAAAATGAAAGCATAAAAAGATGGAGAGAAGAAGAGATATTACTTAAACAAGGAAGAAGTGTGAAGATCTTGCATAAAAATCGGAAATTTTGCCATAATCCAAGCTACAAAAACTTGAAAATCTACTTTCTCTCTCTAGGGTTTCACTTTCTCTCACTACTTTAAGCTAAACTGCGTTTTAAGAAGAAAAAAGTCGATAGGATAACAAGGAGCGACCATTCCTTGTTAAAGAGGAGTTCCCGCTCCTAACCAAAAACCATCTTGGAGCGAGTGCTCATGGGTAGCTCATGGATCGCTCCAATCTTACTGCCAACAGGTTGTGTGCACAACTTAAAAGGAGTGCCTGCTCCTCTATTAAACGGAACGCTCGCTCCTAGTGAAGACGTGCTAGGAGCACTCGCTGAGTGGTAGCTCCTAGGTCTCTCCAACCTACTACATCTCTTAATGTTCTTCATCAAGAACAGGAGCGCCCGCTCCGATTTCCTATGGAGTGCCCGCTCCATTCTTCTTCACGCCAGGAGCGCCAGCTCCTTGATCGCTCACTCCTCGCTCCAAACTCCCTGCCTCAATGTGCCTTAGTCTGCAACTTTTAGGAGTGCCCACTCCTCCCCAGCTTTGCTCTTTTCTTCCAAAAAAATCAACACTAAACAAGATGAAAGGGGAGGGGGAAAGGCTAAGCAATCCTAAATACTAGCATGCACCAATAGAGGATGAAAATGAGGAGAATGGAGAGAGAAAATGCACAAAAAATGCAAAAAAAGCATGCAAAAACTATCAAAATATATACATGAGTGAGATTAAATTTTCACTCATCAACTAAATTGGAAGACACGCACGATTACGTGTCTACAATGGTCAACCTTAAAAAACGCCCTTTTTCGGTCGATTGAGAATGACCTTTTTGTGGTGTAATTCTCTCTCGTGATAGGGTAAAGGTGCTTGAGGGGCGTCCATGGACTTTTGAGAGGGGCGTCCATGGAATTTTGACCAAAACCCTGTTATGATGAATGACATTGATGGTAGTGTACAACCATCTGATATCTCCCTTACCTACTGCCTCTTTTGGCTGTGATTATACAATCTTCCGTGGACTGTAGATCACAGAAACACGTAAGGCTAATTGGAAGTAGCTTTGGTGATGTGTTAGAAGTTGAATATGATGTATTGCCTGGGACACATCTGCTAGGTTAAAGGTTTTAATGAATGTTAAGAAACCATTATGTAGTATCCAAAAGATCGGCAATTCTAATGAAAACGTTGTTTTGATCGAGTTAAAATATGAATGTCTCCTAACGTTATGGTATGCTAGCTTGTTGTGGCCTCAGCGGCCTTATTGAACGTGATTGTAATCACGTGTGCAGGAATAGAGGGTGGATGAGAAGCAATAGGGGTCGTAGATTAAATCCTCGCCAAGAAAGAGACGAATTTAATTGTAGGATGAGGCAAAACACTTCTTGAGAAGCTCTAAAACTCTTGATTTCAGTAACTCTTATGACAAAGTTCGTAAGCCTATTATGTCATCTCAAGGGAAGGAGAACGATATTGACGCCCAGTCCGACGTTAATATTAGTGATTGAGGATCTATGTTAAGTCAACTGGTTGATAATACTTTTTCAAGCATGCTAGGGCATGCCCAATCATCACCTCACCAAACTATGGATATGTCAAAATCTCAACTCGTGAATTATGTCTCTCCTATTGTTTTTCCTATTTAGGCTATGATGTTTCTTCTAAAGGAAATTTAGAAGTTAAAGTTTTGAAGAAGCCTTTGGGGAATGAAGGACTGCATGGTGGGTTTATGAGGGGGTCACTTCTTCTACTACTATTTTAACTATTCACAGAGATAAACACAAATTGGCAGCTAACATGACAGTGGATGATGCTCATGAGTTATCTGAAAAAGAGTCGTCTGAACTATGGTGTTGATACTGGCAGTGCTTTGGCTTCTATCGAGGCGGAGGTTGGGGAGTTCCAGCCCCGCCCTTCATTATGAATCTCCTATGCTGGATCTGTCGGGGCTTGGGCAACCTTCGAGCAATTCAAATGCTTCGTCAATGGAGCTCATAACCTAAATTTGAATTTTATTTTAGAAACTATGATTGGTGGTTAAGCGACGGAAAATCTCAAGTCTAAGCTCGGGTTTAGCAATGCTTTTAGTGTCGATTGTGTTGGTACATCAGGTGGTCTATTTTTTTTGGGAAATGGGACAAAGTTAACTTCACTCTTATTTCTTACTCTAGGAACCATATTTGTGCGTGTTGAACATCTGACTCGTTTTAAGTCGGATCATATATATACTCCCATTTTGTTGCTTGTTCATGGCCTGCAACATCGACGCAAAAAAATGTCGCAAAATTTCGAGATGGCTTGGTTGCTTGACCTTGATCGAATGTGAGAGCATTGTTAGATCTTCGTGGAGTAAGACTGGGGACTGTGCCTTAGCGGAATGAATTCAGACTGTAGCATGTGATCTGGTAATTTGGAGCGAGGCGAGATTTATTGATTTTGGGAAGAGAATTGGTGAGCTTGAAAAACATCTTCTGGTGTTCCAACAAGGTTCTTTAGTGGTTGAAAGGGAGCAGAATGTGTCTCTTCAAGCAAAACTTGATGACTTGCTTGAGAAGCAAGAAGCTTATTGGTACTTAAGGTTAGAGGTGTCAAAAACTGGGCCGACCCACGGGTGAACCCGCATGCGACCCATACCCAACCTGTTCCGAGCCGAGAGTGGACGGTTGAAAAGCCGACCCATTCCGACCCAGCGTCTACCCGGGCCCAGTTGAACCCGTGGAATTAGAAACCCAACCTGAACTGGGCCGACCCAAGTTGGACCCGTGCCTAGTTGCACCCGTGAAGGACGACCCAGACCCAACCTGTTTTCGACCCAAAACTAACCCGCACCCAACTTCACCCGCTAATGACCCAGTTAAACCCACCCAGTTACCACCCAACTCAGTTACCACCCAACCCAGTTACCATCTGACACAGTTATCACCCGACCCAGTTACCACCCGACCCAAATCCATTACGACCTAATACAACCCAACCCGAAACCTTACCCGACCCAACAATAACATGTTATTTTTATTTTGTATAATACATTAATACTAATATACTATAATTACACTTTTTTTCCCGATGACTTATCTTTTATGTTTTTCAAATTGAGTTTTGACTTTTGATAATACACAAGTTGTAAATTAAATACAACAAATGCAAACCCTCTGTAATATTACAAAGCAATCTAAGGGGACCTAAATTAATGCCGCACTCCAGCGTAATTGCAAAGAACCATCAATTTGATGCCCGGTGGTGTATTGTGAATTACAGTTTAATCTAGTGATCAAGGTTGATGCACAAATTTAAGAGAGACACTGACATGAAAAGCTTGCCGACAGATTTCAAATCGAGGATTTGAAGAACAAGAAGAATCAGGAGATGAGTTTGCTATAATCTTAGAAATTGCATCTGGGCTCCCTGATTTAACATCCATTTCATTAAACGATTTTGCGTGAGCACCACTAAAATTGATATTAATACGCATAAACTCATCTATAAGCTATGCAATTAAGTCAGACCAAAACCAAAGCAAAAGATCAACATATTCACAATATAATTCCAATGGAGTATAAACTTCATACTCTAATTCAAGGTTCATCAAGAATCACAACAAATCACAAAAAAAATAAAAATAAAAATTAGAAAAACTGGAATTTTGCAACTGCGATAAGAGAATTAATGAACTAATTGTGGTTCGCTACTGTTGCCGACTCCACCACCGTTGATAATCGTCGTTGTCGAATAGCTTTCCACTTTGCGCTAATCTTACGCGTTTTCAACTCGTTGTGCATTAATACAGTGAGGCTGAGAAGATGGTGGTAAGGGAGACGGAGAAGGAGAAAGGACGATGGAGGTGGCGAAGTGGGAGAGAAGAGGGTGAAGAAGCGTGAGATGATCTGAGTGAAGAGGCCTGGGAGGGGAACTGATTAGGGTTTGAGGGGCTCAAAAAAAGTGGCCTTTTATAATGGAGTTTGGGTTAGGGTTTTTAGGGTGTTTTCATCCGTTGGATGAAAATATTGAAGGGCTGAGATTCGCTCTTATGAATTTAGGGTGTTTCTTTTTTATTTTCAGAAGAGTAAATGATAAATGAAGGGCTAAGATTTGGTCTTTCACAATTGAAGGGCTGAGATTTGCTCATTCAAGGGGGATCCATGACTAACTCTATTTGACCAATGAGCATTGAGTTAGATCAAGCACATGGATTTCTATTTTGATCAATGGTTGGATTTTGTCCATTTTGATGTTCTCACAAATGAATGGCCTTAATTTTGTCATTTTGATTAATTTGGTACTATTTTCATTTGAGAATTCTAAATTAATCATTTTAGTATTATTGGTTTAGTTAACTTCAAAAATTAGTGACTCCCAATTCCTTTCTTTAATTTAAAAAAAAAAAATTCAAAAATTAGTGTTATTGACTTATTGTTAGAAATTGATATAAATTAAAACTTTAAAAATTCAATTAGTTATTAATATTATTAATTTTAAAGAACTTATTAGTATAAACTTCAAAAATTATAAATATGCGAATTTGGAAACATCCGAACATGTTATCACTTTATCAGTTGTTTGTTAATCAGTATTTGACTAATTAGTATTTGACTATTTGCATTTCAATACTTTTGTGGTTAGTAGTTAGTAGTTACTAGTACTTAATACCAAAGTAAACTACCAATTAACAACAAACAAACTAATAGTAACATGGTTGTGAAGTTAGTAACAAGCTATATGTATTAGCCAATAATATAATTTCAGTCTTAGTTTAGTTACTTTAGTAACTTTTAAAATTAGTAATATAAGTTTTGACATGTTAATTGTTATAACTTACGATTTTGTAACTTAATAATTAATATATATGAAAAATAATTATAATTGCATTTTATGATTTTATCGATAATTTATCTACTTTGATAATCCACTGATATGATTGGTATTAACTATGATCTACTTTCATCCTCTACTGATATGATTATGTATCATCTTGATCACAGTTATCATCGCCATATTCGATTAATGTTAATCATTGTTGTTCCATGAACGATGAAAGTCAAACATTTTTATAATTACGGTGCTTTCATTAATGTCAACCTAATAAGATATTAATGACAACATAATACACTAGTAAAATAATTGCTTATTGTTGCGGCTGAATTGCTGCGGTTTTACCCATACGCAGCAATAAACCACGTCAAAAAAAAAAATCGAAAATCAACCTATTGTTGCGGTTCTGGGCGAAAACCGCAGCAATAGATGTCATTGAGAGATTTTCAAAATTATTTGACCGATTTGACCAGATCTATTGCTGCGGTTTTTATAAACAACCGCAGCAATAAAAAGGCTCAATATTTTATCAGTTGAAAGATGTTACAAAACCCTAAATCTAACATAACTTACCGCGCCTCCCTCCCTCTCACTTCTCCCTCTCTCATTTTCGCAGATCTCCCTTTTTCTTTCACCCTCCTTCACTCTCTCTTCCTTAGCGCCTCACTCCTTCACTCTATCTCCTCTCGAAATACTCGTTGCGGTCGACAGAAATACTCGCGAAGCCCAGCGCGGTCGACACTCCTCTTTAATACTCGCGAAATCTTCTAAAATACTCCTCTAAAATACTCACGAAATCTTCTTGAAGACAAGCATGAAGGATGACTTTAAAGATGATTATGAATGATGTGAAACTGTTAAGGCAAAGCTGCAAAACTGTTAATGTACAATTTCATAAGTTTAAACAAACTTCATACTTTTCATGCTTTCCTATTTATAATTTAATAAGTTCATAAATTATACCTCATGTCTCCATCTTTAATGTGTATGAAATAATGCAATTATGCAAATATGCAATCATGAATAACCCGATGGGCAATAGCCAATAATATAAGTCTTAGTTTAGTAACTTTTTAAATTAGTAATATAAGTATCAATGTATTATCACAAAATTACAATGACTCAATCACATGTTAATTGTTATAACTTTCGACTTTAACTTAATATATATATAATATAATATATGAAAACGCCAAAACGGCAATTGTAAAAATTAGACTCTCCAAAAGTCCAAGTCCGCCCGAAAGACGGCTAAAGCCAAAGAAACTCCACCTAAGTTATTCTGAAAGCCAGCTTAAACCGACTCAATCGCACCCGGGGTCGCCTTGTTCCGAGAGCCGATTTATTCCGTCCCAAGTCATTCCGAGAGCCGATTTGTTCCGACCCAAGTCAATATTGCGCCGGTTTGAGGCTTAAGTCGACCCAAGTCCTTTCGAGAGCCGATTTCTTCCTACCCAAGTCATCCCGAAAGCTGATTTCTTCCGCCCCAAGTCATTTCGAAAGCTGATTTCTTCCGACCCAAGTCATTCCGATACCGATTTCTTCCGACCCAAGTCATTTCGAAAACCGATTTCTTCCGAACCAAGTCATTTCGAAAGCCGATTTCTTCTGACCCAAGTCATTCCGAAAGTTGATTTCTTCCGACCCAAGTTATTACGAAAGCCGATTTGGGCCGACTTCACCTTATTCCATTCCGACCCAAATTCACCCAACCCAGACACCGGCCGATCCAGCCCCAGCCGACCCAGTTCCGACCCAGTTCCGAGAGCTCCCCCACCCAGTTGAACCCGACCCAAGTCCACCCAGACCCACCCAGTTCCGACCCATGGCACACTCTCACCCAGATTATTCCGACCCAGGTTGGGTCAACCCAAACCCACCCAGTGACCCACTTTGACACTACTACTTAAGGTCTTGGCCTCTACTTAATATGATTCATGTTCTAGTTTTATGCAAATAAATAACCAAGCAATATTTTCAAGCAATATTTTCAAGCATTCTAAACTTTAATTTATGTTGGTTTATTAAACATGCAAAAGACTAATTTTTTGTAATATGTTCGTTAAGCAATCAAATTACTAGGTTCCTAAATCAATTGTCTAAATTATCAGACTTTAATATTAGAATATTTATTTAGGTATTTGATTAGAAAATAAAAATATGAAAGGTGATAAAGCAATGAGCACATAATTAATCATGAATATACGAAAACATATGAACAATAATATATATAAAAGAAAGATAAACAGATGAGATTAGAATATACAAATCATGAATTATTAAAGGATCTACATCATAAAAAACATGTTAGTAACTTCAAACAACTAAATTAGAATTGAAAGATTAAGCAACCTTAGGAATATACTAGTGGTGCGTGGGTCTTGAATAACTTTCTTCGAAAGGAGCAATTTTGGAGCTTGAAGATTAATGGAGATTGAAGATTTTTCTTGAAGTGTTTTAAAGTATTTTTAGAGGAGTATGTTTGAAGTATGTAAAGTGGAATATCATATGGAAATCGTGTGTATATCCCTCCCAAAACCGGGTGAAAATAAGGCCTATTTATAGGAAAATAAGATTCCTGAAATCGCTTAATCATTAAGGGATAAAAAATTTGTGTGCGCGCACACACGAGCTGTGCAAGGCCCGTGCACTCATTGTACACCTCCTACGCCTGGCGCAGGCTGCCTGCGTGACGCGCAGGTGGCTTGCGTGAGTAGAGGAGTTTTTTACGTTTCTCTATTTAGTTGATTGTCTCATAATTGCACGCGCGAAAAATGTTGCGCCAAACGCAATGCGGGTGCGCGAAGCGCATCCTCATATTTGACCGGGTTTTTTATTCGAAATTCAAAAGATTCTTTTTATCTTTAATCAAATATTATCATTTAAAAGTGGAAATCACTTATCTAGAAGATAAAAACTTATTTTTATGGAATCATTTAATAAATAATATTTATTTGAAAATCCAATTAATTAATCATGAATAATTAGTTGGGTTATTTAAAATTGGGCTTGAAGTCTTTTCTAATTAATAAATAGGCATTGGATTCTTAAAACAATTTTGGACTTAGCTCTTTGGATTGCTCTCCTTTAGATCGGACCAATTAGGATGATCGTATGTATCATCATCGGGTTCTAAATTGGGGAGACATGATTATGTGTCTACAGAAGCTCCCACTTTGACTGAGGTTTATAAACCGAAAGTCAAAGTATATGGTGTCGGGACGGAGAACAATTCTAGGTGCTTTGAAATCTAGAACCAGTCTATATGTCGCCAGTTTTTGTAAAATAAAGTTAGGATACAAGACGATAAACACAAGCAATTTGATTAGCCTGCAAAAGAAGATGTTAGCAGATAGGTGCAAACAACTCGGATAATAATGCAATTATGATGAAATGCAGTTATGATGCAAACTTAGACTTTATAAGTATGCATGAGACGATATTCAAGGTCAGGGTTACGCAAAGCTAAGAGATATAGATTAATTAAAAGAGATAGATTGATATTAAAATTGATTTTGATAAAAATTGGGGTCTGCAAGTGAGATCCTCTTATTACAACTCTTTTGGAGTTTGATTTGAAGAAAAGGATACACCACAACAAATGTAGGACACCCCCACTTTTGAAAAGATTGACTTGAATAAGGAACCTAGAGTTAAGAATGAATGACACTTGACTTGAATTGAATCAAATTCAGATATCACCAGAGATCATGGAAGCATCGAAGAGTCCTTTGGGGATAAGGAGAGTTTCGATTGAAAAGTAAAAGGTTTAATTTATGAGTCACATAGATATGGGTAGGAAAACTCTTCGACGTAGTAGGAGTGGTATTATTTTATTTGGAGAAGAGAGAGTGTGGGCCAATGGTTAAAAGGTATAAGGATTAAAATAATAGTGGATCATGTCTAAAAATAGAAGTGTAAAGAGTATTTTCGGACAGATGAAAAAGAAAAGTGTAAAGAGTATTCTGGGATGGAGGGAGTAATTTATTTTATTGAAGCGGTCGGATTTCCAGATGAGGATTATTACGTATCATTATTGTGGAATCAGATCATTCGTAGTTTTACATCTCTTTTTTGCTAACTTTTGCCTAAGCCGCCCTTTCGGGTTTTCAACCTAGCGGGCTTGGACATATCTTGAATAAGTAGTTATGATTGATATGAAAGGCTAAAAAGGTTAGAAGTTTTGAGATTTGGATGAAGTTTTAATTGGATTGGCCAAGGTAAGGATTATGGTTTCGGATTATATGGGCCAAGGTAATGGTTATGGCTTCTTTCTTTGAATGCTAAGGTAAGATTTATGGGTTTTCAGGTAATTTGATGGATTAAAGGATTTTGAAATAAGGGGCAGAACTAGTGAGTGACCCCCTAGCTTGTCTTTGACTTTGTGCCTTTAGCTCTTTCTTTTTTGTTTTTCCTTTCTTTTGTGTATTACTTTTTCTTTTTTGCTCTTGCTTTTGCTTTTTCTTTTTTGTACTTTGAATTTTTTCACTTATTTGTCTGGCATTGATTTTTTTTTTTTGTATTTGAGGCTTGCATACAAGATTATGTATTTTAGGGTATTGGAAGGTTTAAAGGCTTTTTTGTGGAGCTTTGATTTGAAAGGGTTATTTGGTATGAGGATGATGGAGGTGATGGCTTTTCGAAACGATGGTGGGAAGAGGAAAAGAACTCTTAATCTAAAGTATGTCCACTTAATCTTTTATTTTTATTTTATGATTTTTTATTAATCAAAGGTCATCATTTAATTTATTTTAAGTTAATTAGAGTTTCATCATTGAATTTAAAGCATAAATAATGAAAGGCCAATGAAAAGGAGAATCCGATTATTTTATTAATGAAAAATAATAGCAATCAGAATAAATAAAATCCTAGGTCACATATACCCAACAAGGAAGGAAATAAAGAGCTAGGATAGGGACTCTCCGACTCAACCTAGAAAACTGGAAACATATAATTATGCCCCTTGCACTACAGTGCCCAAGGGGTTTTTGTTGTTGAATTTTGCTGCAGGTCGAAGTGGAAGTCTACCATCTTCGACCATGTCCTCCACAACGTGATTTAAGGTCCAACACCCATAATGTTAGATGCCCATTTTCTTGCTGGTATTTACAACACACTAGTGGAAAAAAGCCAGACTGATCTGGTCAATTTGGGCTTAACTGATCCGAAATTGAACCGGATCAGCTGGGCTCGGAGCAATTAAGAAAAGTTAAAGGATCGAGTTCACCACCTGATCAGTTAACACTCAACTGATCCGGTTTGGAGCAAAAAATCGGACCAGTAATTTAAGTTGACTGATCCGATTTTGCATCTCAACCGGATCAGTTAGGGCCATTATCAATTAATAAAAAAAATTCAGCCTCCAACATCTTAATCGAGGAGGCAAAGAAACAGAGGAGGGAATGAATCAACCTCCATCAATTAAAAAAGAAACTCAGCCAAAACAAAGAACTTCGAAAAACATACAACGAAAATCAAATCCCAAACTAAACAGAAATAAAAAAAACTCCAAATACCAAATATTAAATAACTCCAAAAAAAAGAACATAAATTAAGCCCAAAAATTAAAATAAATTACAGAATTAAATAAACAACATAAATTAAACTAAAAAATAACCTAAAACAAAAAAAAATCCCTATATAAAATTAACCCTAAATAAAAAAAAGCTGAAATAGAAATTATGCTAAAATGAAGAAAAAAAAGGATTGAAATTACTTCAAACGTCAACCGCGACATTCAAAATTTTGGCTCTCTCTTTCTCTCTCAGCGCACGATAAGAAGCTCATGTCTAAACCTGCACTGACGCCATGGCAAGAGGTCGTGGAGTGAAAAAGAGTGCGTAGAAGGGGAAAGGGAAAGCCACGGGGCCTTCATCCTCGCTGGTAAATAAAACTGTTGATGAAGTAACTAGTGTTTCTGGATTAAAGATTCCAAGTCCTATTCAGGAGAATACTCAAAATGAGGAACCTAATATGGAGGCTATTACGGAGATGATTGCACCAGCATCAATGGAGGATCAAATTCAGCACTCTATGGAGAAATAAAGCAGTGTTGTCGAAATGGCTTGAGATCATCCAAAGTGGCTCTAAGGTGACGAATACTCAGACTAGGATATCATAGGCTGATCGTATGGAGGAAGAAATCCCAAGAAATAAAAATGTTGCAAATCAAGTGAGTCCTACTATTACGATTGAATCAGAAGATATCCAAGTTGAAATTGAATATTAGTCCTCTGCAGTAGTATGCTATGTTTTAGGGGCTAATAGTCATGGAGGGGTATTTTGAGAGAATTTTGGGGGAACTAGGGATTGATAAAATAGCTTTAATCGGGAGAGGATTGTTGATAGTAAGGTTTGCTACAATTGAGGCTTGTCTGAAAGTTACAACAGAGGGATTTCAATTTTTTGTTAAAAAACCATTGATCACAAAAATGTGGGATCCTGGTATGAATGTTGATAAGGCTGATTTGAATAAAGTACCTATATGTATTAGACTGCCTAGTCTACCATTTAAATAATGGGGGAAAGTCTTTCTAAAATTGTCGGCCTTGTTGGTATTAGCTAGAGTCATGATGGAGGTGGGTGTTCAGCAAGAACTACCAAATGTTATTTCGTATTGTAATGAGCATGGCAATGTTGTGGAGCAGAACATAGAATATAAATGGAGACCAACACTATGCACTAAATGTTCAGGGAATGGCCATGATGCTGACAATTATAAGAAGGCTGCAGGCAAGAAGATGTGCGTGGGTGCAAAAAAGACAGGTTTTCCAGGATAAGGAGGGGATTATTACTATGGGAGCAAGGAGGACTGCACTAGAAAATGATGCTCTTGTGATCCCAATGCATAACTCTTTCACAGTGCTGCAGGGTAATAATGTGGAAGAGATAATAGGTGCTAAAGGGATAAAAAAGATGGCCAAGTAGCTGATGCTAGTATAGAATTACTTAACAATGACTAGGCAAGTGTACAGA
Source organism: Beta corolliflora (assembly GCA_947648045.1). Taxonomy (NCBI): domain Eukaryota; kingdom Viridiplantae; phylum Streptophyta; class Magnoliopsida; order Caryophyllales; family Amaranthaceae; genus Beta; species Beta corolliflora. The sequence continues at coordinate 91,381 of CANSZD010001177.1, forward strand.
TAGAGGATGATGGGCAGGGGTGACTTCCCCTCCCCCTGATGGATAATATCTTAACATACATGAAATGTAAAAGGTCTAAACACTAGAGCCAAGAAGAATGAGGTGAAATCCATTATCACTTCTCACAATATAAAGTTGTTTAGCCTCTTAGAAACTAGGGTTAAAACCCCTAATCTAGGTAATGTCTACTTGATCTTATGTCCTGGGTGGTGTTTCACACACAACAATAACTGTCATGGGAATGGTAGAATCCTTGTTGGTTCGTGTTCGAATTCATTTCTGTCAACATTATGTAAGTCACTAGTCAGTTTATTCACTGCAGTGTCAAGCCTAGGAATGCTGATGTGTTTCAATGCACATTTGTCTACGGGTTTAATGACCAGGCTAGTAGAATGGACCTATGGAGTGGGTTAAAAACCATTGCTATTAGTGATTTGAAGCCTTGGGTCATAATGGGTGATTTTAATGCTCTTAGCAACCTTGATGATAGGATTGGGTCTACTATTAAGCCTTCTGAATACCTCCTATGGTTGATTACTTGAATGAATGTCATTTATTTGATGTGAAAGCTTCTGGGAGACACTATACTTGGAATAACAAGCAAGAATGGGATAAAAGAGTTTTCTTTAGAATTGATAGGGTATTGGCCAATTTAGATTGGATTGATAAGTATGGGATGGCTGAAATTGTGTTCTTACCTGAAGGAAATTTTGACCATACTCCTGCCTTACTTGGTGTCTATCTTGAAATTTGTCAAAAGAAACCTTTTAGGTTTCATAACATGTGGTGTAACCATCCTTCCTTGCTATCTATTGTAAGGAATGAATGGAACAAGCAGGTTATAAGTTTTCCAATGTATAAAATTCACATGAAAATGAAGAATCTAAAGTAGGCTTTAAGATAATTAAATAGAGTGGGGTTTGCTGATGTGGATGCAGTTGTCATCCAGGCTAAACAAGAGCTAATTTTAGCTCACTATGAAATGCACAAGATGCCAGAGGATGTTTCTTTGATCAAAAGAGAGAAGTTGGCTCAGGAGAACCTTAGAAGAGCAAAGCAAAATCAAAAAAAAATTGCAGCAAGAAAACTCTAAGCTTGCTTGGCTTAAATGTGGTGATGAGAATACCAAGATATTCTACCAAGCTATTAAAACCAAAAGATATCAAAACAAAATTCACTCTATACACAATTCTGAAGGTGCTTAGGTGAATGAGAAGACCAAGGTGGAGCAGGCTTTATTATAGTATTACCAAGACCTATTCTCTTGTAAAACTCAAAAGCAGGTTGTGTTATCTACTCTCATTAACAAGGGGAAGAGATTGTTTGAGGATCATATTCAGATTCTCAATGATGTGTTTACTAGAGAGGATGTGAAATGAGTGATGTTTAGCATACCTGATGCAAAGCTCCAGGAGCTAATGGGTTCAATAGCAAATTCTATAAACATTGTTGGGATATTGTGGGTGAGGAAGTGACTTATGTTGTGCTTGGTTTATTTAGAACTAAAAAACTCCTGAAAGTGATAAATAATGTCACTACTCTTGGCTCTTGTGCCTAAGGTGATATTCCCTGAGAATGTTGCAGACTTTAGGCCCATAGCCTGTTGTTCTATACTTTACAATTGCATAACAATGCTTCTGAGTGAGAAGTTAAATAGCATCCTGCCTAGAGTGATTTCTCCTAGTCAAGGTGCATTAGTTGCTGGCAGGAACATTCTGAACAATGTTATGATTTTTCAAGACTTGGTGAAAATGTATAAAGGATGACAATTCGAGCTAGCTTGTAACAGCAATCACTTCCGAGCTGCTAGCTAATCACTTTTAAGATACATAAATCTCAATTAATACTTAATAAACCTCGAGTTTACATTCTCTTGCAGCGTAAATACGACCTCTTATACGAACCTGGACATGTGGGTAAGGTCCATAATACAACACCCTAAAATATAGATACAATAAATTAATCGAAAACAAGACTCCAAGACGATACAATAGTATATCATAAGAAACCTCTCAACTAAACTATATAATTTCCACGATTGCTTATCTGAAAAACATTTCATATTACACTTATGATCCAATGTCCAATCCGGAGCTTTTACAATACCTGCAAAACCACAAATAATGAACTCTGCCCCACCAGGACAGGCTCCAAGAACAAAATTAGTGAAACTAAGTACACACTGTCCAACCAGAAAATCTTTTTGGTCGCTTAAAACGTATATATTTACAAAGTTAAGCTTATCTTACGAGACATTTGAAATCATGATATAGAAAAGTCATAATGAAAGAATCATATAAGAAATATTTGACAGAATTTACAATGATACTTGCTTGAAATAATAATACGAATATCTCACGAAATAAATAGTATTACTTTCAATTAGAGGAACCATAACAATTCCATAGAATATATAATACGATTTCCAAAATCAACTCTAATTATATTCTAAGACATAGTAATATCTCTTGCTTCTAAATTTCAAATTTAATAACCTTTAATCCAAATATGCGTACACATAGCTAACTCCTTCAAATAGTCCTAACGAGTTCCTTAGTAATTCATTCCCATATTCGTCCCAGGAATTCCATAAACTTGGGAGAGTCACTTTGGAAATAAAGTTTGAAATAACTTCCACGAAACCACTTGCATATTCAAATACATATTCTATTTTCTTTCAGAAATCATCATATTATACTAGGGAAGAGAACACGACTAGAGTTGTCATCCAGGCGCATTCTCTAAGCTTTTACAAGGGACGTCTCCCTCTTCATTATGTACTACTTGCAAGACTTTTCAGGTCATGTCCCCATAATACAGAATAATTTAGAATACAGAATGTTGTTCATCACTGCTATGGCAGCTTCTTCCCCTCACAAAAGCATAATCAAAGTACATAACTCATAATTCTAAATATTTTCTGAAACTCAAATTCATAGTTCTCGAGTCAAATATATAAAAATCTCATAATATAATCACATTTGGGTATTATTCCGTACACAAACTCTATTTATTTGATAAATATAGTATACTCGAATTTCCAATAACTTAACATAAATCAACCTTTTATAAAGTTCATTTGTCAAAAATTACTTAAATACAGACTTTGACAATAATATAGTCCAATTCTATGACTTCATTATAATTAAAGCCTAAAACATAGTTTATCAATCAGAATCCCATAATTGAATATAAGTCGTAAATAAACTTTTTATCTTAGTTACAAAAGTTCTCTACTCGGAAATATCGTCCCATTTAATCTTTTGTAACAACCTATACAACATATAACTTAGTATACCTCGATGTTTATACCTATGTTAATCATACTAAAAATAATATTCTTGTTAAATCCCAAGTGGAACTTTTATTATTCTTTCTGAATACTTCGTCCTATAGTCAGAATGTAATAATACTAATAAACTATACATCACTCATAACAATAGATCTCAATGTTTGTATCACTATACCTAAATCTCATGATATAAAACGTCTCATATTCTAATCATGTAATTTTGATGTACAAAAACTTATAACTTCTAGAGTTTTGGCTTATATTTATAATGATACGTGATGCTTCCTCCAACAGTACGACTTGATGGTTAATCCCGTATCTTAATGATTGAACCCTTCGTACTTGAATTGCGATCTTCTAGTAACCCAACTAATATAATATCTGGAAACAATCTTTATCACCTAAAGTTCAATATCACGCAAATCTTGTTTGTAATCCCAACCTTATTCCCTTTTCCTCTCTCAAGTACTTGTTTGAACTTTGTAATCCCAACTATATAAACTTATATCTAAATTAAACTTAGATCTTTATTTCTATCATTGTTAGATCATATCCCTAGTTCCCAACACTCAATTGCAATGTCGCCGACCTTCCATTCTGTATTCTTTACTCTTCCAATTAGATAATAAGACATCTCACCTTTTCGACTTAGCCTAGTATAATACTCATGGCCTAAGATTCCCAACTCGAACATAGTTCCTCATAGCTTAAGTAATATGATTTTTTTTATTATTATACTGCTTTCCTACTCCGATCCTTTGATCCATTACTCCTTTCCTGGGCTATTATAAAATTCACTAATTCACAATCCATCTAATATCCTAAAAGATCTATTGCTAGCTTCGATAGTTATCATAAAACCCCAAGTATGTATCTACATCTCCTTTGAATTATAAATTGTAGTATACTTACCATCTTCATCTCCAAACAATTCCTTACTTTTGAAATCCCTAACCTTAACCTTTTCATGACCCATAATATATCAAGCTTACAAACCCATAAAAGATATATTCTGAAATCTTAAATTATAATCAGCACTTTCAAACCCATTATAATTCACAAAAGTCAAATCTATATTTCTCGGAGTTGATAGACAAATATCTTTAAAATCTCGTGTCTTATATTTCAGATTATATATACAAAACTTGAGACGTAAGACACTTGATTATCACAATATACTTAGATTTCTAGTAACTTTGTATGAATCAAACTCTCTTTACACTTCATATATTTACAACTCCATATATATACGAATATTAGTAAAAACATAGTTGAGTTTCCTAAGTTTATCAATCCTAACGAATTACAGTCGATTACTTCTTGCAAAGCATACGAGATCGTGCAAAATATTTTACTTTTAATATACATTGAGAAATGTATCGACAACTCTTACTTAAATACTTATAATCCAACATCCATAACTTTCATATCATGTCTTAGAACGTGGGTCACTGAACAACTTATACTATTAAGATCCAGGAACCAAAATATATTTTAGTCCAAAAACATGATTGACTTAGTATAACATGAGCTTGATGTTCTTGGATAACTTTTACTTACTTCAGAATATTCGAATAAAACTATACTTCATAGCAAAAAAAAAAAATCTCAAATCATAATTGGAAAAAAAAAGTTAATCTTTATATCGTCGAAACACTTGGCGTCAAATTACATACTTATGAAATCAAATAAGCTTAGAACTCAAGAATCACCCATTCAAACCAGTTCAACTCACAATCATAAAACCATAACAAGTCCAATTCAAGATTCTAATTTCTTTTTGGCAAATCATAAAACTTTATACAACATACAATTTTGCAAACGTAATTCAATTCATAAGAGGGAGGCACAATATGTACCTTACTCAATCTCGATCCTCTGTTCACTTTCACATATATACGACTTCAAAAGTAAGTTATTCATTGATCCCCATACGAGATTTCAACTCCTAAACAATCACCTTAATAATAACAATAATAACAATTAGTAACGATGTACGAAACTAGCTATTTAGAGAACCCAATAATCAACTCTTCCCTTCATATAAAGGACTAAACTTAACTTATCCAATGCAATCTAAAATCCATTATAATCCATCTCTTCGACATTATACTTACTTAGCTTACAATGGTAATCTGAGGCTAACTAATCCAATTTTAAAAGAGACTCCCCCATCTATTAACCTCACCTTAGCCACACTAATGACACCATTTACTCCTGATAATAAATTTTCAAAACAATAGTATGGTTCCACATTCATAAACCTTTTTTTGTGTGACAATGAAAATATTATTTCAAAACTCATACAAGAAATGGTTATCAAGTTACACCTAAATGTCTAGTATCCCAAAATATAGTTGATTCATAAACACATTGATTTTTTTGAAAATCAGATGATAACACGCAAATGCATGATTAACTGACATATATATTATTACTTGAGTATATCTAAAAAAATCTAATTGAACACTCGCATCCATGATATTTTAAGTTTTTAAATCTTAAAACTATAAGTAGAGAGCAATCTACCACATATAGCTAAGTTTATCAGATGGTCTTATTTTGGGTTTCTTCAACAAGATTTCAATAGAGAAGCAAGAAGAACAACACCAGCAACAAGGAGAAGACAAAAAGTCGACATGCAATAACTCCTCACCTGACAACACACACAAACATAAGGAGAAGCGACGACAATGAGCGAACCCGGCTCCACCAGCGGCCAAGCCGATGGTCGGAGCAAGAGGAGAGAAGAAGGCGGCATCGCCGGCGGTGGAACACCGGTACCACCACCGAACGGCTAGCACCACCTAGCTGAGGTAGTGGACAACAGCGAGAAGGAAGCAAGAGAAGTGACAACAACATGCGTTTACAATGGAGAGATTGTTGAGAATTAGATTAAGCAAACCAACTAATTACTTGAAATCACCACTAATCAACAATCAAATGGAAAGTAATGAAACTAAGAACAAATAAGAAAGCAATGAAAAGCACACCGATTAACGTGGGAAAACCCGAGCACCGGGAGAAAAAACCCACCAAGCAAGCACCTTTGATTAATGAAGAAAATGGATGAACAATACAAGCATTAATGGATGATTTAATGCTATTTTCTCTCTCCTCTTTCACTAAACCCTAGGTTGATCTCTCTTTGTGTGAATAGTAACCTAAAACATGAAAGAGGGGGGTTTATATACTTTTAGGGGGTTAAGACAAATCAAGGGTCGAGATTAAATCTCAAACCCGTGAAAATCCGCGACAACTTGGCCGGGCGGGCACGAGAAACCGCTCGCCCGGCGCTGCAGGCCGCCCTCGCCCGGCCCAAGAGTCGCCCGCCCCGGCCCAAGAGTCGCCCGCCCGGCCCAAGCCAAAGTCACATTCCGCCTTCGAGGCGTAATCATTTCACACGACCGCCCGGCCTGGACAGCCCGCCCGGGCCAATGAGGAGCTCGCCCGGTGCAGGTTCAAGGAGTGCATTCTGCCTTCGAGGCAGAAATAACAACGCAGCAGCAGCCCGCCCGGGCCCCTGGCCCGCCCGGGCAGCTGGGTCGAGGGGGGTGTCTGGGCTTCGCTGCTCGCGTGCTGCTGGGCCGAGTCTTCGCAAGCTTCATGCGTGGGCTTTGATTGTTTGCTCAAGCTCCACAAAGCCCAACAATCTCCCACTTGGAGATTTGGGCAAACAAAGTTTCAAACCACCTATCACCCCATATGTAACACTATATACAAACCCAAAAAAAAAACATCATCCAATCCCATTATCACCAAAGATGCTTACTTCCCTCCATCTAGCAATGGAGACCAATTGAGGTCCTACACAACCTCAATTTCTCACTAGGAACCACCTTAGTGAGCATGTCCGCCAGATTCTTCGAACCGGCGATCTTCCACAAAACCAAGACACCATCATCCACCAAACTTCTAGTGTAGTGGTAGTGCCTCTTTATATGCTTGGTTCGGTAGTGAAACATAGGATTTTTAGCCAATTGAACCGCACTTTGGCTATCACTATGCAACACACATTGTTGTTGCTTCATGCCCATTTCATCAAGAAAGTTCTTCAACCATTCCATCTCCTTTCCCGCCTCCGACATAGCCACATACTCGGACTCCGTAGTAGACATGGAGACACACTTTTGGAGCTTGGACATCCAACTAATGGTCGTGTCACCAATAGTGAAAACATACCCCGAAGTGCTCTTGCTTGAATCAACACATCCTCCAAAATCAGCATCAATAAACCCTTCCAAGATCACTCCTTTTCTCCCAAAGCAAAGAGCCATAGAAGAAGTACCTTGCAAGTACCTCATGAGCCATTTCACGGCTTCCCAATGTTGCTCACCCGGATTTGCCATGAACCTACTCACAACTCCCACCGCATGAGCGATGTCGGGCCTTGTGCACACCATAGCATACATCATGCTACCAACGGCCGAAGCATAAGGAACAATGGCCATTTGCTCCTTTTCTTCATCCGTTTTGGGTGAATCCTCCTTTGACAACTTGAGGTCAATAGAAAGAGGAGAACTTCGATGCTTTGCATCAACCATGTTGAACCTTTTTAGCATCTTCTTGACATACTCCTCTTGAGATAACCTCAACAAACCCGCCGATTTATCTCTCAAGATTCTCATGCTAAGTATTTGCTTCGCCTCACCCAAGTCCTTCATCTCAAACTTCTTTGACAAATTTTCTTTCAAATTGTTCACAAGATCCATACTAGAACCCGCAATAAGCATGTCATCAACATAGAGAAGTAAATAAACACAACCATTTGCGTACCTTTGAAAGTAGCAACAATGATCGCCATCCGATCTCACAAATCCATTTCCTAGCATGAACATGTCGAACTTCTTGTACCATTGTCTTGGAGCTTTCTTCAACCCATATAGGCTCCTCATGAGCTTGCACACCAAGTTCCCTTTACCCGAAACTTGAAACCCTTCCAGTTGCTTCATGTAGAGATCCTCTTCCAAATCCCCATGTAAAAACGCGGTTTTCACATCCATTTGCTCAAGAAAAAGATTTTCGGAAGCCACTATTGCCAACAAGATTCTAATAGTGGTGAGCTTCACAACCGGAGCAAAAATCTCTTGATAATCAACCCCTTCTTTTTGTGAAAACCCTTTTACCACAAGCCTTGCCTTGAAACGGATTGTGCCATCCGGTTCATCCTTCTTACGAAAGATCCACTTGTTCAATAGTGCTCTCTTTCCCTTGGTTAGTTCACACAACACCCAAGTCTTGTTCTTCACCAATGAATCCATCTCACCTTTCATGGCTTGCTCCCACTTAGACGATTCACTAGACTTCATTGCTTCACCATAGTACTCCGGTTCACCCGCATCGGTTAACAACAAATAATGCAATGAGGGAGAGTATCGATTCGGTGACTTGATAGACCTTGAAGATCTCCTCACTTGAGGAGTGGAGCTAGCTTGTGGAGTGCTTGGTTCACCTTAAACCTCATCATCCATGTCATCAAGAGGATCATCCTCTAAATCAATAAATTCATCAACATTAGGAGCTTGAACATCTTGTTGAGAAGCTTGAACATCATCTATCTCAACTATTTCTAGCTCTTCTCCAATCCACCCTCTCTCAATTGAATCTCCACCAAAATTATCCTTATACAAGGATTTCTCATCAAAGGTCACATCACAATGACTAATCACCACACAGTTCTTAGGATCCCAAATACGATACCCATATTTTTCACAACCATATCCTATGAAGTAGCATTTAATGGCCTTTGGGTCAAGCTTATCACGCTTTTCGGATTGAACATAGACAACACAACCAAAAGGTCTCAAGTGTGAAAGACATATATACCTCTTTACCACTCCAAACTTCCTCCGGAATCTTGAACTCCAAGGGAACGCTAGGTCCTCGATTGATCAAGTATGCCGCGGTGCTCACGGCATCGGCCCAAAAGCAGTTGGGAAGACCCGCGTGGATCCTCATGCTCCTTGCCCTCTCAAGTAGTGTTCTATTCATCCTCTCCGCTACCCCATTTTGACGAGGTTTTCCCGGAATGGTCCTCACCAAAACAATGCCATGCTCTTGACAAAGCTTCTTGTAAGCTTCCAACTCATACTCACCTCCATTATCGGACTTGATACTCTTTATCTTCTTGCCCGATTGATTCTCAACTTCCGCCTTCCAAACCTTGAAGGTTTCATACACCTCGGACTTGTGCTTCATAAAGTAAAACCATACTTTTTGGCTAAAGTCATCAATGAAGGTCACAAAATACCGTGAGCCACCAAGGGAATTGATGGGGGAAGGTCCCCATACATCCGTGTGCACTAGCTCTAGCTTCTCATCTTTCAAAGACTTCTTGGTTTTTGTAAAGGACACTTTCTTTTGCTTCCCAAAGACACAACTCTCACAAAATTCCATGTCGATTGATTTTAAATTCGACAACTTACCCCTTGAAGCTAGAATCTTCATCCCTTTCTCACTCATGTGCCCAAGCCTAGTATGCCATAGCTTGGTGTCACATTCCGTGGTTGTAGCAATCATGCTCTTACACCCTATGGTAGTGAAAAGTGTGCCGGTTTTAGAACCACGAGCCACCACCATAGCTCCCTTGGTTACTTTCCAAACACCGTCACCAAACATGGTTCTATAACCACATGAGTCCAATTGACCCACCAAAATTAAATTCTTTTTCAACTTAGGTATAAACCTAACATCTTGAAGTTTCCATAGGCTCCCACTTGAAGTCTTGATCATAACTTCCCCTTTCCCCATCATATCCAAAGGTTCATCATCGGCTAGGTAAACCTTCCCCAACTTGCCACCCTTGAAGTTGCGAAATAGCTCCTTGCATGGAGAGGAATGAAATGAAGCTCCCGAATCAAGGATCCAAGACTCAATTGGGCTATCAACACTCAAGATCAAAGCATCACCAAGTTCATCGGATGCAACACTAACGGATGAACTTGCATCATCCCGATTCTTATGATTCACACCACCCTTCTTCTTGGGATTGAGACACTCTCTTTTAGTGTGCCCCTTCACACCGCAACCCCAACACACAAGATGAGCACCTCCCTTCGACTTACTTCGCCCCTTAGACTTCGATCTCCCATGCTTTGCATTACCCTTTTGTTGTCTTCCCTTTCCCCTATTACCACTATGATAAGCTCCACTCAATGATTCACCGGACTCCTTTCTTCGAGTGCTCTCACTCAAGATAAGATCCCTCACATTGTCACATACCAACTTCTCCTTCCCCGAAGAGTTGCTAATAGCGGAAACCACCGTATCCCATGACATAGGCAAAGAAGACATCATAATCAATGCCCTCACTTCATCTTCAAACTTAATATCAACCGAAGACAATTGGCTAATAATCGAATTGAACTCATTTATGTGTTCGGCGGCCGAACTTCCATCAACCATCTCAAGATTAAACAACCGACGCATCAAATACACCTTGTTAATTGCCGAGGGCTTCTCATACATATTTGATAGAGTTTGCATCAACTCTGCCGTTGTTTTCATCTCCTTGACATTGAAAGCCACACTCCGGGCCAATGTCAATTTCACCACACCAAGAGCTTGTCGGTCAAGCACTTTCCATTCATCCTCCTTCATACCACTTGGTCTTTTGCCATCAAGTGGTAGGAAGAGATTCTTTTGGTACAAATAGTCCTCTATTTGCATCTTCTAAAAGCCAAAATCCTTCCCATCAAACTTCTTAAGTCTCACCTTTCCATCCTCCATTGTTGAATAACAAACCAAGTTCAAAAATCACAACTTTATATCCACAAAGCAAAAACTTTGAACTCCAATCAACAAATAACTAGTTTTGCATACAAATCTAATTCAAATACTTTTCCCAAGGTAAATCTTAGCTCTTGATACCAATTGTTGAGAATTAGATTAAGCAAACCAACTAATTACTTGAAATCACCACTAATCAACAATCAAATGAAAAGTAATGAAACTAAGAACAAATAAGAAAGCAATGAAAAGCACATCGATTAACGTGGGAAAACCCGAGCACCGGGAGAAAAAACCCACCAAGCAAGCACCTTTGATTAATGAAAAAAATGGATGAACAATACAAGCATTAATGGATGATTTAATGCTATTTTCTCTCTCCTCTTTCACTAAACCCTAGGTTGATCTCTCTTTGTGTGAATAGTAACCTAAAACATGAAAGAGGGGGGTTTATATACTTTTAGGGGGTTAAGACAAATCAAGGGTCGAGATTAAATCTCAAACCCGTGAAAATCCGCGACAAATCTAGGTTGCCCGGGCGAGCGGTTTCCATGCCGCCCGCCCGGGTCCAAGAGTCGCCCGCCCGGGCCCAAGACAAAAGTCACATTCTGCCTTCGAGGCAGAATCATTTCACGACCAGCAGCCCGCCCGGGCCAATGAGGAGCTCGCCCGGTGCAGGTTCAAGGAGTGCATTCTGCCTTCGAGGCAAAAATAACAACGCAAAGAACCCGCCCGCCCGGGGGCGGCCCGTCCGAGCCAAGCCCCGCCCGCCCGGCAACCGGGTCGAGGGGGTGTCCGGGCTTTCCGCCGCGCGCCGCCTGGTCGAGTCTTCGCACGCTTCATGTGTGGGCTTTGATTGTTTGTTCAAGCTCCACAAAGCCCAACAAAGATAATACAAACCACTTAGGGAAAGGATGGTAAGCCAAGGCAACGACAAGGTGGCTCTGATGAGCGATAGTAGCAGCAGGCAACCGCTCGCGGTGGTGCGCTAGTTCGACAGCTAAGAAGCAAATAGGAGAGTGAGAGAGCAACGTGAGAGAGTAAGAGTGACTTGGGTTCTTTTTCTTCTCTTTTTTTTGTTCTAGAATGGTTTTAAAAGAACTAGTTTATAGTTTCTTGAAAGATCTAGATAATTCTTCCAAAGATCCATTGTTTTTGATTTTTTTTTAAATGAGTCAAAAGCATTTCAAGTAGTATAATAGAAGCTAATAATTTTCTTAAGAGTCAAAATCCACAAGGAGTCAAACAACTAAGACTTAATTAAGTTAATAAAATTAATTAGCCTTGTAATATAAGCTAATTAGAATTAGGACTATTACATAGCTGCCTCATGAAGCTTGATTTAAGGAAGGCATATGACACTATGAATTGGGATTTTGTGCAACAGATGCTGGAAGGTGTAGGGTTCCCTGTGAAATTTGTGGAGCAAGTCATGATTTGTGTGAAGACTCCTAGGTTTTCCATTATGCTTAATGGTACACCTTGTGATTTTTTTGGTGCTAATAGAGGGTTAAGGCATGGAGATCCTGAGTCACCCTTGCTCTTTGCCCTTTGAATGGATTTTTTGGAAAAGATCCTGAGTTATGTCAGTGAAAAAGATGAGTTTAAATACCATGCAAGATGTAAAGAGATGAAGTTAATACATCTTTGTTTTGTTGATGACCTAGTATTATTTTGTAATGGTGACTTTACATCCATATATACAATGTTGCAAGGGTTTCAAACGTTCTCTAATGCCTCTGGGCTTGAGGTGAACAAGAGCAAATCTAAGGTATATTACGCTGGATATACCTCTGGAATGACAAAGCATGAAATTCATGGAGTTACATATGTGAGTGGTTTCTCAGTTAGTGCTTTGCCTTTCAAGTACTTGGGAGTTCCAATCTCCACAGTTAAGCTTAAAGCTCAAGATTGCCAAGCTTTCCTCAGCAAGATGGTTAAAATCATAATTTGGAGCTCTAGAAATTTATATTTTGTAGCAAGAAGCCAGCTAGTGAATAGTGTTCTGATAAGTATCCATGTTAACTGGGGTCAGATTTTCATAATCCCAAAGTCTGTGCTTCATCAGGTCAATGCAATCTGCATATGCTTCTTATGGACAGGGACTCACAATGACAGTAAACCAGGGGCTATAGCCTAGGAGAATGTTTGTAAGTCCAAGAGTGTAGGTGGACTTAGATTCAGAGGCATAGAGAAATGGAACCTAGCTGCTGTGAGTAAACTTGCTTGGCATATTGCTCAAGATAAAGAGAACCTATGGGTTAAACGAGTGAACTATATATATATTAAAGGACCTGACTGGAGCACCTATCAGGCTCCTAGTAATGCCAGTTGGGCATGGAATTAAGTATGTGTGCAAAGTTAAACAAAAGATTAGCTTGAAGTTGCAGGGCACTCAGTGGCTACAAAGTCATACTTTCAGCATCAAGAAACAATACAACAATTTGTGTGAAGGTAATTATCATGTTTAATGGTGCAGAAATGTTTGGAGTAGGTATTCCTTACCTAAGCATAAGTTTATTATGTGTCTAACCATTTAGCAGAGATTGAAGACTAAAGATAGACTGAAGCAGATTGGTTTGTGCGATTCTGATAGTTGTCCTCTCTGTCAACAACAAGTTGAAAATATTAACCTTTTGTTTTTTTGTCTGCACTTTTAGTTCAAGGTGTATTCAGGTTGTGTTGGATTGGATTGGTATTAGATGGAATGGCAGGAATCTAAATCAGTTATGAAGATTGATGGAGGATATATACTCTGGTTCGAAATTCAAGAAACAAGTTGGGTTAGCTGCTGTGGTGGCTACTGTTTATATGATATGGAGAAACAAGATTTTGGCTTATTGGAACTTTACTGTTCATACTATAGATAAAACTGTCAAAGAGACTAAATTAACGGTTAAGCATAGGATTGTATAAATAATTAGCTCTAAGGTGAGAACTAGTGAAAGAAGGTGGTTTCAAGAGTTGTAAATACTGGGTGTATCCAGTTCTAGGTGGAGCTAGTTGTTATAGCTGCCAGTAAGTGTAAGTTTTGTTTTGTTTTATTCTACTTCTTAATTACCAAAAACACATTGCTTCAAACCCAGAAATCATGGTTGAAATAAAAAATAAGCGACTAGTGTTCTTCCAAACAAGGCGTGGTGGTTGTTGACGACATGGTGGTTGAGAACAACGACGAGTCTTCTTCGTTTGATGACATGGTGGTTGAGAACAGCGATGAGAAGTGGTTGTTGGCGATGTTTGATATCGGGGTAGTTGTCGATACCGTCATTGGAGATAGAGAGGTGTGAGTGGTTGTTAGCGAGAGGTGGTTGTTGTCGATACCGTCATTAGAGATAGAGAGGTGTGAGTGGTTGTTAGCGAGAGGTAGTTGTTGTCGTGGTTGTTGGCAAGATGTGGTTATTGTCATGGTTGTTGGTACCGGAGGAAGGGGAATAAAAGCGTCGGAAGAGGCTGGGTGAGGGTTGAGAGGATGGGGACTTGGAGTTGAAGGTGAAGACGATGGGGTGTAGCATGCAGATGGGGGAGGATGAGCTGAACGCGTGAGTCGTGAAGAGGATTGAGAGGGAAATTAGGGTTCAAGGTGTGGATCTGAGTTACAACGCAAAAAGGAGTGTTAACCCCAATACGTCCTAAAAACCGGATCGGTTATTGTTAACTGATCTATTTTTTAGGCCCACCAGATCAGTTAATTGATCCCCTTCTTTGCGCGAAAAAAAACTGACTTAACGGATCCGCTTTTGGTAGAACCAGATAAGTTCTTTTGTGTCATTTAGTCTTTTCTCCACTAGTGGTAAAAGTTAGGATTCCATTTTCTAGACCTCTTTTCGGAAGCAGGGTCTGAAGTGGGGCCAAGAGGAAGGAGAGCTCCTATTGCATTAAGCCTATTGAAGGCTTCTTCTAGTGACATGCTGAGGGGAGTGAAGGTTCTTTTGGGCCTTTGATAACCCCTCTTTTCAGCGTTCAAGCATTGATCTTATTGCTCTTTGAGCCAGAAAGATTGTTGTTATTCTTCTTGGGGCTTTAACCTCTTCTTCCATCAGCAGAAAAACATTGTAAAGCTTGGAGAAGGATTCTATAGGTTGGAATTTGATGCGATCTCAGTACTTGGACTGCAAGTTACGGATCATCAGAAATTACGGATCACCAGGCGTACTTGATCCTCTTCAAATTGCCTATTAGTCATTTGGGCGTCATATTCCCTCCTTCTAGTAAGGAAGGTGACAAAGTCTTTGTTAACGTTTTGCTTAGTCAATTCAATTCGCAAAGGCCAATTGGAAGTTGAGCATTGTAGCGACATTGTTTATGGAACTCTTCTTTGATGTAGTTCATTCAGATTTGTCTTGTTCAATAATCAGAACCATTTATTTGGATGCATGTGTATCCAAAGTTAAGGCAAATACATAAGCTAGCAGGTCCTTGCTCATGCCTTTGAGAGCTATAGAGATGAAGAAGGCTCAGATGATCGTTTGGGTCTTTGACCCCCTTAAATTTTCGGAGGTCACACCCAATGCTACCTTTTAAGGGAGTCTTTCCTTTAGTTCTGGATCAATGATATCATGACCAGGAACCTGACTCTCGATTGCAGGAATTGACTAGATCAATTGTTCGAGTTTTTCGAAACCGCAGATTGGTTTCGAATTTCTTAGGACGAGGTTGTGGTGGAGTGTCATCGCACTCTTTTTCATAAGGTTTCAATCGTTCTCTCATTGTTTTGAGCTCTTTGTCTTATTCCTTAAGACGAGAGTTTATCAGTTGAAGTTGAGTCACTATGGAATTGAGTTTTTCAATAGTATCTCTAATTTCAGATGATGATTCAGAAGTGTCTGAAATGGTGATAGTTTCGAAAAAGGCAATTTTGTCTGCTTTGTTGGGCATAATGTGAAATATTAGGAGAATTACGATAAGGATCAACTGATTTTAAATTTGGATTATTTAAGCTAACAAACTCAACACCAGTAAGTTATTAAGAGTATCTGGTATATTATATCCAAACCTAAAGGGTGCCTGATGAATTTTTTAAACTGAATGGGAACCTCATACATTTTGTAAAACCTCAGGGGTACATGGTGAAAAATCCGTCGGTTTTTCACCATATATCCCGATAATTTTTTTCCCACCATATACCCCTGCAAGTTTCAGAATTCACCATATGTACCCCTCAATTTCTTGAAAATACATCAAAATATCGTTAATGACTAACGGCGGTTAACTCCATTAGTCATTAACCCCTAATCACTTCCTAATCCGTAATTAACCTCCAATTAAACATAATTGACCCTTTTCTCTCTCCCTCCATAAATTTCCTCTTCCTTATTTCTCCCTCCACCCAGTCCTTCCTTCTCCGGCCACCCTTATTCTCCCCCTGCACCTACACCAACCACCACAATCTCGCCGCCTGCACCACCCTGTGCACCACAACTGCGACAAAATCTTTGGCTTTGAAAACTGGTTTAGCCTTAGAAGTATAGCGAGCACTTCAAGATTTTCTTTTTCCTGACAATTGTGGTTGGAGCCTTCGGTAATACACGCAAAGTCATAAAATCAAAGTTGAAATTCTACTCCTTTAATCACAACTCTTAAGCCCCACAATTTTACTGCAATATTCACCAACCAATTTATACAACACTTTACACTAGAATAATACCTACACAAAATTACTGTCGAAATAGAATTCAATCGACACGTCCTTCAATTATGCTTCTTAAAATTCAATATTATGCAGCATAAGAACAAGATGTAATCAAAACAAACAAAAGAAAAATTCAGTAAATTTACTCTAGTAGAACAGACATTTCGAAAGTTAGGGTTTGCATCTTGTGATATATGTTGATATGGTGATTTGCAAGGGTAAATTCATTTCGAGGGCCGAGAAATTGAACCACGAATTGTTGAGATGGTGGACTGTAACCAGGTTGCGGTGTGTGTTTGTGCCGCCTTCTTGCCCAAGATTATAGGCGAGTTCTGATGCAAAGGAATCGGGTGAGGCAAAAAAGCAGAGACCACACATTTTGAGATTAGCGAAAGAAAATATCGAGGCTTTGCTTGAGCATCTAAAAGCTGCGACTTTCCATCTGCAGGTGGTCGTGGTGTGCGGGATGGTGGAAGCGGCGGGGTTATGTGCAGAGGGAGAATAAGGGTGGTCAGTGATGGTGGTCGGATGGGGAAGGGTTGGGTGGAGGAAAAAGGAATGAAGAGGAAAGTTATGGAGGGAGAGAGAAAATGGTCAATTAGGTTTAATTAGAGGTTAATTATGATTTGGAGCTGATTAGAGGTTAATGACGGTAGCATCCCATATTTTCGCTCTGAGTTTTTCGTGTTTATTTTTCCTTAATTAATATTTTACGTTATTTGAGTACTTAAATTATTAAAAATAATATTTTGGCTGTGTAAAATTATTTACGAAAGTTATAAACTTAGTTTATATATTTAAATTTTGAGTTATGATATTTTATTTGAGGTTATATTATTTAAATTTTCTATTATCGTTATTTAGGCGCGCGATATTTACATTGTTATTTAACTACATTTTGGACTGTTCATGTAACGAACTTTATTTGCCAAGTGACCCTTGGGTTAGCCGACTTCATGGCCAGTTATGGGGCATGTGAAGAGTTTTTGGGGAGCTCTTAAGGTGAGGCTTTTTATTAGTGTAACCTCTCTACTTATTGCATCATTAACTTCCTAAACTAATGATTTCTTTTAAGCTTCCTAACCACCAAAAAATCTGATTTTTAATCAGAAAAATCTGCTCACTTCTCTCTCTTACTTCACGCAATTTTTGAACCCCAAAGGAGAGAAGAGAGTTTGTGTTCTACTTCACAAAAAAAAAATCCAATACTTACTTTTCTTTTCATCACCATCCTAGAAGCTTAAATCATTTGTTCTTGGGATACTAGAAAGCGAATTGGAGGATGAGAACCCCACGTATGAGAAGCATGCCTACCATATTCGAGTTTCTGCACACCACCCGACGTTCTAGGTAATTGGCAATATAATTGTCCTAAAACGCTAGATATTATGATAGTTTTAAGATAATGATTAATAGTTAAAATAATGTTTTAGAATCTTGGTTTTATGATGAACATGAGAATTTATATATATGTGTAAGTGTGTGTGTGTGGTGTCGTGTTATGGAGTATTGTGGAGAAATTCTTGTGGGTATTTTGATGTTTAAATATCTGTCTTGAAAGGTATACATATATCATATTTGTAAATTGTAATTGTTGCTAAAGAGGCTAATTTCTATGCATTGTATGAATATTCTACTGTGGTTGTTAGGCAAGTTTTGATTTATTATTGAATTACTTATGCCAAAATCATGAGATTAGTGGTGATGTCTTTGTTTTTTCTGTGGATTGTTCTTAATATGAATTATGTATTACTCGTTTAGAGGTTATTTGTTGTGATTTTTGGACAAGTCTGGACTATTGCCTCTCGAGAGAAATTTCAATGTTTGCATCAGGCGCATAATTGTTGCACCAAGCGCAAGCAGTCGCACTTAACGCATGAATATCGCGCTGAACACCCGCTCCTGCGCGGAGCGCAAGGATTATTCTACGCTAAGCGCACGCTCCTACGTACAGCACACGCATGTCAGTAGCAGGATCCAGTCTGCCAATATTTGCATGGTTGTATGAGATGTTTAAATTTATATTTGTTGGTTATTAATTTCTGGAATATTAGTGTTATGTGGAAACTATGTCTTAAAGTGAAATTTCTATTTTGTTCCGAGTTGGTGAGGTTAACTCGTGTTTATATTCTTGCTTTGAGCATATATATATGTGAACTTTAAATGTTCAAGTCATGTTGTAAGGAAGGTTATTTTATTTTATTTTACTTTATATTTATGTGTGGAATTTGGATATGATTTGGAGTTTTGTTGTTATTATTTCTATGTTGAGAAGAATATTAATTAAGTATGATTTGAACTACTTGGGTTGCGATCCTAGTTTTTCTGCAGACTTGGGTGTAAGGCCATATGGCATGGGGATCCCCATTGTTGTTTTGTTTTAAAGAATTGTTGAGACGAATTTATGATTTTATATTTTAGTTTGAGATGTAAGATATTCGGTGGGATAGACGTAGTCCCCGTTGAACAACATGCCAACCACCTAGGTTGCGATTTAGGGATATTACCTGATTTAATTGTTGTCACCCGAGAGGTCGGGAAGTACTAAGTTGGGTACTATCCTGCATCGGGATTTTGGCCATTCTTAGACACATGCAGTAGGTAACGTAAGCCCATAGGCTGTTTGGAGGATGCAATCTGACAAACCTTATGAAGCGGGTTGTGGTCCACTAACGTTCTACTCTTTCTCAAACACTTTTCATAATTTGTTTTGGAATGGCTTATCTTATTATTATTCTATTGTTTAGAAATGTTATTTTCTGTTATTTATGTATCTTCAAGGTAATTCTTTGATTTATTTATTTTTGAATCAAGTTGTTCCTGCCTAAAGTATAATTGTTTATTTTTTATGCATGTAAGTTGATGTGATGGTTTCTTGGTTGTTAAGTCTTATTACTAATACTATCTGATTCTATGTGTGTTATGAGAGAATTGCTAGTTACTCCCCACTAATGTTGGAATATTTGTTTTTATTATATTTTTGTATATGGAGTTGAAAGCTAGATTGATTACAGTTTGGGCTCAGGAAGTGAGGATAGGAATAAATGCATCTAAGTTTCGTGTCTTGATCCTTGTGGATGATATCTATGACAGAGTTAGGAGGTCTTTTAGCCTCTTAGGTGTTAAGTAATCTTCGTTGGATTTTTGTGGTTGTTCTGCCACTTGGAGTTTTGGATATATTTTTTTCTATGCTTGGGATTTGAGGTTTTTTTGCCTCTTTAGTTGACTTATGATTATTTTTGATCTAGAGATTTTACTTTTATAAGAACAATGGCATTTTGTACCTTAAGAGTAACATATTCGTCTCGACGATATTTCCGCCATCGTCTATTTATTATCTTTGGTTGTCTATTTCCTTTATTTCTCTTTCGTATAAGGACGAAGTGTTACAATGACCAGCGGAATTAACCGTCGTTAGTCATTAAGGGCATTCTGATGTATTTTCAAGAAATTTAGGGGTATATGGTGAATTCTGAAACTTGCAGGGGTATGTGGTGCAAAGAAAATTTGTCGGAGGTATATGGTGTGTTATTTCAATAGGAACACTACAAGAGGGGGTGAATTGTATGTGTAGAAATAAACGTACTTTTTTGCGGAATTATAAAACTAAAACAGAGAAACAAGCTAAAGGAACACGAGAGATTTTTACGAGGAAAACTTCTTGGGCCCAACAAGAAAAAAATTAACAACCTCGACCACAAGGAATTTTAAACTCAACTCTTTCACTAATTAGGCCAAACAACTTTGTTAAACCTAATTATACTCAGGGCCACAACTTGAGTTCCTAAACTCAAGTTCCTGAACAACTGTTCCCTTAACAGTTGTTCCTCTCAACTTCACTCGTAGTTATTTCACTTTAACTTGCTTCACTCAAAGCTTCTTTTATATAGGACTTCACTCAAAATCCCCTTACCCCTAAACCAAAATTACAACGAACATTAAACTTAGTGGAATAGATTAAGAAGGTAAAGGAATAGATGGCTTATAAGAGAATGAAGGTACTGACACTTTTTATTAGTTAAACTCACTTAATTACTTAGTCAGACACAAATTGGAACTCAGTTGAACTTGTATATTTATAGCAGTCATCATGTGAAACGTGAATATGTATTAGTGGTTTAAATATT
Source organism: Beta corolliflora (assembly GCA_947648045.1). NCBI lineage: Eukaryota > Viridiplantae > Streptophyta > Magnoliopsida > Caryophyllales > Amaranthaceae > Beta > Beta corolliflora. Next base: position 112,160 of record CANSZD010001177.1, read on the forward strand.
TTCCAGTGATGTTCCTTCACTTGAGGAACATGTTCCATGATCTCCCACAAACACCACGTTCAATTAGAACGGTTATATCAATCTGGCAATGGCTTCCTAAATTCTAGCAGTTACTTGTGCATAATATTCTTAAATTCGTTTTTCCTTGAAAGCTATTTTAATTAATAAAACTAAATTAAAATCCTTTTAATAAATAATATCCAAAAAGATTTTCCTTAAAACCAATAAGGATTTTATTTTCGAATAAAGATAAAATATTTTCCTTTAAAAGATTTTCCTTAAAATCATATTTTAAATAAATAAAATCATTAACTTGATATTTCCTAAATTTTAGCCTTTAAAATCTCAACAGACACCTTTTAACCATTGCACAATATATTACATGACAAGTTCCTTTGACTGCTACTTAGTTCCTTTAGCTTAGATTAATTGTACCAACATGTTTGTTCCTTACAGAGAAACAGACAGACATTCTCTTTGCATAGTCATGTGTTCCTTACCAAAACTTACTCATTCCTTACATAGGAACTAAAATATAAATGCCTCGTTTGATCCTTTTGCTCCAATGCAACTCCAGTACCAGTTCCTTAAGCATCTTCACTTAGTCTTTAAAATCCAGTTTGATTTCTTCCTTAGACTTAGTATTCTCTTTGCTCAAAGCGGTGATACCTTGCAAAATTCATTCACTCAACAATTTGTTAGTTTATAACTTAGTTTGCATCTTTGTTCCTTTGTCATCATTAAAACTAGGGTTCAACAATTTCCTCCTTTTTGATGATGACAACAAAGGTACAAACTAAGGAAAATAAAAGCAACAAATAAGATAAGAGATTGAAGGATAAAAATAATAATTTATATTTTTAAATTAAGGTCGGATTAAAGATTTAATTTTTCAATTTTTTAATTTTTCAAGTTAGTTTGTTCCTAGTATCTTTTCCCCCTTTGTCATCTTCAAAAAGATCAAACTTATGGTGATTTTGGGAAGAAAGATCAAATATATCAAAATCAAAGACAAGTAGCAAATTCAAATTCTTATAGTACTAGTTCCAAAAGATTACAAAACAAAAGAAACGAGAAAAAAGATAACAAAAAGAAACAAAAGCTAAGAGTTCATGTTCCTAGAAAGAAACAGAAACATTAGGTGGTAGGAGAGAGAGGGGATCGGTGTTCCTTTATCACTTCTTCTTCTTCGACCACTTCCTCTAATTTCTTCATTACATCCTCATCATGACCATCCAACTGCTGCTTCAAAGAATTCATTGCTTGAATCATGATCTCCATATTCTTTTGTTGCTCAATAACCGTATCCCAGGGACTTTAATTATTCCCAACATCTTATCAGTTTTGCAAGCTAAAGTCAGTGAAGATGATTGTAGAATTTTATCATATGTTGTGCTGGAAGACAAACATCATTGACCCACCCATACTTATTAGAAGGAAGTTGTTCTTTTCCTTTGAAACCAGTTTTTGTAGGGAGTTGGGGAGGAGGAACAGGTGTTGTTTCTTGTGAGGGACCTGATGTTCCTGTGAGAGGAAAAGAGGCAGAACTGTCTTCATATTGAGCAGAAAGAAAGGGAGGATGTGGAGGTAGTTTATTAGAGGTTGAAGCATTCAAAGGGATTTGGTTCATTTATGGCAACTTTCATCTGTTCATGGCTAGAAGGCACAGAGAAAGTGGATGGAGAATTTGAGGGATATTGTTTATGGTGATTGGTAGGGTTGGAGGAATTTCTGGTGGAGAGGTTGGATGATGTTCCTCTTCATCTAAAACCATAAGAGGATCATCCTCATTAGAAGGAATAGAGACAGCCTTAGTAGCACTCAACCTAGAACTGTTTCTTGTAGAGGTTAGACAGGAAACTTTCTTGGGAACATGCCTTTCAGCTTGTGAAGGTTTAGAATTTTCTTCGGGTTTTTTTTAGGTTGTTCCTCAGGCTCATTATTTTTAGGAACTGGTTCCTCTAGTATGACTTCAACCGGTTCCTCTAATTTAGACAAGGGCAGTTTCCTCTTCAGAGAGGAACATAGAGGAATTCTACCTTGAGTCAGCACCCCATCTTGGACAGAGAGGTCCAAATTATGGTATTTTCATTCAAAATATTTCCTTGTTTTATGCCCAGGGTAGGCCAACCAGCAGTTTTGACTTTAAAGTGAGTAAGGAGTGAAGTGATTAGAGCACCATGACCAACTACACAATGGTCCTTTATGCAATGTGTGAGGTGTTGAATGAAGAGACAAGGGAAAGTTATTTGGATGTGGTAGTCAAAGACAAAACATGTAACACATGTCTAGGAGGCCAACTTCATTCCTCTTTTCAGTTCGAGGAATGAGTGTCCTCCATACTAGATTGAACAGAAATTTGTGAAGGGGGGATAGGACATATGGTTAAATTTGGTTTGTCCAGCAGTTCCTCCAAAGAACTTGACAACATCATCTTGTGAGAATTTGGGAAAAGACACAGTTCCTTTTCTTTTGAAATACACATCAGTTCCTTCGTAAGGAACTTCCCAAATCTTTCTTAAGGTTTCTTGGGTAAATTTTATTTTCTTTCCCCTAACCTCAGATGTGCAAACTCTATCAATACTAGCAAAATTGGCACAAAATTCATCCATACCTAAAGGAACTAAAGAGTTATTAATCCCGGTTTCAAACAAGTATTCCATCCCTTATTCCTTTAGTATTTCCAATAATTTCGTGAATTTCACACTTTTAGCCCAATCTAGATCAACACAAAAACCTAGGACATACCTAGATTCACTTCTTTCTACTCGCTTCTTTGAGGAAGAAGTAACAGTTCCTTTGAGATGAACAGGTGACTGTTCAAGTTCCCCCTCAACAGGTGCCGGAACTTCATCTTCCTCATCTTCTTCTCCAATCAATCTCTTTCTTCAGGAACTTCTTCTAGGAGTTTCAGAGATTTTGCTCTTCTACCTCCAAATTTGTTTCTTAGTTGATTTCGATTTCTAGGGTTTTTGGTGGAGAAGAGGGGTTTTCCATTTTTAAGTTTTTAGGAGATTTTGCTTTAGGGAAAGGTAAATTGAGAGAGGTTTTTGCCATTTGGTGAAGAAAAATCGCAGATTTATGGTGTGCGAAGAGGTGTAATGGAGATGAGGAGTTCCGAAGGTGAAGCGAATGAGAGGAACACGGAGGATGACTGTGAAAATGAAGAAAGAGAGAAAATGCATGTAACAGTAAAACGAAGAGTAACACGCGGAAAAAAAAATAGAAAAATAAAATTAAAAGAAAAAATAAAAGAAAAGAAAAGATAAAGATGAATTAAGATTAAATAATTTGATTCCTATATTTTTGGGATTTTCTGGTTTTTTAATTTTTATGGATTTTAATTTGTGGAAGAGAAAAACAAATAAGGAGCTTGTGCTATAGGAACAACTTATACTAATCAACAGTTCGTCAAGTATTACATTTTTCAATAACTTAGGAACAATAAGGGGAGTATTAAGTGACATTAGTGAGTGGCTTTATTCCTTTGAATACAAATTTACGTTTTGAACATTTTCATTTTGCAATGGTCTTAGGCATTCATTCACAGTCATTTAATATCACATAGAATAAGTCAATTTAATTCAGACATGGAGGATAAGAACAGAACAATCACTTAAATTTTATTAAACCTAACTCAAGCCTTAATTTTTCATATATATCTCTTTGAAGAGGCTTGGTTAGTATATCAGCAATTTGATTCTCAGTTTGACAAAACTCAAGTTTAATCAAGCCTTTTTCCACATTTTTTAGAAAGGGATGTCTGATATGTATATGCTTAACTCTTGAATGATGCATTGGATCTTTTGAAATACTAATGGGACTAATATTATCACAATAAATAGGAACACATTTAAATTTTATTCCATAGTCACAAAGTTGTTGTTTTATCCAAAGCATTTGAGAGCAACATGCAGCATCTGCTACATATTCTGTTTCAGCAGTGGTTAAAGCAATAGAGTTTTGTTTCTTGGTGCTCCAAGAAACTAAATTGTGACTAAGAAATTGAACCATACCTGAGGTGCTTTTCCTATTAACAAGATCTCCAGCATAATCAGCATCAGCATATCCTCTTAGCTCAAATGTGTCACATCTTGGATAGAAGAGTCCAAGATCATCTGTTCCTTTGAGATATATCTAAGAATTCTCTTTAATGCAGTTAAGTGAGACTCCTTGGGATTTGCTTGAAATCTAGCACACAAACCAACATTAAAAGCTATGTCTGGACGACTAGCAGTTAAATACAAAAGGGAACCAATCATGTCTCTATATTTTGTTTGGTCAACACTTGTTCCTATGAAATCTTCATCTAATCTAGTAGAAGTTCCCATAGGAGTGTGATTAATCTTTGAATTTTCTAGACCATATTTTTTTCAACAGTTCCTTTATGTATTTTTGTTGGTGAATAATTATTTTTTTTCGGTTGCTTAATTTGTAACCCAAGAAAGAAATTTAACTCACCCATCAAACTCATTTCAAATTCATTACTCATAATTAAGCTTAGAGAATTCTTTGCATAATGACTCATTACTTGCTCCAAAGATAATGTCATCAACATATATTTGAACAAGAAGTATATATGTTCCTTTTGATTTTAAAAATAAAGTTTTATCAACTTTTCCTCTTTTGAAGTTGTTTTCTAAAAGCAACTTAGATAATCTCTCATACCATGATCTAGGTGCTTGTTTGGGTTATTATTATTTTCAAATCCAAGGGGTTGTTCAACATATACATCTTCATTTAAATAACCATTTAGAAATGCACATTTGACATCCATTTGATACAATTTGAATCCCATGTAGGCATTAAATGCAATTAGTATTCTGATGGCCTCAAGTCTAGCAACAGGAGCAAAGGTTTCTTCATAGTCAATTCATTCTTGTTGATTATAACCTTTTACTACAAGTCTAGCTTTGTTCCTAATGATTGTACCATACTCATCTAGTTTGTTTCTAAACACCCATTTTAAACCAATCACTTTTTGTTATTTAGAAGAGGGAACTAGATGCCATACCTTGTTCCACTGAAACTCATTTAACTCATCTTGCATAGCAGTGATCCAATCAGAGTAAGTTAAGGCTTCTTCATGATTTCTTGGCACAATAATTGATAGGAATGCATGAAATGCAAAAAAATCCTTAACTGCGATCTAGTTAGCGTACCTTTGGATATGTCACTTATTATGAGTCCCACTGTGTAGGCGTGATTTTATTTCCGCCTACCGCAGTGTGAGCGCGTATTTGACTACCCCATTGTTAAGGTCTTATTGAAATTCGTTTTGAAGTCGCCAACAAGTCTTTAAAGGAAAAAACTTATAAATCTAATTGGATATTAAAATTGTAGGGACATCTTAGGGACTTATCCAATGTAGATTTCCCCATCCTGACTCCATAGATGGTCAAAATGAACCAAAGATTGAGTTTGAGGGTGAGGGTACGAATATGGTCATGATGAACCAAGTTCGCCCATTGCTGGCCTTTACTAAATATCGATTCATATCATAATTTTATGCAAAAGAATAATCACAAAATATTTTTATACACCCAAAAAATATTGGTCTAGATTACTGGGTTCCTAGTAGGTTGTTCATGTTATTTGATTTAGTTAGAACATTTATTTAGGTCTTGATTAACAATAAATACAAGGTGATAAATATTGCAATCAGGCTTAAAAAAATAATATGTTCATGAAAAGAAATAAAAATAAGAAAATAAAATATTGCAGGGAGTTAGTATAATATATATAATACTTACCGTCACAGGAATATATTAATAACCTACATCACGAATAGAATGTTAGTAACTTCAAGAAAATAATAAAAATAAATAAAGAAATAAAATAAAGTTTGTTAATTTAGTTGACCCTATACCACCGTCCAGAGTCGTTGATTTGTACGGATCTCGAAAAATTGAATATTGTACTAGTCTTAAAAAAAGTGATCTTGTATAGATTTACGTCGAAAAGACAAACTAAACAAAATTGTCTAGTTTTTATTTGTGTAAAGTATTTGCTATTGATGATAGATTTAGTTAGGTGATATATGGCGTTGACTTATCATATGTAGTTGATCATTGTTATGTGCGTGGATGATGATTAGATGGCTGTGATGATGTGGCGCATTAGAGAGTATTAGTGAGGATGAATGCTGCGTGGAGTTAGGGAGGTAGCGAGTATAGTGTTAGGCGCAAGTATGCGTGATGAATGGTAGGAGGTGTCGAGAGATTTTGAGGGTGAAGCCGAGTGTTTTTGTGAGAGGTGTATTTGTTGTGTTGTGTGCTGTGTGTTCTGCCGTGGGAATTATGAGGGTCGAGATGAGTAGTGCCGTGAGATTGGTTGGCCGAGTAAGCTAGTTCTTTTAGTTTAATGTGAAATGAGTGTAATATATAGTGTAGGTTTAGGTAGTTAGGTTGCAATAGGTTTTTAAAAGATTTTTATTTTAAAAGATTTTAGAAAATAGTTAGATAAAAAATATTTATAAACATTTTGGAGAAAGATTAATTTTTATAAAAGATTAATTTTTATTAATAAATTTAATTAATGTAATTAATTAATTCTATTAATTAAATTGGGCTAGAAAAGGGGTTTTAAAAATTATTTTTAAAAGGTTTTCGAAGATGGGTTTAGTAAAACTGTTTATAAAAAGGGTTTTCGGAAATGGATTAATAAAAAGGGTTAAAATATGGTTTTGGGCTTAAAACATTTTACTTTAGACTCGTTCTTTAATCTTTCCTCGATCCGGACCAATTAGAGCGGGGTATTAGTCATCATAGGTTACTAAATGGGGATACACGATTATGTGTCTACAGAAGCCCCCACTTTGACTGAGGTTTGTAAAACCGAAAGTCAAAGTATACGTGTCGGGACGGAGAATGATTCTAGATGCTTTGCAATCCAAAATCACTCTTTTGCGCCGGTGTTGCAAAATAAGCAAAAGGTTCAGGAACAGACATGTGTGGAACATATTTGTAAATATGTAAAATGAGATGGTGTATGAAAGAAGGTGTCATGAGCTATTTCAGGCCCGACTTATGTCGGAGTTATGCTGTCTCGATTGATAATGGTTCGTAGACCTGGCGGTGGTTTGTCGCCTTTTCGATTGATGGTGGTTGTGGTATGTTGCCTCTTTGATTGATGGTGGTCCGCATACCAAGCGGTGGTATGTCGCCTCTTGAGTGAAGGTGGTCCGCAGACCATGCGGTGGTATGTCGCCTCTTGATTGAAAGTGGTCTGCAGACCAGGCGGTGGTTTGTCGCCTCTTGATTGAAGGTGGTCCGCAAACCAGGCGGTGGTATGTCGCCTCTTGATTGAAGGTGGTCCGCAGACCAGGTGGTGGTATGTCGCCTCTTGATTGAAGGTGGTCCGCAGACCAGGCGGTGGTATGTCGCCTCTTGATTGAAGGTGGTCCGCAGACCAGGCGGTGGTATGTCGCCTCTTGATTGAAGGTGGTCCGCAGACCAGGCGGTGGTATGTCGCCTCTTGATTGAAGGTGGTCCGCAGACCTGGTGGTGGTATCACTAGTAGAATAATTGTTTATTGCTGCGGTCATTAAGTGGCCTATTGCGGCGGTTTTAGCCGCGCAGCAATTAAGGGAGCAGCAATAGGTAATTAACCTATTGCTGCGGTTTTTGCTGCGGTTCCTGGCCAAAACCGCAGCAATATGTTACACCTATTGCTGCGGTTCTTACCCAAAACCGCAACAATAGATAGTGTCAATAACAAAAAAAATAATTGAAAAGTAACCTATTGCTGCTGTTGTTGGTAAAAACAGCAGCAATAGACTCACCTATTACTGCTGTTTTTACCAACAACAGCAGCAATAGGTTGCTTTTTTTTATAAAAAAAAAAAAATTATACATTTATAATGTCATATATTAGTCCTACACATCTATACCCACACATCATTTTCAAAACCACAACCAAATTTATTGGAATTCATTCAAGCGTCAAATTAATTGACAAATTACATAACTACAATATTATACATTTGACTTTATAAGTTTTATGTTGAAATAAAAAAATACACATATATAAGATCTAAAAAAATATATACAAATGATATCTAAAAATATATATACAAATTAATTTAATTCACCATACACCTAAAATACATATTCAATTAGATCTACAAAATTAACAAAAAAAATTAAATTGAAAAAAGAAATTTTCATCACAAATCAACAACAAAATTCAGAATTAATTCGAAAGAAAATGAGTTAAAATTTCAATTCTAATCCTTTGCTTTTTTTCAGCCTCCACTACATCCACCATACAACCACCACAGCCCCACCTTTCGACCACCACCGGAGAACTCCAACTGCACCACCACCGGAGAACTCCAACTGCACCACCACCAAACGCCGCCCAGCAGCCACCCCTCTTCCCCCTCCCTCTCGCTGCTCGCCTCGATACCCCCTCACCTCGGCACCCCCGTCACGTCGCTTCACTTTCTCTCCTCTTCGCACACAGTCGCTACCACCGCCACCCCTACACGCCCTTTACTTCGCCGTTCACTGTACAATCCAAAATCAGAAACAATAAAAATCCCATCTTCATTTAGGCATTTCAACAAACACTTGGCAGACAACCCACAAAACAAAACAAAAAAAATTCACAATATATCAAGTTATCAACTTTATCACTTAACACAGCAGTCATATTCAATCCAACAAAGAACAAGTAAATCCAAACACAAAACCCACAAAAAATTATGTACAATCTGTCACATTTTACACCAGGAAAAAAAAGATCAGATTTTTCTTACATATAAAAAAACCCGGAAAAATTAAATGCCCGGAAGACAAACCTGATTGATTAGGCTTTTCGTGATCCCGGGTTTCCATTTTTTCCGACCGAGAAAAAAAAAATTGGATAGAATACAGAGAGAAAAAGTACAACAACAAAAAATTAAGGAGAGAGAAAAAAACAGTGAGAGAAATAATGGTGAAATTTCCAGTCTTTTTTTCTCTTTGATGTGTAATAAGTAGAAATTATATATATGAAATTATAACTCGAAATTAACAAACAAAATTTGCTGAAAAATCGAAGGTAATCAACCGCTATTAATGACGTTGAAGATCGGTGGCTTCGAGTGGTCAAGCGATGGGTTTCGTTTGGGACGTCACGTCGGGCTTCGTTTAGTTGAGCGAGGAGCGGCACCGACCGTTCAATGTGCTGGAGATTGGTGGCTTCGTGTGGCTGTTGAGTTGAGTAGAGAGAAAGACTTGAAGAAGAAGGAAACAGAGGAAGCGTGAAGAAGAGAGAGAGGGGAACGGCGAGCGAAGTCCGGCTCAGCGAATGAGAGAGGAGAGAGAGAGAGGAGAGAGGAGGAGAGTGAGGAGAGTGAGGAGAGAGAGAATAGTAAAACGGTTGATGAGTTGTTAAAAGGAAAGAGGAACAAAACCCTAATTGGGCCGCACATTTTTTTTTTACTTAAAATAGCCTATTGCTGCGGTTTTTACTAAAAACCGCAGCATTAGGTTCAAATTTTAAAATAAAAAAAATAATATTTTAATATCTGGCGCAGACATATTGCTGCGGTTTGTGGCAAAAACCGCAGCAATATATTAAAATAATAATATTTTAATATATTGCTGCGGTTTTTGCCACAAACCGCAGCAATATATCTGGTCAAAAAGTCAATTTTTTTTCAAAAATTTTCCGTTGAAACCATATTGCTGCGGTTTTTGCTCGAAACCGCAGCAATATGTTTATTTTATATTTTACTTTTTCTTTCTACGTGATATATTGCTGCGTATGGGTAAAACCGCAGCAATACTACCGCAGCAATAAGCAATTATTCTACTAGTGTATGTCGCCTCTTTGATTGAAGGTGGTCCGCAGAGCTGGCAGTGGTATGTCGCCTCTTTGATTGAAGGTGGTCCGCAGACCTGGCGATGGTATGTTTGGGTACTTGTAAATACAAAGAATACACGGATATACAAACAAACAATTAGGGGACATGCATGTGTCCCGTGAAGTGGGTGCTAGTGTATGGATAGGAAATGACTTGACTTGACTTGATTTGACTTGACTTTACTTTACTTGACTTGACTTGACTTGACTCGAAGGTGTTATCATGTGAGCATACATGTATGCACGTGTTTGTGTGCGACTCCATGACTTATGCTAGAATCCTATGGCTATGGACGAAGGATGTAATGCAAATGAAGAGATGCGACACTAATGCAGATATATGACACTAATGCAGATGATATGATTTAATGCTAATGCAGCGATATCATGCTTTTATCGTTCTTTTAGAAGCTCGAATTTTCGTTTAAAAAACTGGTTTTGAAAGAGGAGAAATAGGAAGCCCCCAAGGATGATCCATGTATGTTATGCTTGAATCAATACGTGTTGTAGTTGTTATGGGCCTAAGTGAGCCCATAAAACAGATAGGATCTCGTATGGGTCTGGAGCCCACAATTCTTGTATCGACTCGTAATGAAGTCCTTATCAAGGTACACATGGAGCCCAAGGATGATCTATTCAGTTAATAGACTATGTTGGGTTTGAAATACGCTATAGAACGAGTCTTCGTAGCTCTTGAGTTGTATATGCTTCAAGTTTTGTATGCCAAGGGCCTAAGTGAGCCCATAATTAGATGCGATGTATCCGTGTGGGTTTAAAACCCAAGATGTCATGTATGGACTCGTAATGAATTCCTTATCTTAATAGGCCTGAACTTGGAGCCTATGATTTTCTGGGTGGACCTGTGATGAAGTCCCCAGTAAGATGGAGTTGATGAAGTATCAGACTTGATTACTTGATTTTGAAGATATCTCGTCACGCTTAGTGGAAGTTTAATTTCGACCAAGTATTCCATATAGGGTTCCTAAGGTGAAAAAGACAAGATAGGCCAAAGAAAGGAACACTCAAAAGATGAGGCGCAGTCATAGCGCTGAGTGTTGAAAGGTTATGCTAAGGTTGGCTTAGAAGCGATAATGTAGCTGAGAAAACGACAAGGGATAAGAATTAGAAGAGGACAGAGCCATAATGAATTGACTCACGCAACAAGGTAGGCTAATAATGCAGGTTCCAATCCCTCTAGTTCTAAAGGTAGGGCATTGGAAATTCATGATTTGACGGCGATCGCGCTTTTCTCATGGGCCTATGCGAGCCTTACAAATATGTTTTGAATTAAAATGGACGGGCCTCAAAAGAGGTTGCCTACGTATCCATGATGGAATCAGGCCAGCCGCAACTATTAGCATTTTAATTGGTGGCCGAGCATTTTGCTTTGAAGCCATTTGCAAGGAATTAAGCATTGAATTAGAAGAGGTATTTGGCAAGGGTGGATAATGATGTAGGTTTGGTTTAAAGCGGTCGGACCTCAGGGTGAGGTTTCCTACGTATCTTTAGCGGAATCAGACCATTCGTAGTTCAGGCTAATGAATGAGAAGATGCCCTGACTTTTGCCTAAGTCGCCCTTATGGGTTTTCGACCTAGCGGGCTTTGGTTTGTCTTTTATGGCTTATTGGAATGCAATATGATTGGTTGTCTGATAAAGTTTATTACAGAGATTTGAAGTTAGAGGTTTAGAATCGAAGGTTGAAGGTTTTGAAAAGAAAGTACATTTGACAAAGCTATTGATGGGCTTATTTGCAACACTTCCTCTCTTTTTTTCGATATTTTGCACTTTTTTTTTGTTCATCATTTTTGCTTTTGCTTTTTCGCTTTTTTTTTTTTGCTTTGATTTTTTTGATGTTGCTCTCTTTTTTTGCTTGCCCTTTACATCGAATTGATGTCAAATGTACTTCCCATGAGATAGGTTAAAGGGGGATGGATGTTATGTTTTTAGGTTGAAATGGATGATAAGGATTGGAGAAAGGAAGGGATGCCTCTTTTATGCCAATTATGTTCATTGCATTTATTAGAATAGTCATGAGAATTAGAGATTCATTTCTTTTAAGGCGACAATCGTGATTTCCATTGATGCTCATTAGTACAAGGTTAGAAAATAGATAAATACTCATTTATTAATTGGAATTTATGAGTACATGCAACAAGAGGGAAAATCCTATATTAGACTGGGCAAAAGAAGAGAGATAAACAGAAAATGAAATCCTAAGTCTAGACTCCTACGTCACATGACGAGACAGCTTCGTTGCTTCGATCTTCAGGAGGTCTCTTTCTAAATGAAAAGAGAAGAAGTGTATTTTTTTCGTGCTGATTGGACCTAATTGAGTCCAAATGCTTTAATGAGCGATTAGGCTTATATGTCTATTTCTATGACATTGAGGTCATTGTCTTCGGCATTTTTCAGCAAATCATTCTCAATCTAGATACCCACATCATATACTCTTGCGAAACTATCAAGACTCAAGTATTTGAGGTGGTTTTTGTATTTAGGAAGGATGTTAGAAACGAATATTCGTACCCAGCCTTTTTCTGTAGGCCTTGATATCATATGGGTTGATTTCTCCCTCCATCTGTTCAGGTAGGTGGTAAAGCCTTCATTTTCACCTTGTTTAAGAACCTCGAGCTCTCTAAGGGAGGTTTGCAGTTGTGCGTGCGATTTGTATTGTTTCATGAAAGCAATAGTAATGTCTTCCCAAGTTTCGATTTGCTTGGGTTTCAAGGAATAGAACCAATTTTGGTAAATTAGGTCCAACGACATCTTCATCTAAGGATGCCTAACCGCCACACCGATCATTCGGGGGAAGGCGGGACACTGCGGGGAATATCATTGGGTAGTGTTCAGAGTCAGCTGATTTGATGATCATGGTTGCACGAAAGTTCCTTAAATGATACTTTGGATTATCAGTTGGTTTTAATTTAGGGATGTCAGTTGTAGAGAATTTTTCTGGAAGTTTCCCTTTCGGTTTGGTGTTATCAATAGGCTCAAAGTAGGAATTCGTATTGGTTACCCTATGAACAACACTCTCCGATTTCTTGTTGAATCCAGGAGATTCACCAGACTCGATCTTCTCAAGCCTTATAGCTGTTTCTTCTATCATGCTAGACAGCTTGGCTAAAGCGCTAGCCATTTCAGCGACTTGTTGTTCGGTATTCGATGGACTGCCCATTTTAATTTCTCTTGAATTCTGCATGGATCATCAATGGAGATTTAGAGATAGAGTGATGATGAAGAGAGATAAATGTAATAAAGGAATGTATATTTTGGAAAGGAATTCATTTTAAAAGTTGAGCTTTTAGAAATAAAATAGCATCTCCTAAATGAATGATATTTTTTTTTGGATTTTTTGATCTGGATGCACCTAGACCTAATGCATGTATGCAAGACTTCTTTGGATGCACTTAGACCTAATGCATGTATGAATGACTTAATCTATGCGTCCGAACCTGTAAAGGCTGCCTACATATTCCGAAAGAGGGAATCAAATCGCTTGTAGTTCAGGAGTACTAAATGCGGAATGCATGTGATGAAATGGAGAGTATGGATGCAATGAGACTACAATGGACTCTAGTTATGCATGAAGTGTATGAACGATGGACTATGCAATGCAAAAGGATTGTAGTATGAACACAGTTCTAATGGATATGAGATTATAATGACTTGAGAATCCTAGACTTGGTAAACTTTTAAGGATGCAAAACTCCTAATATGCATGAGACTCTCGTGGAACTAGACTCCTAAAACTGGCGGAATTTTGATGGGTTTAGACTCCTAATATGGGCTGAACTATAATGGATTCGAGACTCCTAAGATGAACGGACTTCTAACGAATTTAGACTCCTATTATGCATGGATTTCTATGGATTATAGACTTCTAAGATGGCAAGAATTCTAATGACCCTAGACTTCTTAGATGGGTGAACCTAGACAGGGTTAAGACTCCTAACATGGATAGAGTTAGATGAGGTGAAGAACTCTAAATGGAGTGAAACTGGATGAATCTAGACATTTGGGTCAGACGGACTTCTAGTGCAGTTAGAATTTCTAAGCGAATGAGACTTTTACAACAGGATGGACACTAAAAGGAATCCTAAATGATGTGCACATAAAGGATGGATAATATACATGAAAAGATAGGATATAGGATGATGGGTGAATTTTTGAAAAAAGATATGTGATAGGAAAAAAGATGAAGATTTTTTTTTTTTTGGAAAAAAAGGTGGAGATCGAATTTTTGAAGTAGATAGGAAATTGAAGATGGGATGAAATTTTGAAAAAAATAGGAGAATGATTTTTGAAAAAAAAAGATGGGGATGAATTTTCAAAAAAAATGGGAGATCATTTTTAAAAAAAGGGTTTTTCTGTATAGTACCCCTGTGTTTTTTGGTTTTCCACATTGTGCCCAACCTTTTAAAATTTTCCACATCATGCCCATAAACTCCCTAAATTTTACAGATAATGCCATTACTAATACATCATTAATAACGGACGTTAAGTTGGAGTTAACAGCAATGTTTAGTTGACTGTTGGGTTTGAAAATACCCACTGAAACATTAGGGTTCTTTAAATTGGGGTTGTTTAAATTAGTCACCCCATATGATTTTCCTTGCACAATTGAAGCCTCCATCTATAATCTCTCCGTTCTTCTAATGTCTTCTTCTCACTCCTCCCGTTGATGCGAATTGTGAGCTCGAATTGTGTAACAGGCTTATTTTCTTAAAAGTTTTTATTAAAATGCTAATTCTAATTATTACGTTAATTATGTTTCAAATATTCTTATTTTATTTGGGTTAAAAGTATGAATATTTAATTCTGTCATGTTTGTAATATATTTATTAATTTAATTTTATGAAATTTTTGAATATATTTTTGAATTTTAATGATTTTAAATTAGTTGAGTGGTATTTGGGCAAATAGTATGTCAATTTGGGTCCTTATCTCATTTTATTGTCGGTTTGGGGATTTGGGCAACAAACCCCTTGTCGGTCCATGTTCAAAAACTAAACCCCAACCAATTTTCTCTCTCCTCGATTTCCCTTACTTCCCGTGGAAACCCAAAACCCCAAAACGCTCTCTTCCCCCCCTCCCCGTGAACCCCCTCGGTTTTTCTCTCTATCTCCTGCGCTGCCTTCACCGGCGTTCCTCAGCTCGCCAGAGTTTATCCTTTCATCTGCTCGCGACCCAACTGTCGTGGCGTCGTTGTTGTTGATGTTTTGTCGCTGTTGTTGCTGCGGTTTTGCCGCTGCTCTGTTTTTTCTCGCGACGTTGTTGGTGTTAGCGCTTGTCATCTCCCTCCTTCAGTGTTGTTGCCGCTGCTGGTGATTTCTCTTTTCTCCGTTGCTGTTGTTATTGGTGTGCTGCTGCCGCCTTGCGCATGCCGCCGTCGACGCCGACGCTGTGTGTGGGTGGTTTGTCGAGTACCAAAGGTACTAACCATTCCAATTTCTCTTATTAATTGAATTTATATTCCATTGAAGTTATGAAATTGGGTTTTGATTATGAAAGTGTTCGATGGTTGATTATGTGAATATATATGTTGAATTATTGATTACTTGTTTAAATCAAAAAAACCAATGGTGTTGTTGTCTTGTCGATATGTTGTTGTTGTGCCAGTTGTGTTGTTGTTGTTACGTTGTTGTTGCTGCGTTGTCGTTGTTGTTGTTGTGTTGTTGAAGTTGTGGTAGTGGTAGTGGAGTAGTGTTGTTAATGTTGTTTTAGATTCCAACAACACAAGAATCTTTTGGTTCTTGGTAGTGTTAAATCAGATTATAATTCTGTTTTGTTATAGTTGAAATCAATTAATGAGTTGAACAGGATTTCTATGTTCAGTATGAATTGTTGGGTCAGCTTAAATGGAAGGAGTCATATAAAATAGTTCTTTATCTAATTGAATTAATTTTCTCAATTATAGATTGTTGTTTGAATTAGTGGATGGCTTATTGTATTAAGAAACTTAGCTAAGTTAGTTTTCTTAAATGGATATTAATTGTGGAATGGAGATTGGTATTTATTAAAATTAGCGAGGTGAATCATAGAATTGAGTTATGAAATGTTATAGTAATATGTGAATTAATTTGCTAAACCTATGATAATGTCTGAATTAGTACTAGAATGTTCTCAAATTGGTAAGTATAATTCTACGAAGTTGTGTTGATTACATGAAAGATTATACTAAAAATGTAGTGATGAGCTATAAAAGTTAGTTTCTAAAAGAGTTTATAATCTGATTGAAATTGTTCAATGAATTGATTATCATATGAATTAGACTTTAAAAGTGGATTGTCTTAATTAGTTATCTCACATGAAGTCAGAGAGAGGTTTAACTAATTACTATTAATAATATGAAGAGTATGGGAGTTAGTTTACCTGACTATGGATTAGATTAGTGAAGATGATTTTAATAAAGTATTTTAGTTCGATAACTATAAATGGAATAATATAATAAAGTCGGGACTATTTGACTAGTGTTCACTAAAGTAAAGTTGTGAACTACTTTAAAGAAGTCCCACTTAGATAATGGAATGATTTTCGAATTAGTAATGAGATAGACTCGCTCTATATGATTATGGGCATGGTCCGTAGTTGAGTTGTTGCTAAATATGTTATTTGGAACTCGACTAATGGTATAGTGTGAGTCATAAATAATTATTTTCATTATTCAAGTTGATTAATAAACCTGGAGTGTGGTGTGTAAGTTAACTCTCCTTAGTTAATTCTAAGAGAGAGACCTATACATTGTGATTGTCATTGGGGCTTGATAACTGTTATTATTGTTGAGATGAATATAGATTGATAATTATGAAGTGCAAAAGAGTGTAAACTATTTATATACAAAATTATGCGTCATGCGTAATTAGTTTAGTACCTCTCGTTAGTTAATTCTAACTGAGAGACCTTTTGCCATTATTGATTGTATTTACAGAGTATGATTGTTTATAAGTTGTGGTTCACAAGTTTTATGATTGGTATTGAATTGAATATAAAAGCATATTTGTATTAGTCTTGAAATACCTATAAGGATACTATCTTAAGTTATTATGGTTCTCTAAGGAGAAGTCTACTGGTTTGGCTTGTTGTACAAAAGTTATTAAGAATTATTATAACTATGGATGAGTTCCAAGAATGATCTGATTGTGCTATGAATGATAATCGAAAGAAAGCTAAAGGGGAAAGTAGCCTCGTCTAAGTCGACGGATGAGGTGACATGAACAGTACCCCATGGACTATGAACCTTGGGGGGCTCAACAGGGAAACATGCCCATTGCTCTGTGGGGCGATAATCGGGCGATATATCAGGTAATGTGAAACCTATGGATGGCTGATTAAATCAGCGGAAAAATGTACTCCGGACTAGTCGCGGTTATTGGCCAAAAGTAAAGCGAATGGTTGGGTGACGACCCCCACTGTCGGAGTGTAAGCTTTGTCTCCTCCGCCGCGTTCTCTATCCCCCTGGTTAAAAAGAAAGTTATCTCAAAGTATGAAAGTTATTTCGATATCGGATTCCCGATAAGGAATCGTATCATGGTGAGTTGTTTCGATATTGGATTCCCGATAAAGAATAATATCAGGTAATGTAATGAATGTTTATTCAGTATTTGAATATAAATGATGATATTAGATTCCTGGTAAGGAATTATATTTTGATATTGGATTCCCGATAAGGAATCGTATCATGGTAAGTTGTTATGATATTGGATTCCTGATAAGGAATCATATTTTGATATTAGATTCCCAATAAGGAATCATGTCATGGAATGTTGTCATGTTACTTAATTCCTGATAAGGAATTGGTTGTAAAGGTATAAGAAAATGATTAATATAATATTTGAGAATATAAGTTGGATTTCTGATAAGAAATCGATTAATGGAAATAAATTATATTAATTATCTCAGAGTTGGTAAACTTATATTCCTGATAAGGAATCGTGATATATTTGAAAGACTAATCAAATAAGGATATATGAAATATATCTCTGTTGTGATTAGGGTTGTGATTGCTTGAATCGAAACCGTTTTTCACGGTTTGGGTTGGTTTTCAACGGTTTGGGTTATGATTTCAAGCAAGCCGGTTTGCGAGTTTGGGGTTTATATGATTTTTTTTTTAAAATTTTTTTTATCTATTTTTTTTTTTTTTTAAATACACTTGACAAGGTGGCATACAAGTATACAACTGAAAAAAGAAGTTTGAGGTAAAGAACTTCGACACTTTTGATAAATTATTATTTATGTTTAATTATGAAGTCAACTTCATATTTATTTGGACTCTTTATATTTATTAACAAATTTTTGTTACTTTTAGATTACAAAATTAATATCACGGAGGAAAAATGGTTAAACCGAAACCAAACCGCACCAAACCGTTTTGCGCGGTTCGGTTTGGGTTGGTTTAGGGAGTGCGGTGCGGTTTGGGTTGGGAAAATGTCAACGTATATTTGTTGGGTTGGGTTACACCCCAACCAACAACACCTAGTTGTGATTGCTTGGGAGTCGCCTCGTTGCATTTGTTATTATGTGAATGATGGTGTACTATAAAAGAAATAATCGGATAAAGATATAATATGTATGTGGTCAACAGGAGTTGATGTGATGCATGTTGTAACGTAGGATCGTTGCGATTATATTCAGACCGTTGAGTCGTTTTCAAATAAAAACCACCAAAGCATGTGTTAATCACTTTACGGGTTTAGTACTCAGCTTTGCTGATGTGTGTATGTTGTTTTGTCATATCTATGGCCTGTCACTTGGTGGGTGGCAGTATCCTAAATGTTTCAGGTTGAAGCCGTAAGTTAATCTTTTGCAAGTTGAAGCTGATACGAGTTGGTGTAATATGGTGTTTGTTTTCGAGGTGAGGACGCTCCACTTTGTAATAATTAATAGTTTATATTCTATAATCTATTTCTGTATTTAAGAGTCGTTAGTGCTCCTGATTCTCTCTTGGGGTTGCTCCGCGAAAGCGTCGAGGCTGTTGAGTTTAGTTGGGATTATTTTATTTATTGAAATTGTAACAGGTTCACATCATTTCCCGATTTAGGGTTGTCCTATTTTCAAAGGAAACTCTGCCGGAATTTCTAATGAAATTTATTAAAATAGAGTCTGAGAATCAGGCGTTGTTATAATAATTAATTAAATTGAATAGAATTGGGATTTGAGTTCCATACTCTCCGATGTAGTTCGGTGAGTGTGATGGTAATAGTTCAGGTTAGCTCGATCAGAGTCCCTTTCACTGTGCTTAATCCTTTGTAAGCTGGTCGGGAAAATTTGGGCTGTTACAAATTGTTTTCACCAAGTTGCAATTGCTCCCCTCCCAAAAAAAAGCAAAATTGCATATATATCCAATTCTCTGTGCAATCCCAGAAAAGCATACTTCAAGTGTGATTACTGTCAATTTTTTTTGTGGTTGAACAATTCCCACATCAAGGGAAGAGGGGAAGACATATTTTTCATGCGATGCGATGATGCTTCTGGTATGCACTCTGATGAAGGGTAAATGTTAAAGATAAAGCATGAAATTGTTGCTGTGAAGGAAAAGTTGTCTAAATTAGGGTTGTATTTGAGGGATATTGTTAAAATTGGGTTATTTTTGTATGTTCTTCTAGTGATTATTATGAAGATGGGATAAGAGAGAAATAGTCATTGTTGTGTATGATTTAGTTTGAGAGGTTAGGTTTGATTAGAAAAGTAGATTAGTACTACTGATCTCATTATCTTGGACTAATGTCATGTAGTTTGAATCACTTGTTATTATAATGCAAATTATCAGTTTAATTTGTTGTTACATGATTGGTATAAATTCATTACTCAAAATGCATTGATTCCATTACATAATTGGCATAAATTCATTACTCAAAATGCATTGCTTTCATTACATAATTGAAAATGTGATGTAGCAAAAAATAGCCCAACACCTTACATCATCATTGTCCAAAATGAAAGCACATATTACAAAATAACCCATCACATTGAAATTGACTTAGTCTAGCATTGACATCCTTGCCAAAATCTTTCTTCTCTTAGGACTCATACTCCCTTCCACAGATGCACTTGTAGATGGTTGGCTCATAGGTTGTTGTCTTGTCTTTAATTTCCCTTTTGACTTAGCTGATGAAGGCTTGTCAGGCTGTGATTGTGTGATCACAGTTGCTGTGCCAAAGGGTTGGTTCAGAGACTGCATATTAGTCCTTCCCCTTGACTGACTTGTTGAAGCATTGTCTATAGGAGGTCTATGAGGTTGCAGTTCTGTTATCATAGCTTCAATTAGGTTGTAATCCCTTGTTGCTGTGTCATTTTGACTCATCACTCTCTTCCCTCTACTACTCCCCTGAGATGGAACTTCAATCCCCTGTTGTTCAAGCACCTCCCTAGTTGTTAGCCCTCCTTTGCATGTCTTGGAGTTATGCCCAAATGACTTACATTTGTTGCATTAAACTGTAGTGCTCCTCTTTCCCTTCCTTTTCTCCTCCTCTTCTCTTCTTCTGTTTCTAGATGGTCTTCCTATCCCTCTTTTCATTGTTGGGTCTTCCAGCAAATGTTTGAATCTTCTGAAGAGCCTTTCTAAAATTGAATGCTGAGTAGGCATTCACAACTGACCAGAACATCTTATGCATTAAAATCCCAGGATAATCAGTCTTGAAGTTCTTGCATAGATCTCATTAATTGCATGCATGTACACAGTACCTTAAGCTATTGAAAGTGCATAAAAATGATGTTCTTACCTTTTGCCTATCTGACATAATTGTCCAGTCACCCCTTCCAGTTTCAGTTAGCAACCCTTTTAGTTGTGCAAATAACCAGGATCAAAATTGCTTGTTCTTTGAGTCAACAACTGAAATAGCTATTGGGAAAATTTCAATGTTCCCATCAAGAGATACAGTTGAAAGAAGGATCCCCCCAAAGTTGTCTTTCAAATGGCAGCCATCTACACTAACCAGCCCCCTACATCCACCTAACAATCCTTTAAACTATGCTGCAAAACTAATGAAAATACTCTTGAATTGCAAAGGTCTTTATGGAGTTTGAAGTATTGCCCAAGTGCAAAAAGCTTTGGAGTCAGGGTTGTTTTTCTTCAGTAGCTCACAGTATGACAATAATTTGCTATAAGAGTCATCATGCCCCCCTTGGATGATGGACATAGCAATTTCTTTGGTCTTGTAAATGGTTGAGGTTTTCATGACTATTCTATACCTATCCCATATCAGTTTCTGCATAGTCTTCCCCTTAATATTATGGTCTGCCCTAATGTCCTCAAGGAGCTTATTAGCTGCCCATTTACCGTTGGCCATAGGATTGTTTGTGAGGTTCAAGTCACACTTGTGCTGCTCATTTGCAATGCTTTTTATGGCCCAAGTATGCCCATCAGTTAATTTACTAGCATGGATGCTCCATGAGCATCTCTCATCAGCACATTCAGCAGTGTATCTGTCATTATCTACTTTTTTTACTACTAAGTCAAAACCCTCTTGCACACAATAATCTCTCAAGGAATCTTTGAAATGTTCCTTATCTACAAATAACATCCATGGTTTAAGGCTAATTTTTCCAAATCCAAGATCATCAAATGCTTCCCCATTCTTGTATAACCTACTTAAATAGCCCTCATCCTCAACACTGAAAGCATCTGACCTCAATGGAACCCATGAACCATCTGTATAATTCATATTCAAAAGCTCATGTACATCCTCTTCTATGTCCCCTTCATCTTCCTCTGATTCACTTTGTTCCAGATCTGCCTCATGTGGCTCATATTCCCCCTCACTGTCACTCTCATCCTCACTCCCACTTTGAATTCCTTCTTCACCAGTAGCAGCTCTCTCACCTAGCCCAGCAGTGTTGTTTCTTCTTGACCTAATAGTCCTACCAACAGGTGTGCTTGCAACCCCAGGACAATGTCTGCCTCTACTCACCCAAGTACCCTTTGTTTTTGCAGTTGTTTTGGGGACCTTCTTACCATGATGAGTTGGTTTTGGGGACTGTGTAGGCTGAGTTGATGTGTTGGTCTGGTTAAAATTACTTTCAGTTGAGTTTAGATGGTCACCTGGAGGTAGGGGTGTCAAACAGATCAGGTCGGGTCAGGTTCGTGTTCGGGTCAGGTGATTTCGGGTCAGCCACCCCCCAACCCGAACCTGACCCATTTAAGTTTTCAGGTTGAAAAACACAACCTGAACCTGATAATTTCGGGTTCGGGTCAACCCGAAAATGACCTGATTTGACCTGAAACTTTTTTTGGGTATAAAATTTCAGGTCATTTTCGGGTTAACCCGACCCACATAACTTGATATGCATAAAACGAAATGCACCACCTTGAAATAAAAATAGAAATTTGAACCTGAAAGTTGGCACACTAAATATGTTACAAACCATTCAAGGCTTCAAGCTAACAAATAGTCAATTGGAATATTACAACCTAAATTTCATAAAAATTAAAAAGATTAATGTAGTCTAAATACAATTTGGAAATTTTCTCTTCTGCCTCTGAAGAAAATCTCCTCTTTTGCGGTTTTACCTCTGAAGAAAGCTAACTTGTCATCAACCATAGCCCATATTAACTGAAAAAACAAGATCTAGATAAATGAATAAACTAGAAGAAAATAAGACATAAGAGAAGAAATGAAGGCTTAAAAATGCAGAAAAAATAAGGCACAAAATGAGATGAGAAAATGAAACAAATGAAGCTCAATTAAGAAGATCAAAATTCAGAAGACTTTAATTACAAATTACAAAATACAGAAAATAAAGGCATAACAAAATACATAAATAAATTTTAAAAAATGAAAACATAACCAAAAGAGCTTGAAAAAAACGCAAAAAACAATACAAGCGCAGATCACTGAAAATAACAGAAAATAAAAAGAGAAATTTAGAAGGAAAAAATACAGAATATTAAACACAGAAAAAGCTCATTGAACAATGGAAAAATAGGGAAAACAAAATAAATAGAAGCAACAAATAGTACGAAAATACTAAATTCAGAACAAAGAGAAGGAAGAATTAAGAAGAAATACGAAAAGGAGAGAGCAAAATAGCAAATAAATACAAAAATATGAAAACAAAAAATACGAAATTACTAACGAAACAAAGAAAAGAAGAACGAAAAAATACTCAGTTGAGCAGCAAGATTCAATTTGTTGTGGAAGAGCACCGAAGAGGAGAGAGATTGAGAGTGAGAATAGAAGAAGAGGAGAGCATAAAGTGAGAGTGAGTGAGTGACTGCTTTAGAAATGAGGAATTAGGGTTAGGTTAAACTTATGTGAGTGAGAAAGAAAAGGAATTGGGATGGTTATCATTTAGGCTGGATGACCGCACCTTTTCAGAGTTTCATTAAATTTGACCTATTTATAATCAGGTTAAATGGGTCATTTTCAGGTTAGAAATCTTGACCTGAACCTGACCCATTTATCTTTCAGGTCGGGTTCAGGTCGACCCATTTAACTAATCGGGCTGGAAAACTCAACCCAAACCCGCTATTTTCAGGTCGGGTTCGGGTTGGGTTATCAGGTTGGGTCAGCTTTTGCCAGGCCTACATGGAGGATGGTCTTCTGGATTCAACAAAGGTTTATCATGTGCATTGAATAGACAATTGTCATCTAATGTGGACAAAGGAGTAGGGTTCTGTGAGAGGTTCTCTTGTGCCTGGTAGAACTCATGTTCACTGACTATGTGAACTTCACTCACAAAGGAGGGGTCAGCTCTGGATTGGTCAGTGTTCAACCTTGTGGTCCTTCTAACATGAGGGGAATTTGGTGGGCTGATTAGTTCTTGGGAAGATGGACCCAACTCATTAGTGGATTTGGCTACCTTAGGATTTCACCTAATTGGAAGTTTGGGCTTTGGGGCTGCTTTTGGGCCTACATTTACACCACTGGGCTTACTATTTTCTATATTCCCATCCCTCAACCTTTTTGCCAAAGTCCATATGAAATTGGGTTCCAATGACTCACCAATCCAAATGTCAATCTCCTTTTCTTTAATCACATCAAACATCTTCATCATGGTTCTATCGTGTACTAACTGATGGGTCTCCCTTGTAGTTGAGTATTGCAATACAGGAAACATGGGAAGCTCATATCCATTTTTACCAAATTCAACATACATGTCATTAATTATGTCTATCAGCAGACACTTATCAAGATCCTCAACCTCTAAATCCACATAATTACCAAGGTAGTGTAACCTAAGGGTTTTTCCCTCCATTCTGCAAAACCCCCAAAAAATGGTATAAATGCAATTCAGAATAATTCAGGCAAATATACTCAAACCAGAGAAATAGAAAATTTTAAAATCTATTAATGTACTTAAATTAACACATGGAAACAAGAAATTATCCACCTTGTCATTTGTACTTTAACACACATTTACCACAATAAACAACTACAACCACATTCAAATATGCAAATTCCGATTGAAAACGCCCCTACATACTGAAATATCTAACCCGATTAAGATAAAGAGTTATGTACCTGGATTATCTTGCAAAAAAATTGATTTTTTAAACTTGCAAAAAGCTGCGATTTTTATTCCCCTTGAGGTCCTGTTGCACTCATGGAACCCAATTTTCCCTTTGGAGCATTGTTCTTGCAAAATTCCAATTGCAGTGTCCTTGAAAACATGGTTCTAGGGTTTTTTGAATCTTTTCCCTCAACGAAGAAGAACAGAGTGGGGGAAAGGGTGAAGATGAGATAATGTTATGAAGGGAAGGTGGAAAGATGCAATTTTCCTTTTAACCAAAAACAACAAAGAAAATAAATTAAAACGGTGGTACGTCAGCATTTAATGACGTTCCAACGTCCGTTATTAATGATGTATTAGTAATGGCATTATGTGTAACATTTAGGGAGTTTATGGGCATGATGTGGAAAAATTTAAAAGGTTGGGCACAATGTGGAAAACAACAAAACACAGGGGTACTATATAGAAAAACCCTTAAAAAAAGATAGGAGATATAGTTTGGTAAAGGATGGTGATAAGATTTTCGAAATAGATAGGAGATTAGAGATTGAAAATATTTTTTTGAGATGGATATTTTTTTTAATAAGGAAAAAAGATGGAGATATTTTTTTTCGAAGATAGATGTTTGAATGAAAAATGGGATGAAGGTTAATGGAATTATCCTATGATTAGAAAAAAATAACATTGCACAAACAAGTATACCAACGACTAACAATGAGGCGCCAAAAGCAAACGACAAACGCAAACTAGAGAATTGTGTCACACACAATTACCCGTCTTTGGATGCGAGGGCCTTTGCGTGAGACGTGAGACAGGTGCGCGGGTCGCAGAAGTGTAGACGCGTGAAACCCGTTTCTGAAGCGCAAGGCACATAGTTAATGCGTGGGACGCGAGGTAACTGCGCCTAAAGCACAACTGGCGCGCGGCGCGCCAACGATCGGGACTTTGCTATTTCTTCGTTTCATGTCGCGTTAACTCGTTTGACAATTTTGGCTCGAAACATTACATAATACAAGTAATTAAAACCACGCACATGTAGGGATGCACAACAGCACAAGTAGGATAATAATATGCAAAGTTCCAACCTAAAGTCAAGTTCTATGTTTAAACTATGGTCAGGTTTAGGTTAAGTATGAAAAGGGTCCATGACTAAGAGATTGATCCCACGCACGCTTCGTACCCCTGCTTAAAGAGGTGGCCACGTGTAAGACGCACTCCAGTTCTTAAGTCAGGAACAAGAGAACAATCCCATGGTTGCGTAGGTTTGCTTATGATTAAGATCCAACACTATCGTTCAGGAAACTTTTTGGAAGGACAAAGCGCAAACCCCCCCGGGGTGACCTCACGCATAGAACATGCGCTAATGAGGCAAGGTAGATTGTCCTTATGGTGGCTTAAACAATAGCCATGCATATGCAAAACAGTATGTTATTCAAAAGCATAAAAAGAGAATGAATCGTATTTTTCAAGTTTCACCCACTCATTTAAAAAAAATTAATTTTTTAAAATCCTCCCCAGTGAAGTAACGAAAATTGTAGGCGTGATTTTATTTTTGCCTACCGCGGTGTGAGCGCGTATTTGACTACCTCATTGTTAAGGTCTTATTGAAATTCGTTTTGAAGTCGCCAACAAGTCTTTAAAGGAAAACTTATAAACCTAATTGGATATTGAAAACTAGACTGTAGGGACATCTTAGGGACTTATTCAATGTAGATTTCCCCATCCTGACTCCATAGATGGTCAAAATGAACCAAAGATTGAGTTCTGGGGTGAGGGTACGAATATGCTCATAATGAACCAAGTTCGCCCATTGATGGCCTTTACTAAATATCGATTCATATCATAATTTTATGCAAAAGAATAATCACAAAATATTTTTATACACCCTAAAAATATTAGTCGAGATTGGTTCAGGAAACAGATATAAAAGACTATTTTTTTAGTGACATGTTATTAGACAATCAATATTACTGGGTTCCTAGCAGGTTGTCCATGTTATCTGATTTAGTTAGAACATTTATTTAGGTCTTGATTAACAATAAATATAAGGTGATAAATATTGCAATCAGGCTTAAAAAAAATGTTCATGAAAAGAAATAAAAATAAGAAAATAAAATATTATAGGGAGTTAGTATAATCAATATATATACATAAAGGAGGAACTTTTCGTGAGCATAGGGAGCTCCTCAAGATTTCGAGGCCATAGAGCGCGCCACGTAGGATTGTCATGTCATCAAATTTTATTTTTATCGTTTAAAAAATAGAGTTCTACATAGATTTAAATACACATAAGGAGTTCTAGATAAGCTAAAATTAGAGTTTGGTTTTGAATGAACAACCTAAATTAATATATTATGTAAATTGTGTATAACTTTTGCTATGTAATTCGGAATATTATTAATTTTGTTCCATTGGGTAGTGCTCGAAATATATTCCGAAATAAGATCCATTTATAATATAGTTCTAAAATTTATGAAATAGAGAGTGCCACGTAGGATTGCCATGTCATTAATTTTTATTTTAAATATTTTAAAAATAGAGTTTCTTTTGGAATAAAAAACCTAAAATATTGCATTATGTAAATTGAATATAAATTTTGCTACCTAATTCAAAATATTATAATTTTTTACCATTTGAGAGTGCTTGAAATATGCTTCAAAATAAGATCCATTTACAATATAGTTTTACAACTCATGAAAATATATTTAACTAGATGAATGGTAAGACATTATTTAATCTTTCTTTTAGATAAATATAATAATAGCTATAACTATAGTGTAGTATATGTGACTATAGCATTTTATCATAGGTCCAATTTACAGGATTAAACATACATATAATCTTTCAAAACCTCAACCTTACGAGTTCGGATCCTCTAAAGTTTTAATCAAATTCTATAAGGTAGAGTTGTATATGAACTATACATTTTAAAATCAAAGGCTCATATTGGTGGAAGAGGGGAAATAAGGGGTGGATTTTGATGAGAAAAAATAGAGGGGGTTTTGGAAAGATAATATATGAGCCATTGATTTTTTATTCAATGGTTGACATTGCTCAAACTCTACATTGTAGAGTTCTTTTAGAACTTTAGAGGATCCAAATACCAGCTTTACTCAACTGAGCCAAAGCAATTTAGCATTGCAACAAAATTTATTAAGGACACTTTGTTGTTACAATAAAAAATTCAAATCTATATCGATAAAGTTACATATATATTAGAGTTGTGGATGATGAAAAAATTAGAGTATTACTTAAAAAAAAAACCTTAGAATATTATAGAGAGCTCCACCTAAACATGACATGTCATCTTTTTAAATTTTAATTTTTTTCAAAATAGTGTTTAACATATATATAAATACATATAAGGTGTTTTTAATAAGTGAATATTACACTCTGATTTTATATAAACAACCTAAATTGAGTTATATAAAGATAAAACAATACATATCTGTAGTTTTCAACATACCATGATGGCATTACATGAAGAATCAAATGAAAATTTGTCAACGACATTGCAAAGGTATTATAAAATTGACTAATTATTTTATTCCTAGAATATTTATTGTATACATAATTATTTATGTTTTTCTTTTTCATATATCTATATGTCAAATCTTATTTTTTTCTCCATTAATTTAATTCTACTAAAACTAATTGGAAAATCAAGGTTCGCGTTTCTTGACTATTTGAGGTTACAGATAATAAAAAAGGGGGAAGTTTAATAAGTCTTGATATGGTCATGATTGATAAGGAGGTATTTTTTTCTCTTAAATAGTATTTTCGATCATTAGTAGAGGTTAGTTTTATATTTAATTAATTTTATTCATGATACCATCATTATGATCTTCTTTTTGGCTTTCCCATCTTCAATTTTATATGCGTTAGTGTTTATGTGTTGTATTAAAAGTTGAAGTTGTGGCTGACGCTCATGTTTTTCTCTATTCTTTCTGTCCTAGATCTATTAAATTATTACCCTCTACTTTCTTGAAGTTTCGTTCGAGTATTTTTCATGTTAAAACTGTGTTAGCTATTGTTAGTCATACCAATTATTTGGGATACTATTTAATAATAGACTTAGCTACAATATTCAATTGAACATTAAAAATACTTCCTTCGTTCTAAAATAAATGAAACACTTATTATTTTAGGCCTTTCAAAAATAAGTGAAACGTTACCTTATTTGGTATTCACTTCTCTTTATCTCTCTCCTCATCACATGGGTCCCTTCTTTTTTTCCCTCTATCTCTCTCCTCTTCTAAATCCCCGTGCCAAGGCCCTACGTTTCATTTAAAACAGAACGAAGGAAGTATAAAATTTATATATCACAGTAACAAATCTAGAAATTAAAGTATAATGACAAATACTTTCTCTGTCTTTTTCTACTGCTACAATGGGTTTGGGCATGGTTTTAAAAAAATAAAAGAAAATGAATAGTTTAGCATAGATGGGTTAACTAGATTAGGGGATAGGTAAATCCTTAATAAAGTAAACGCGATGTTGTCAACTATAGTTGTTTTTTTTACCAAAAGTGGAATGGTTCCAATAGCTGAAACTACCCAAAATGATAATTATTACAATAGAAAAAGAATGGAGGAAGTATATAAATACAATGGTATTTAAAAATCTCATTTCACAACAACAAAAAATCAACAATGTTAATAAAATTTTGCAAAAAGATAAAATAAACAATAACCCGTGCAACGCACGGGCTTCAAAACTAGTATATATAATACTTACTGTCGCAGGAATATATTAATAACCTACCTCACGAATAGAATGTTAGTAACTTCAAGAAAATAATAAAAATAAATAAAGAAATAAAATAAAATTTGTTAATTTAGTTGACCCTATACCACCGTACGGGGTCGTTGATTTGTACGGATTTCGAAAAATTGAATATTATACGAGTCTTTAAAAAAAGGTGATCTTATATGGATTTGCGTCGAAAAGACAAACTAAACAAAATTGTCTAGTTTTTATTTGTGTAAAGTATTTGGTATTGATGATAGATTTAGTTAGGTGATATATGGCGTTGACTTATCATATGTGGATGATGATTGTTATGTGCGTGGATGATGATTATATGGCTGTGATGATGTGGCGCATTAGAGAGTATTAGTGAGGATGAATGTTGCATGGAGTTAGGGAGGTAGCGAGTATAGTGTTAGGCGGAAGTATGCGTGATGAATGGTAGGAGGTGTCGAGAGATTTTGAGGGTGAAGCCGAGTGTTTTTGTGAGAGGTGTATTTGTTGTGTTGTGTGCTGTGTGTTCTGCCGTGTGAATTATGAGGGTCGAGATGAGTAGTGCCGTGATATTGGTTGGCCGAGTAAGCTAGTTCTTTTAGTTTACTGTGAGATGAGTGTAATATATAGTGTAGGTTTAGGTAGTTGGGTTGCAATAGGTTTTTAAAAGATTTTTTTTTTTGGCAATTCAAAGTTGTTATTGATAACCAAAAAAATTGGGAAAGAACCATACAAGCAAACGCAATCAAGCTAACATCTCCAAAGCAAAGAGCCTTAGCTGATTCCTACACAACTAAAACAGAAAAAACAAAGCTGAACTTTACCAGAGAAAGCAGCTAACCAAACAACAGACAACAGTAACAAAACATTCGTTACATAGCAACAGAAGCCTATCCTCATCTTTGCATCTAGCTGCTACTCTAAAAATTATGTCTTTCACTAGATGAGAAGATGAAACATTTTTCTTGTTGAAAAGCAGGTTGTTCCTTTGTATCCACACAGCATAAATTGCTTCTATAAAAGGCATCACATAGAGTCTAGCCATCCTAGTTCTAATGTGAGCTTTCTTACAAGCCATTCTCAATTCCCAGTTGAACCCATTCCTAGGAGCATTAATCTTCAAAATTCCCTTTAATGATTGCCAAATAGTAGCAGAGTAGTGACAGTCAAAGAATAGATGCTCAGCAGTTTCATTTTCAACCACACAAAGACAACAAATCAAGCTACACTGATCATTCCAAACATGAACTCTGTCAGTGGTAGCTAGTCTATTTTGCACTGCCATCCAAAGAATGAAAATGCTCTTTGGTGAAACTCTATTGTTTCTAATAATTCTTCGCCAAGGAACTCTATCATGATCTGCCATCAAAAGAGCATAAGCTCTCTTAATGCTGACCTTTCCATTCACTAGAGTTGCTTGCCATCCACCAATTGAGTGAAGAAGCAGTCTAGTCTCAATGATTTTCCTCAAGTACCAAGATATGTTGCTAGTAATAGCAACTGTATCAATGTTTCTACCTTTAATGTAGTAGGCATGAACCCATTGAACCCAAAGCTTGTCACTCTTGAAAGATATAGCCCAAAGAAGCTTTAAAATTGCTGCTTTGTTCCAAATCTTCATGTCAATTAAATATCCACCAGCAGCTTTGGATTTATGAAAACTATCCTAAGCTATAGGAGCTTTCTTAGAAGGATCAACAGAACCAGTCCATAGAAATTTTCTGCAAATACTCTCAACTGCTTTAATCACTTTTTTAGATAATGGAAAAATGTGAGCCCAAAAATTCTGCATACTACTCAAAATACTTCTGACAATTTGTAACCTCCCAGCATAGGAAAGTAGATGAGCCATCCAACTCTGAGCTCTTGCTGTAATTTTTTCAATAAGAGGCGTACTCTGAGAGAAATTTAGCTTTTTTGCAAAGAGGGGAACCCCTAGATATTTGAAGGGTAAATCATCAATAGGCATACTAATACTGTCAGCAAGTTGAGACTTAACATCATCTGAAACTCCAGAGAGATAAATAGAACATTTTTCAACACTGGCTTCAAGCCCAGTAGCATGAGAGAATTAATTAGTAAATGCAGCCATCAATTTGCTCACAGAGCTATGATCTGCTCTTGAAAAGAGTAGCAGATCATCTGCAAACATCAAATGGGTTAACTTTAATTTTTCACACTTAGGGTGAAAATTAAAATCAGGATTCAATTGTAATTCTCCTAGACACCTGCTTAGGTATTCCCTGCTGAGAGCAAAAAGGAAAGGAGACAGGGGATCTCCCTGCCTTAATCCTCTTTTTGCATCAAAAGGGGCAGCAGGGGAACCATTTAAGAGGATTGAGAAAGAAACACTTTTTACACCAACTTATACATTGACTAGAAAATCCCAATTCTTGAAGCATATGCTCTAAGAAGACCCACTCTATTGAGTCATAGGCCTTCTTAATGTCAACTTTGACAAGACATCTTGGAGACATATGTCTTCTAGTATAACCCCTAATTAGCTCAGTAGCCAATAGAATGTTATCGCCTATGTGCCCGTCATGAATGAAGCCCGATTGATTTGGACTAACCACTTTCACTAATCACTTGGTGAAGTCTGTGTGTAATCACCTTTGAAATGATTTTGTACAAAGACTTGTACAACAAGCAATTGGCCTGAAGTCTTTGACATACATTGCATTTTCTTTCTTTGGAATCAAAGAGACAACTGTAATGTTGATTGGCTTGTGCATATAAGCATTAGAGAAGAACTCATGAACAACAGCATATATATAACTCTTTATGAAGCTCCAACATTTCTTGAAAAAGTGAGAGTTAAAGCCATCCACACCTGGAGCCTTGATATCATCAATTGCAAAGAGAGCTTGATCAATTTCTTGTCCTGTAATGTCTTTACTCAAAATTTCACAAGCTTGCAAGCTCAATCTAGGACCTCTCCTGACAGTTTCCAGATCAATAGCTGGCAACTCAGTAGCACAAGAACCTAGTAAACACTTGTAAAAACTCACTACTTCTGTATGAATATCATCAATGTTTGTGAGAGGTTCATCAGCATTATTAAGCAAAACAATAATTTTTTTCTTAGCTTTCCTTACCTTAATTGCAGTAAAGAAAAACTTAGAATTAGCATCATCTTGAGCAAGCCAGTTCATTCTAGATTTTTGCCTTAAAATGCTCTCATTAAAGGCAGAAACATTGATACAAGTCTGGGTTCATGCCTACTACCTTCAGAACAATCTTTTTCCTCTTGTTGAAAACTGAAAGAGCTATTTAGGTCTAGAAGAACCTGAATTTCAGTTAACCTTCTTCTAAACTCCTCCATTTTCACATGAGCTTTAGAGTAGTGTTTAGAATGAATAGATTTAAGAACTTGTTTACCTCTTTGAATTTTAAGCCAAACATTCTTCATTCCGAATCTATCATGAACACTGTCCCAAGCATCTTTTACAATCCCTCAAAGTTAGCATGATCACAAAGAAAATTCATGAACTTGAAAGGTCTGCTCCCCTTTACAACCTCAGGTTTCAAGTCAACCACCAAAGGAGCATGTTCAGAGACACCATTTGTATGATAGTGCACCACTACATCAGAATATTGCACAATCCAAGCATTATTGACAAATGCTTTGTCAATTCTGCTAGCAATCCTTTCAACCCCTGTACCTTTGTTGTTCCAAGAGTAGAACAAACCAGAACTAGGAGCTTCTAAGATATTAGCATCCAAAAAAAATTGATTCATATCCTGAGTCTCAGCTTCACTGACTAAGTTCCCATTAATTCTATCTGTGGAATGGCAGACAGCATTAAAATCACTTATTATAAGGAAAGGACCATCTACCCCCTCAATCAGTTCAATAAGATCTTGCCAAAGTTGTTTCCTATCTTGGATAGTATGAAGACCATAAACAGCAAACATAACAAAAGAAATAGTCCCTGCCTTATTACTTACAGCAACCTTGATAACTTGTTATGTTTGTCTCCCCAAAGTGACATTGATATCACCATGCTGCCAGCCTATCCAAATTCTCCCCCTAGGAGAGCAAGCATAGTTACTAAGCCAAGTCCAATTTGTGCCAAATTTTTTTTGAACTTTAGCAACATTATGAAGCCTGATTCTTGTCTTAAACAAAGCACAAATATTAATCTTCTCATGATATAAGAAATGCTTGATTTCTTTTATTTTGAAATGGTCATTCATACCCCTTACATTCCAAGATGTGAGAATCATTAAGATAGATAAGGGTTTGGTCCCTTAGCACCCCCAGGTCTACCTGAGTCTTGTCCTAAAAAACTTACAGTTCTTGCTGCTTGGTAAGCAACCATCTTACCTTTGTCTTTGGTTTTTCGAGTAACCACTTTCCATACACCCTCTTCTTCTTGATCTTTAATCTGCTGAGCTGGGGTTTGTACTGGAGTGACCACTGGTGTGACCTCTGTCCTTAGATCTACCACTACAGCAGGACCTCTAGATACACTAGGATCTACTGTTATAGTGGGATCACCAAGAGTAGGGCCAGTAGGTTCACTCACAATAACATCACCAGCATTATCAGCATCAGTTGTAGAGGTTATCTTAACCCAAATCTATTTCAACTTATTTTGTGGTTTAGGAACACGTTTCTTAAACTCACAGTTATGCCCAATCAATTGGCATTTTTTACAAAAGGCAAGGAGCCAGTCATAATCAACAGCTTGTGAAAATATTCTCCCATTAGGATATGCAATCTTCACTTCTTTCACTATTTCTTTTGTTACATCCATTTCAAATAGTATCCTAGCAAAAGACACTCTTAGAGCTTTTGTTGTGCATTCATCTGCATACAGAGGAATTCCTAAAAGACTTCCTACCCTAATCAATGAGTTCTCACTCCAACAATTGAGTGGTAGATTAGGAAGCTTAACCCAAATAGGCACAACTTTAAGAACTTCTTTGTGAAAGTCAAAAGTTGAAGTCCATTGCTTCACAATCATGGGTTAACCATAAAATAAGTGAGGTCCTGAAAACATTATGGAATCCCTAACTGCTCTAGTGTCCAATTTAATCACAAAATACCCTTCTTCATGCTTAAACATGACTGGTTTAGCAATCAAGTTCCAATGAGCCATCACATAAGATTTAATTGAAGTAAGAGTCGGATTTTGTCCAACTACATAAATAATAATCGCATTTGCCCAAATTTCAGTTATTTTGTCTACCTCAAGTTTGTCTAGTTTAGCAGTAGGAGTACCTTCTACTATAGTAGGAGCTACAAACTTTAAACCCATACCTTTGTTGGAAATCTTACTCTGAGCAGTGAAAGTCTTCCATTTCCTTGCTACTTCTCCTCGAGCATTTTCTGTGACCACCGATTCTTCTGGATTTTCCACAATTACTGTTCCATTGCCACCCTCTTTCTCCGAAGAGTTTCCTTGCTCACTAGTACGCTTAGAAGTTTCACAAGACTGGAACGGTGTCGGCAAGCCAATTGCCTGGTCGAAAGTCTTCTTCTTCCTCCCCATTAGGCACAAGGGTGCACGATAGCTAAACCCTTATCGTGCGCCGCCAAAGCTTTTTAGAGAGAAAGGTGTAACCGTAATAGCTGATCAAAATATGATGACCTTAATTTTAAAAAAAAATTATTTAAAAAGATTTTAGAAAAGAGTTAGATAAAAAAATATTTAAAAATATTTTGGAGAAAGATTATTTTTTTAAGAGATATTTTTATTAATAAAACTAATTAATGTAATTAATTAATTCTATTAATTAAATTGGGCTAGAAAAGGGGTTTTAAAAATTGGGCATTTATAAAAACTATTTTTAAAAGATTTTCGAAGATGGGTTTAGTAAAACTGTCTATGTTGTAATCCATGTTTTGATGATGCCAAATACTTAGGTTATAATATAGTTTTGGAAAAATTGACGCTATGGGGCTCAACTATGAGCGGTTGTCTTTAATAGGTTCCAACTATCAATTATCCTGCGGAAGTCCTAACTTCGGGGGGTATTGTTTTTTATAGGACCCTTCAGGTTTTTAACCTGCTAGAGCAGGTCAAGGGTCACGTGACTTCATTTAAAATCACGTGACTCCCTCTTTCTCCTCCTCTGATTTCACTTCCACCTCCCTCCTCCCTCCTATGTCGTCTATCTTCCTCATCTTCTGCATTAACTTTACCCCTCTTCTTCTTCCTTTTCTTCATCTCATTGTACCTCTGCCACTCCCACTACCAAAGGCAACACATACCACGATGGGATTGAAAAAGTGAAGTCCAGTTCTGCAAGTTTTCAAAATCGACCCCATCCCTCAATCACCACCACCTATTACAAAGTTGAAAATCACCCCACCCGTCTAGCACCCCCGAAATTAGAATTTGGAAACCACTCTTCCCTGATTCTCTCATTCGGTAATGGGGCGAGTGTGGGAGAAGACAGATTGACGAGAATGGTGTCGGGGATAAGGTCGCAACAGAGGCCGTGTAGAGGGGGTTTCAATGCGAAGACGACGTGTGCGACTGGGGCGTTCAGGCGGTGGCTCCTTGTGCGAGGGAGGAGGCGAAGGAGAGGTCGGGGTGGAGGAGAGAGAATGAGGGGGTGAGGCCGGAGGTTGGGGTGGGGTTAGGGAGGAGAGGGAGAGAGATGTTGTGTGAGAGAATGAGGGGTGAGGCCGGGAACACGGCGGTAGGGGTGGTTCCGCCCCTGTTTTTTCGGCCCAGTGCGATGCACAAGAGTTATGCGAAGGAGAAGGCGAGATGGTGAGGGTTCTCTTGTTGTGTGGTTGTGTTCCTCACATTTTCTCTTTCCCCGCTCGTGGTGGTGGTGGTGCTCCTCATTGTTGCCGCCATTAGTGAAGTTGTTGGTGCTAGGAGATGTCGAGAGAAAGAAGGAAGAATGAACAGGGGGAGGTGCAAAGGGGGAGGTGTAAAGGGTAGTAAAGATTTGAGAATTTAAAAATAAAATGAAGCATAAGTTTACCTATTCAGCAGGTCAAAAGTCACCAGGATCCAATGAAAAACAATACCCCCAGAAGTTAGGACTTCCACAGGATAATTGATAGTTGGAACCTATTAAAGACAACCGCTCATAGTTGAGCCCCATGGCGTCAATTTTTCCTATAGTTTTTATTTTGCGAAAAATATAAAATACCAAAAATAATGTAATATTTATTTTTGCATTTATATCTTGTGGAGAAAGATTATTTATTTAATCTAAGTCAAGATATTAGTATTATACACTTTGAATTTTTATTATATGGTATGTTTGATGTTCTAGTTACTTGGAATCTTTGAATAAAAGATTCTTCAAGTTACTAGATATTTGTTGCTGTTGATATTGTTTGAAAAACAATTGGAGTAAGCGTGGCATGAATTGTGGAGCAAATTCCTTGAAGCTCTCCAACTAACTCCACCTATCTGCGTGTTACTCGCTGGGCATTCTCCCAGTAACGGATAGTGGAAGTTGGTTAGTTTCCGTTGCAATAAACGTGGAGGAAGTGCAGCGAAAATAGAGGCCATGATCTTCACACCACTACAAGCTCACATCATGGAGAACGTGGAGCACAAAATGTCCAAAAAGAAGAAAAAAATTGCAGCGGTTATATAAGGAAGAAAATTACTTAAAAGAAAACACAACTTTCTTGAGCGAAAATTCATTATTATCTTAGAAAGTTTTCTTGTAGTATCCTCTCTTATTCAACAAGCATACTTTGTAATATTCATAGTGTTTGGGTGGGAGAAAATTCAGAGAATATCCTTGTAATCAAGAGAGAGAAAGAAAGAGAGAAAAGAGAAGACTTCGAGTGAAGTCAAAGTGAGTGTCATCAGTTCAGGGGGAACTGAGTGACTGGGAACAAGTTCCTAGAGGAACAGAGAAGGTCCATTAATAGGTTGTAAAAAGATAGAGTCTTTTGGCCTATTATAGTAAAGAGAGTTTGAGTCAAAATCCCTCGTGGTCAAGGTTTTTCTTCCTATTGGGCCTAGGAAGTTTTCCTTGTAAAAATCTCGTGTGTTTGTCTCTTTCCATTTTTAGTTTGTTTTAATTCCGCAATACAATTTGAAAATTTTCCCTCAACTACAATTCACCCCCCTCTTGTAGTTGGTCTAGTGTTCATACTAGAATAACAATTGGTATCATAGCCTAGTACCTCCAGAATCAGCTAACACTGAGGAGATTGTACCTGGAACAATGAACACTACGGGAGAAAAGCTTGATGAAGGGTATTCAACTCAACGCCCACCTATGTTCAATGGCAAACATTATCCATACTGGAAGAATCGTATGGAAATATTTATCAAAGCTGAAAATTACCAAGTATGGAAGGTAATTGAAATTGGTGACTTTGAAGTCACAAAGAAGAACGAGAAAGGGGAACTGATTCCAAAACCCCTTGCCGAGTTTGACAAAGATGACTTCGACAAAATGGAAATGAACAACATAGCCAAGAAGCTGCTCCATTGTGGTATTGGTCCCCATGAGCATAACCGAGTCATGGGATGCAAGGATCGCTAAGAAAATGTGGGAGCTCCTTCAAATCACACATGAAGGAAAAGCGAAGTGAAACGATCAAAGATTGATATGCTTATGCATAAGTACGAATTGTTTCACATGAAACAAAAGGAGCCTGTTCAAGACATGCTCACTCGCTTCTCAAACATCATAAACGAACTTGAATCTTTGGGAAAGATAATCTATCCAGAGGAACAGGTTCGTAAGGTACTAAGGAGTCTACCACAAGATGAGAAATGGATGGCCAAGACTACGGCATTGTTGGAAACAAAGGACTTCACAAAGTTCAACATTGAACAACTTGCTGGTTCCTCGATGACCCATGAGTTACATCTAGAAACTCATGAAACTGAATCATCGAAGCCTAAGGCTTTGGCCCTCAAATCAGAGGAACAAGAAGATTCAGAAACTGATGATGAAGAAGTTGCGATGATTGTAAGAAGATTCAAGAAATTCTTCAACAAGAATTACAAAGGAAAGGTCACAAAGAAACCAACGAAGTTAAGTTGCCATAAGTGTGGAGGCCTTGATCATTTCATCAAGGAGTGTCCTCAATGGGATAACGAGAAAGCAAAAGGGAAGTACAAAGAAAAGGGCAAGGAACAACAAAAGCCTTTCTCGAGAAATGATATGAAGAGAGCCATGGTTGCAGCATGGGGAGAGTCTGACTCAGAGGAGGAGCGAGAACGGGCCAAGAAGAAAGTGCCCATCTATGTCTCATGGCGAATATCGAAGACAAAGTGGAATCATCAAACCCCAAGGTAAGTTTTAATGCCATTGAAGAGGAACTTACAGAACATAATAAAAGCCAATTACTAAAACTTTCATTAGAAACCTTAGATGACTACAAGGAAGTTTGCACAAAAAAAGATCAATTAACTAATGCCTTGAAAGTCACTAAGAATCATTCTAATTGGCTTAACACATTAAAATGTGATACTGAAAAAAGATTCTTTGAACTTTTTGACAAGAGTAGAGTTTATCAAGAAGCATTTGAAAAAGTCAAAAACGAAAATTATCTTTTAAATTTGGAATTGGCAGAATTGAAACTGTTTGTTCCTAAAGTAACAGTCTCTTCAACTAATACCAGAATCAATGCTGAAAATTTGAAAAATGATTATGAAAATGTTTTACAAGAAAATATGGTATTAAGGAAGAAACTGGAACCCTCAAGGAACACGATTCCTCATCCAGTCACTTGGATACAAAAATATCAAAACAAAGGAATAGATGTTCTCGGTTTTAATCACAAGAAGAAGAACAAAAAGAAAAAATATGTTGATTTGCCAAGTAGTAAAATATCTTCTTACTGTGGGAACAGTGGTCACATAGTGTCTGACTGTTCCACCAGAGAAGAACGTATTGAGAGGAACACGTACCTAGTGAAACATGTTTGGAAAATTAAGAAAGACTCAAGTCCAACAAAGGAACCCAAGCTAGAATGGGTTCCTACCACTAACTAGTTTGCTATGGTACAGGCTGAAGTGAGGGGGAACAACATGTGGTACCTCGATAGCGGTTGTTCTAAGCACATGACAGGAGATAGATCCAAATTTCTCTCACTTTCATTCTATAATGGAGGAACTGAGACCTTTGGAGACAATCTTACAGGTAATATAGTAGCAATTGGTAAGATTGGTAAATCTCATTCACATTCCATAGATAATGTATTTTTGGTCGAGGGTTTAAAGCATAGTTTACTTAGTATATCTCAGTTTTGCGATAAGGGAAATAATGTGAAGTTTACTAATGAGTCTTGTGTAGTCAGCAATGAAAGTACAGGAACCAAGATCCTTGAGGGAACGAGGAAAGGAAACACCTACATGGTCGACCTAAACCTTGTTCCTAGGAATAATCTCACATGCTTAAGTGTGATCGAAGCTGATCCTCTACTATGGCACAAACGTTGCGGTCATGCAAGCCTTGTCCTCTCGCATAAACTAAGTGGGAAGGACTTGGTAGTTGGTTTACCAACAATTAAGTCTTTGAACCACGGTGTTTGTGATTCATGTGTTAAAGGCAAGCAAGTGAGATCCTCATTCAAATCCAAGAAAATGGTAAGCACACAAAGTCTGTTGGAACTTCTTCACATGGACTTATGTGGCCCTGTACGCATCCAAAGTCGATCTGGTAAGAGATATGTATTAGTCATAGTAGATGATTTTTCAAGATACACATGGGTTACTTTTCTTCATAGTAAGGATGAGACGTTTGATGAATTTCTAACCTTTGCTAAAAAGATTCAAAGAACAAGTGGTTTTAAATTAAAACATTTAAGATCTGACCATGGTAAGGAGTTTGAAAACTCCAAGTTTGATGAATTTTGCAGCAATGAAGGGTTAGATCATAACTTCTCAGCTCCAAGGACACCACAACAAAATGGTGTAGTCGAAAGGAAGAACCGGACCCTTGAGGATATGGCAAGGACGATGATAATTGCTAGTGGTCTTCCGAAGCATTTTTGGGCTGAAGCAGTAAATACGACATGCTATATCATCAATCCTGTCATGCTAAAGCCAATTACATTGAAGACACCTTATGAGCTCCTTAGAGGAAGAAAACTCAATATCGCTTACTTTCGTGTTTTTGGATGTAAATGCTTTGTACATAATAATGGAAAGGACAATCTAGGAATATTCGATGCTAGAAGTGATGAAGCTATTTTTCTAGGATATGCCTTAAGTAGTGAGGCTTATCGTGTTTACAATAAGCGAACAATGTGTGTTGAGGAAAGTGTCCATGTTATATTTGATGAGACTAACTCCTTGCAGGAACAGAGTCATAATGATAACTTTGAAATTGGTTTGACTCGTCCTGACGAGTTTAATCATTGTGATGAGGAACTAACCCTGCAGGAAAAGAGAAGAAGCAAGTTCCTCATCTAGAGAAACTTGTGCCTGATCCTCACGAGGAACAAGCAACAGAAGGAACTCAGGAAGATGAAGGAGCTCTTGTACCTGGAGAAGATCAAGTGAATCAATCACTTCAAGAAACTCAAGAGGCAACTAGGAGATTTGATCCAAAGCCTTGGAAACACCTAAATTCTCATCCTTTAGAATTGATAATAAGTGACATTGAAAAGGGAACTCAAACGAGATCCCAAATAAAGAATTTGTGTGCTTTTCACGCTTTCTTATCTATGACAGAACCTAAGGACCATATGGAAGCGCTCAAAGAGGCTGATTGGATCAATGCTATGCAAGAGGAGCTAAATAAGTTTCAGAGGAACAAGGTATGGCACCTGGAGACTAAGCCAAAGAACCAGAAAGTTATAGGACTTAAATGGGTTTTCAGGAACAAGCTCGATGAGCATGGAACAATGGTAATGAACAAGGCCAGACTTGTAACCAAAGGATACAATCAACAAGAAGGTATTGATTTCGATGAAACCTTTGCTCATGTTGCTAGGATAGAAGCAATTAAAATTATGATTGTCTTTGCTGCCTTTATGGGATTTAAGTTGTACCAAATGGACGTCAAATGTGCATTTCTAAATGGTTTTTTTACTTGAAGACGTCTATGTGGAACAACCTCCTGGATTTAAAAATCCTGAACTTCCAAATCAAGTCTATAAGCTTGATAAAGCTCTTTATGGGTTGAAACAAGCTCCTAGATCTTGGTATGAAAGGTTGTCAAAATTCTTACTTTCACATGATTTCATAAGAGTTAAAGTTGATAGAACCTTGTTCCTTCGATCAAAAGGAACAGACATATTAGTAGTCCAGATTTACGTTGATGATATAATATTCGGTGCTACTAATGATCTTCTTTGTAAGGAGTTTGCTGATCTTATGAGTAGTGAGTTCGAAATGAGTATGATGGGAGAGTTGAACTTCTTTTTGGGATTGCAAATCAAGCAAACTGAAAGAGGAACAATGATCCATCAACAAAAATATGTCAAGGAACTACTGAAAAAATATGGACTGGAACAATCAAAAACCAACCACACTCCCATAGGAACAGGAACAAGGTTGGATGAAGATGCAAATGGTAAGTGTGTAAACGAGAAGCAATATCGAGGTATGATTGGTTCACTACTTTACTTAACAGCAAGTAGACCCGATATCTCTTTTAGTGTTGGTTTATGTGCTCGATTCCAATCAAATCCCAAAAAATCTCACTTAACGGCAGTTAAGAGAATTCTAAGGTATTTGAAGGGAAGCGATGACTTATGTTTGTTCTATCCTCAAAGTGATATTTTTGACCTAGTAAGCTATTCGGATGCGGATTATGCTGGAGACTTGGTTAATCGCAAGAGCACATCAGGCATTGTCCAGTACCTAGGAACAAGCTTGGTCTCTTGGAGCTCAAAGAAGTAAAATATTGTTGCCTTGTCCACTGCAGAGGCAGAGTATGTGGCTGCTGCTGCATGCTGTTCCCAGGTCCTTTGGATCAAGCAACAGGTAAGAGACTTTGGCATTAAGTTTAAATGTGTTCCTATCTATTGTGATAATACTAGTGCAATTTGCATTTCTAAAGATCCCTTTCATCATTCAAGGGTCGAGCATATTCACATTAGGCATCATTTTCTTAAGGATAATGTAGAAAAAGGTCTTATTAAAGTCGAATTTTGTCCAACAGAAAATCAAATAGCTGACATATTGACTAAACCACTTCCTAGAGAAAAGTTTGAGAAAATTCGCTTAGAGCTAGGGATGATTAGAATTCATTAAGTGTGCTACTTCAAATAAAACCCTTAGTTACAAGATTACACTAAGTGGCCAGCAACATTTTGTGAATTTATTCATACATTACACAGTTATTGTAAAGGATTCACATTAGTCTTCATAATACTCCCCTTATTGTCCATGCATATACTTGAGCAAAAATAGAAAGGTCTCTGTACATATAGCTTGAACATGTAACATGCATGAATTCACACTTTCTATTCTTTTTATCTCTTTTCACGTAAATATTATCCCCATTTTATTTCATTATATTTTCTTTTTCATCAATTTATCATCTTTCTTCATTCATCCCCCACAAATAATTTTTTTGGCAACGCTTCACCAGCGTTCATGTACAAACCTGAAAATAAAATGATTCAACGTATTTAAAGAAAGAAAGGAAAAGCCGCATTTAATTCCTTTTCACCATCTCCCATAAATCTTCCCTAAATAAAAACCCATCACATCAAAGAAAATTTACACGGTAAATTTCACCTCTTTTACCCAAAACCATTAACTCTGCAAAACCGCCTTTCTCTCTCTCTCTCTCACAAAAAATCTCTCAACTTCATCTTCTACACCTAAACTCTAAATGGCTCCCAAACGAAAAACCTCTGATGATACCAAAAAATTTCCGGCTGAAAAATCTTCACCTCTGGTGGATTACAACGAAAGCGAGAATGAATCTTCCAACTCAAATGAAGATTCCCTGGGTTCTCAAGATATTTCGGCTGACATTGAGGTCAATTCTCCAAAGAAGGAAGAAGATTTAGATGAAGTGAAAACAGAGCAAGAAAAAGAAGTTTTGGTTCCTACAAAAAGGGGTAAGAAATCTAAGTCTTCCAAGTACATCATAGGGTTTTGCGTTGATTTTTCTTGGTGTAAGAAAATTAAGTGGGGTCAGTTTCTTGATCTTGTTAAGTTTCAAAAATGGGCAATGGTGTCAAGTTTTGATTAGGGTCTTTATGATAGTGATATGAGTGAATTCATTGCTAGTTTTGAAAATACCGAGGGGTTGTGCATTAGTGTCGTTAATGGAAAACTGGTTAAGTTCACCGAAAAGAACTTGGGTGAATGGTTTGAGGTACCAACTGAAGGGTACAAGGACTATATAAAGGGTAGGGCTAAGTTGAATGTCAATGGTGCTTCAAATTCTGCTATTCTGAGTTTCTTTGGGGGTAAGGATTCTGACCTGTCCCTAGATCAAAAAGATCTCTCTCCAT
Organism: Beta corolliflora; assembly: GCA_947648045.1. Lineage (NCBI taxonomy): Eukaryota > Viridiplantae > Streptophyta > Magnoliopsida > Caryophyllales > Amaranthaceae > Beta > Beta corolliflora. Next base: position 155,575 of record CANSZD010001177.1, read on the forward strand.
ATCATAAATTTCTATTTCATCTTGTTTGGCGCTTCATTTTGCCAAGGACATCCAAGAGGACTCAAGCGAGCCTCATGGATCTTTCTTTAATGTTTTGTCTTGCCAAGAATATAAAAATAAATTTCCCTGCTTTAATGATTTCTCATCTTTCCCATTGTATTACCCACAACACAAAAGTTGGGTATGCAAACCTTATTTATGTTATTCTCAAAAAGAACCAAATTAAACTCCCTTCTAGTACCTCCTTTGATTTAGAGCCTGACAATTATTTGACTAAGGAGACTTTATCCAGGCTGTCTCTGAGGGTACAGGGTGGGAAGCTAGAATTTAAGGTTGCATAACCTAAGGGAAAGGTAGAGACTGGGAACAAGAGGAAGTTTGAGGAGGAGGTCAGTGCTGAAGGACCTAGGTTAGTAAGGAAGAGTTAAAGGATTGCTGTGACCAAGGCTCCCAAGGAACAGGGGTCGGGGTGTTGTTCATATTGATGCGGAGGAGGATCAGGCTCCTTCGGGATCAAGAGCTGTTGATTTTCCCCTTCTCTCCACTACTGGTCTCCATGGCATTCTACATTCAATTCAAGAGTCTTTGTCCCTCCTGCACACAAGAGTCCAGGGTGTTGAAGCCAGGATTGCCAGAGTTGATCTTCAACAGGAGCAGATCCTAGAAGGAGTGAAGAAAGGAGAATCTGCAGTTCGTGAGAAGATTGACTATGTGGTTGCTTCTTATGTTGTTCGTCCTAAACCCTCCAAGCCCTAATCCCCTTTCCTTCCCTCTAATATGATGAAACAATGTTATAATTTTTTTTGGGTTTGTATTAAACAATGGTGGTTTGTTGTTACTATCTCTTTATCACCTTTTTGGATGTGGTAAACACATCAGTTTATGGTGATAATTTTTTTTGGTTTATATATTTTATCTCTTTTCATCTCTTATTATCTTGCTTCTCTTCATGTCCTCTTTGCTTCTTTCTATTATTTTTTGTCATGAACTCAGCTTGTGCATTTTTCATGTCTCAGTGCATTGCTCCCATCTTAATATGCTCATTAAAATGTTTGGATGGCTAGTATTATTAGATGAATGTTTGAGCTACTACACCTTGACATTGTTGTATATGATGCACTCTTAGAGTCCTGCTGGGTACTTAGTTATTTTTTATGATGACAAAAGGGGAAAGTAGAGTGGCACATAAAAATTCAATTCTAGTCTTCTTAGTTTCTAGGTGATGTTTTTCAGATTTTCTTTGCATTATCTTCAAAACTGATTTCTGTTAGGATTCATTAGCTTGTTAATTTTACTTTGTTTGGTTAGATTAGATTGTTAGTCCATGTTAATTTAGTGCTAGTTTTACTTTTTAGTCTTTTGTTAGTTTTATTTGTTTTATTTTTTAAAAGTCATTAGCTCTTGATTCTTTTGCTCTAATTATCTTATTTTTTTTCTTTAGTTTCTTAGTTTATGATTATTTTATATTTTTATATGCCTTATATTTGCCATCATCAAAAAGGGGGAATATTGTTGTATTCCATGTTTTGATGATGCCAAATACTTAGGTTATAATATAGTTTTTATTTTGTGAAAAATATAAAATACCAAAAATAATGTAATAATTATTTTTGCATTTATATCTTGTGGAGAAAGATTATTTATTTAATCTAAGTCAAGATATTAGTATTATACACTTTGAATTTTTATCATATGGTATGTTTGATGTTCTAGTTACTTGGAATCTTTGAATAAAAGATTCTTCAAGTTACTAGATATTTGTTGCTGTTGTTATTGTTTGAAAAACAGTTGGAGTAAGCGTGGCATGAATTGTGGAGCAAATTCCTGGAAGCTCTCCAACTAACTCCACCTATCTACGTGTTACTCGCTGGGCATTCTCCCAGTAACGGATAGTGGAAGTTGGTTAGTTTCCGTTGCAATAAACGTGGAGGAAGTGCAGCGAAAATAGAGGCCATGATCTTCACACCACTACAAGCTCACATCATGGAGAACGTGGAGCACAAAATGTCCAAAAGAAGAAAAAATTGCAGCAGTTATATAAGGAAGAAAATTACTTAAAGAAAACACAACTTTCTTGAGCGAAAATTCATTATTATCTTAGAAAGTTTTCTTGTAGTATCCTCTCTTATTCAACAAGCATACTTTGTAATATTCATAGTGTTTGGGTGGGAGAAAATTCAGAGAATATCCTTGTAATCAAGAGAGAGAAAGAAAGAGAGAAAAGAGAAGACTTCGAGTGAATTCAAAGTGAGTGTCATCAGTTCAGGGGGAACTGAGTGACTGGGAACAAGTTCCTAGAGGAACAGAGAAGGTCCATTAATAGGTTGTAAAAAGATAGTCTTTTGGCCTATTATAGTAAAGAGAGTTTGAGTCAAAATCCCTCGTGGTCAAGGTTTTTCTTCCTATTGGGCCTTGGAAGTTTTCCTTGTAAAAATCTCGTGTGTTTGTCTCTTTCCATTTTTAGTTTGTTTTAATTCCGCAATACAATTTGAAAATTTTCCCTCAACTACAATTCACCCCCCTCTTGTAGTTGGTCTAGTGTTCATACTAGAATAACAATTGGTATCATAGCCTAGTACCTCAAGAATCAGCTAACACTGAGGAGATTGTACCTGGAACAATGAACACTACGGGAGAAAAGCTTGATGAAGGGTATTCAACTCAACGCCCACCTATGTTCAATGGCAAACATTATCCATACTGGAAGAATCGTATGGAAATATTTATCAAAGCTGAAAATTACCAAGTATGGAAGGTAATTGAAATTGGTGACTTTGAAGTCACAAAGAAGAACGAGAAAGGGGAAGCGATTCCAAAACCCCTTGCCGAGTTTGACAAAGATGACTTCGACAAAATGGAAATGAACAACATTGCCAAGAAGCTGCTCCATTGTGGTATTGGTCCCCATGAGCATAACTGAGTCATGGGATGCAAGACTGCTAAGAAAATGTGGGAACTCCTTCAAATCACACATGAAGGAAAAAGCGAAGTGAAACGATCAAAGATTGATATGCTTATGCATAAGTACGAATTGTTTCACATGAAACAAAAGGAGCCTGTTCAAGACATGCTCACTCGCTTCTCAAACATCATAAACGAACTTGAATCTTTGGGAAAGATAATCTATCCCGGAGGAACAGGTTCGTAAGGTACTAAGGAGTCTACCACAAGATGAGAAATGGATGGCCAAGACTACGGCATTGTTGGAAACAAAGGACTTCACAAAGTTCAACATTGAACAACTTGCTGGTTCCTCGATGACCCATGAGTTACATCTAGAAACTCATGAAACTGAATCATCGAAGCCTAAGGCTTTGGCCCTCAAATCAGAGGAACAAGAAGATTCAGAAACTGATGATGAAGAAGTTGCGATGATTGTAAGAAGATTCAAGAAATTCTTCAACAAGAATTACAAAGGAAAGGTCACAAAGAAACCAACGAAGTTAAGTTGCCATAAGTGTGGAGGCCTTGATCATTTCATCAAGGAGTGTCCTCAATGGGATAACGAGAAAGCAAAAGGGAAGTACAAAGAAAAGGGCAAGGAACAACAAAAGCCTTTCTCGAGAAATGATATGAAGAGAGCCATGGTTGCAGCATGGGGAGAGTCTGACTCAGAGGAGGAGCAGGAATAATCGAAGAAGAAAGCGCCCATCTATGTCTCATGGCGAATATCGAAGACAAAGTGGAATCATCAAACCCCAAGGTAAGTTTTAATGCCATTGAAGAGGAACTTACAGAACTTAATAAAAGCCAATTACTAAAACTTTCATTAGAAACCTTAGATGACTACAAGGAAGTTTGCCAAAAAAAGATCAATTAACTAATGCCTTGAAAGTCACTAAGAATCATTCTAATTGGCTTAACACATTAAAATGTGATACTGAAAAAAGATTCTTTGAACTTTTTGACAAGAGTAGAGTTTATCAAGAAGCATTTGAAAAAGTCAAAAATGAAAATTATCTTTTAAATTTGGAATTGGCGAATTGAAACTGTTTGTTCCTAAAGTAACGATCTCTTCAACTAATACCAGAATCAATGCTGAAAATTTGAAAAATGATTATGAAAATGTTTTACAAGAAAATATGGTATTAAGGAAGAAACTGGAACCCTCAAGGAACACGCTTCCTGATCCAGTCACTTGGATACAAAAATATCAAAACAAAGGAAGAGATGTTCTCGGTTTTAATCACAAGAAGAAGAACAAAAAAGGAAAAATATGTTGATCTCGCTAAGTAGTAAAATATCTTCTTTATTGTGGGAACAGTGGTCACATAGTGTCCGATTGTTCCACCGGAGAAGAACGTATTGAGAGGAACACGTACCTAGTGAAACATGTTTGGAAAATTAAGAAAGACTCAAGTCCAACAAAGGAACCCAAGCTAGACTGGGTTCCTACCACTAACTAGTTTGCTATGGTACAGGCTGAAGTGAGGGGGAACAACATGTGGTACCTCGATAGCGGTTGTTCTAAGCACATGACAGGAGATAGATCCAAATTTCTCTCACTTTCATTCTATAATGGAGGAACTGAGACCTTTGGAGACAATCTTACAGGTAATATAGTAGCAATTGGTAAGATTGGTAAATCTCATTCACATTCCATAGATAATGTATTTTTGGTCGAGGGTTTAAAGCATAGTTTACTTAGTATATCTCAGTTTTGCGATAAGGGAAATAATGTGAAGTTTACTAATGAGTCTTGTGTAGTCGCAATGAAAGTACGGGAACCAAGATCCTTGAGGGGAACGAGGAAAGGAAACACCTACATAGTCGACCTAAACCTTGTTCCTAGGAATAATCTCACATGCTTAAGTGTGATCGAAGCTGATCCTCTACTATGGCACAAACGTTGCGGTCATGCAAGCCTGTCCTTACTGCATAAACTAAGTGGGAAGGACTTGGTAGTTGGTTTACCAACAATTAAGTCTTTGAACCACGGTGTTTGTGATTCATGTGTTAAAGGCAAGCAAGTGAGATCCTCATTCAAATCCAAGAAAATGGTAAGCACACAAAGTCTGTTGGAACTTCTTCACATGGACTTATGTGGCCCTGTACGCATCCAAAGTCGATCTGGTAAGAGATATGTATTAGTCATAGTAGATGATTTTTCAAGATACACATGGGTTACTTTTCTTCATAGTAAGGATGAGACGTTTGATGAATTTCTAACCTTTGCTAAAAAGATTCAAAGAACAAGTGGTTTTAAATTAAAACATTTAAGATCGGACCATGGTAAGGAGTTTGAAAACTCCAAGTTTGATGAATTTTGCAGCAATGAAGGGTTAGATCATAACTTCTCGGCTCCAAGGACACCACAACAAAATGGTGTAGTCGAAAGGAAGAACAGGACCCTTGAGGATATGGCAAGGACGATGATAATTGCAAGTGGTCTTCGAAGCATTTTTGGGTTGAAAGCGATAAATACGACATGCTATATCATCAATCGTGTCATGCTAAAGCCAATTACATTGAAGACACCTTATGAGCTCCTTAGAGGAAGAAAACTCCAATATCGCTTACTTTCGTGTTTTTGGATGTAAATGCTTTGTACATAATAATGGAAAGGACAATCTAGGAATATTCGATGCTAGAAGTGATGAAGCTATTTTTCTAGGATATGCCTTAAGTAGTGAGGCTTATCGTGTTTACAATAAGCGAACAATGTGTGCTGAGGAAAGTGTCCATGTTATATTTGATGAGACTAACTCCTTGCGGGGAACGAGTCATAATGATAACTTTGAAATTGGTTTGACTCGTCCCGACGAGTTTAATCATTGTGATGAGGAACTAACCCCAGCAGGAAAGAGAAGAAGCAAGTTCCTCATCTAGAGAAACTTGTGCACGATCCTCACGAGGAACAAGCAACGAAGGAACTCGGGGAAGATGAAGGAGCTCTTGTACCTGGAGAAGATCAAGTGAATCAATCACTTCAAGAAACTCAAGAGGCAACTAGGAGATTTGATCCAAAGCCTTGGAAACACCTAAATTCTCATCCTTTAGAATTGATAATAAGTGACATTGAAAAGGGAACTCAAACGAGATCCCAAATAAAGAATTTGTGTGCTTTTCACGCTTTCTTATCTATGACGGAACCTAAGGACCATATGGAAGCGCTTAAAAGAGGCCGATTGGATCAATGCTATGCAAGAGGAGCTAAATGAGTTTCAGAGGAACAAGGTATGGCACCTGGAGACTAAGCCAAAGAACCAGAAAGTTATAGGACTTAAATGGGTTTTCAGGAACAAGCTCGATGAGCATGGAACAATGGTAAGGAACAAGGCCAGACTTGTAACCAAAGGATACAATCAACAAGAAGGTATTGATTTCGATGAAACCTTTGCTCATGTTGCTAGGATAGAAGCAATTAAAATTATGATTGTCTTTCTTTGCCTTTATGGGATTTAAGTTGTACCAAATGGACGTCAAATGTGCATTTCTAAATGGTTTTTTACTTGAAGACGTCTATGTGGAACAACCTCCTGGATTTAAAAATCCTGAACTTCCAAATCAAGTCTATAAGCTTGATAAAGCTCTTTATGGGTTGAAACAAGCTCCTAGATCTTGGTATGAAAGGTTGTCAAAATTCTTACTTTCACATGATTTCATAAGAGTTAAAGTTGATAGAACCTTGTTCCTTCGATCAAAAGGAACAGACATATTAGTAGTCCAGATTTACGTTGATGATATAATATTCGGTGCTACTAATGATCTTCTTTGTAAGGAGTTTGTCGATCTTATGAGTAGTGAGTTCGAAATGAGTATGATGGGAGAGTTGAACTTCTTTTTGGGATTGCAAATCAAGCAACCGAAAGAGGAACAATGATCCATCAACAAAAATATGTCAAGGAACTACTGAAAAAATATGGACTGGAACAATCAAAAACCAACCACACTCCCATAGGAACAGGAACAAGGTTGGATGAAGATGCAAATGGTAAGTGTGTAAACGAGAAGCAATATCGAGGTATGATTGGTTCACTGCTTTACTTAACAGCAAGTAGACTCGATATCTCTTTTAGTGTTGGTTTATGTGCTCGATTCCAATCAAATCCCAAAAAATCTCACTTAACGGCAGTTAAGAGAATTCTAAGGTATTTGAAGGGAAGCGATGACTTATGTTTGTTCTATCCTCAAAGTGATATTTTTGACCTAGTAAGCTATTCGGATGCGGATTATGCTTTGGAGACTTGGTTAATCGCAAGAGCACATCGAGGCATTGTCCAAGTACCTAGGAACAAGCTTGGTCTCTTGGAGCTCAAAGAAGCAAAATATTGTTGCCTTGTCCCTTTGCAGAGGCGAGTATGTGGTCTGCTGCTGCATCTTTGTTCCCGAGTCCTTTGGATCGAAGCAACGGAGTAAGAGACTTTGGCATTAAGTTTAAATGTGTTCCTATCTATTGTGATAATACTAGTGCAATTTGCATTTCTAAAGATCCCTTTCATCATTCAAGGGTCGAGCATATTCACATTAGGCATCATTTTCTTAAGGATAATGTAGAAAAAGGTCTTATTAAAAGTCGAATTTTGTCCAACGGAAAATCAAATAGGCGACATATTGACTAAACCACTTCCTAGAGAAAAGTTTGAGAAAATTCGCTTAGAGCTAGGGATGATTAGAATTCATTAAGTGTGCTACTTCAAATAAAACCCTTAGTTACAAGATTACACTAAGTGGCCAGCAACATTTTGTGAATTTATTCATACATTACACAGTTATTGTAAAGGATTCACATTAGTCTTCATAATACTCCCCTTATTGTCCATGCATATACTTGAGCAAAAATAGAAAGGTCTCTGTACATATAGCTTGAACATGTAACATGCATGAGTTCACACTTTCTATTCTTTTTATCTCTTTTCACGTAAATATTATCCCCATTTTATTTCATTATATTTTCTTTTTCATCAATTTATCATCTTTCTTCATTCATCCCCCACAAATAATTTTTTTTGGCAACGCTTCACCAGCGTTCATGTACAAACCTGAAAATAAAATGATTCAACGTATTTAAAGAAAGAAAGGAAAAGCCGCATTTAATTCCTTTTCACCATCTCCCATAAATCTTCCCTAAATAAAAACCCATCACATCAAAGAAAATTTACACGGCAAATTTCACCTCTTTTACCCAAAACCATTAACTCTGCAAAACCGCCTTTCTCTCTCTCTCTCACAAAAAAATCTCTCAACTTCATCTTCTACACCTAAACTCTAAATGGCTCCCAAACGAAAAACCTCCGATGATACCAAAAAATTTCCGGCTGAAAAATCTTCACCTCTGGTGGATTACAACGAAAGCGAGAATGAATCTTCCAACTCAAATGAAGATTCCCTGGGTTCTCAAGATATTTCGGCTGACATTGAGGTCAATTCTCCAAAGAAGGAAGAAGATTTAGATGAAGTGAAAACGAGCAAGAAAAAGAAGTTTTGGTTCCTACAAAAAGGGGTAAGAAATCTAAGTCTTCCAAGTACATCATAGGGTTTTGCGTTGATTTTTCTTGGTGTAAGAAAATTAAGTGGGGTCAGTTTCTTGATCTTGTTAAGTTTCAAAAATGGGCAATGGTGTCAAGTTTTGATTAGGGTCTTTATGATAGTGATATGAGTGAATTCATTGCTAGTTTTGAAAATACCGAGGGGTTGTGCATTAGTGTCGTTAATGAAAAACTGGTTAAGTTCACCGAAAAGAACTTGGGTGAATGGTTTGAGGTACCAACTGAAGGGTACAAGGACTATATAAAGGGTAGGGCTAAGTTGAATGTCAATGGTGCTTCAAATTCTGCTATTCTGAGTTTCTTTGGGGGTAAGGATTCTGACTTGTCCCTAGATCAAAAAGATCTCTCTCCATATCATAAATTTCTATTTCATCTTGTTTGGCGCTTCATTTTGCCAAGGACATCCAAGAGGACTCAAGCGAGCCTCATGGATCTTTCTTTAATGTTTTGTCTTGCCAAGAATATAAAAATAAATTTCCCTGCTTTAATGATTTCTCATCTTTCCCATTGTATTACCCACAACACAAAAGTTGGGTATGCAAACCTTATTTCTGTTATTCTCAAAAAGAACCAAATTAAACTCCCTTCTAGTACCTCCTTTGATTTAGAGCCTGACAATTATTTGACTAAGGAGACTTTATCCAGGCTGTCTCTGAGGGTACAGGGTGGGAAGCTAGAATTTAAGGTTGCATAACCTAAGGGAAAGGTAGAGACTGGGAACAAGAGGAAGTTTGAGGAGGAGGTCAGTGCTGAAGGACCTAGGTTAGTAAGGAAGAGTTAAAGGATTGCTGTGACCAAGGCTCCCAAGGAACAGGGTCAGGGTGTTGTTCATATTGATCTGGAGGAGGATCAGGCTCCTTCAGGATCAAGAGCTGTTGATTTTCCCCTTCTCTCCACTACTGGTCTCCATGGCATTCTACATTCAATTCAAGAGTCTTTGTCCCTCCTGCACACAAGAGTCCAGGGTGTTGAAGCCAGGATTGCCAGAGTTGATCTTCAACAGGAGCAGATCCTAGAAGGAGTGAAGAAAGGAGAATCTGCAGTTCGTGAGAAGATTGACTATGTGGTTGCTTCTTATGTTGTTCGTCCTAAACCCTCCAAGCCCTAATCCCCTTTCCTTCCCTCTAATATGATGAAACAATGTTATAATTTTTTTGGGTTTGTATTAAACAATGGTGGTTTGTTGTTACTATCTCTTTATCACCTTTTTGGATGTGGTAAACACATCAGTTTATGGTGATAATTTTTTTTGGTTTATATATTTTATCTCTTTTCATCTCTTATTATCTTGCTTCTCTTCATGTCCTCTTTGCTTCTTTCTATTATTTTTTGTCATGAACTCAGCTTGTGCATTTTTCATGTCTCAGTGCATTGCTCCCATCTTAATATGCTCATTAAAATGTTTGGATGGCTAGTATTATTAGATGAATGTTTGAGCTACTACACCTTGACATTGTTGTATATGATGCACTCTTAGAGTCCTGCTGGGTACTTAGTTATTTTTTATGATGACAAAAGGGGAAAGTAGAGTGGCACATAAAAATTCAATTCTAGTCTTCTTAGTTTCTAGGTGATGTTTTTCAGATTTTCTTTGCATTATCTTCAAAACTGATTTCTGTTAGGATTCATTAGCTTGTTAATTTTACTTTGTTAGGTTAGATTAGATTGTTAGTCCATGTTAATTTAGTGCTAGTTTTACTTTTTAGTCTTTTGTTAGTTTTATTTGTTTTATTTTTTAAAAGTCATTAGCTCTTGATTCTTTTGCTCTAATTATTTTATTTTTTTTCTTTAGTTTCTTAGTTTATGATTATTTTATATTTTTATATGCCTTATATTTGCCATCATCAAAAAGGGGGAATATTGTTGTATTCCATGTTTTGATGATGCCAAATACTTAGGTTATAATATAGTTTTTATTTTGTGAAAAATATAAAATACCAAAAATAATGTAATAATTATTTTTGCATTTATATCTTGTGGAGAAAGATTATTTATTTAATCTAAGTCAAGATATTAGTATTATACACTTTGAATTTTTATCATATGGTATGTTTGATGTTCTAGTTACTTGGAATCTTTGAATAAAAGATTCTTCAAGTTACTAGATATTTGTTGTTGTTGTTATTGTTTGAAAAACAGTTGGAGTAAGCGTGGCATGAATTGTGGAGCAAATTCCTGGAAGCTCTCCAACTAACTCCACCTATCTACGTGTTACTCGCTGGGCATTCTCCCAGTAACGGATAGTGGAAGTTGGTTAGTTTCCGTTGCAATAAACGTGGAGGAAGTGCAGCGAAAATAGAGGCCATGATCTTCACACCACTACAAGCTCACATCATGGAGAACGTGGAGCACAATATGTCCAGAAGAAGAAAAAATTGCAGCAGCTATATAAGGAAGAAAATTACTTAAAGAAAACACAACTTTCTTGAGCGAAAATTCATTATTATCTTAGAAAGTTTTCTTGTAATTTCCTCTCTTATTCAACAAGCATACTTTGTAATATTCATAGTGTTTGGGTGAGAGAAAATTCAGATAATATCCTTGTAATCAAGAGAGAGAAAGAAAGAGAGAAAAGAGAAGACTTCGAGTGAAGTCAAAGTGAGTGTCATCAGTTCAGGGGGAATTGAGTGACTAGGAACAAGTTCCTAGAGGAACAGAGAAGGTCCATTAGTAGGTTGTAAAAAGATAGAGTCTTTTGGCCTATTATAGTAAAGAGAGTTTGAGTCAAAATCCCTCGTGGTCAAGGTTTTTCTTCCTATTGGGCCTAGGAAGTTTTCCTTGTAAAAATCTCGTGTGTTTGTCTCTTTCTATTTTTAGTTTGTTTTAATTCCGCAATACAATTTGAAAATTTCCCCTCAACTACAATTCACCCCCCCTCTTGTAGTTGGTCTAGTGTTCATACTAGAATAACAGTCTATAAAAAGGATTTTCGAAAATGGATTAATAAAAAGGGTTAAAATATGATTTTGGGCTTAAAACATTTTATTTTAGACTCGTTCTTTATTCTTTCCTCGATCCGGACCAATTAGAGCGGAGTATTAGTCATCATTGGATACTAAATGGGGAGACACAATTATGTGTCTACGCACTGGATGTGATTTTTGATGTTTCCAAGGTTTAGGTTGAAATTCTCTTATAGGAACAGGTTGTTCTCCTTGAGTTTCTTGAGAAGATGAGGAGCCTTGTTCGTTTGTTCCTCTTTTAGCCATTGTTGAATCAGTTCCTTCAACATTATTATTTTCAGTAGGAACAGGAACAACTCCATCTGCTTCTTGAGGATCAGGAACAACATTGATATGAATAGTTTCATCTTCTTTGTTCCTTTCCTCTTTTTCTCCTTCTTCCTCCTCAATTGAATCTGCTTCTTTTTCAATTGGACGAACAAAGCCTATTTCAAAATCTTCAACCTACTTGCTTGGATCAAATTTGTCAGATTCATCAAATATTATATGTACACTTTCTTCAATATACATAGTTCTTTTATTGTAAACTCTATAAGCCTTACTATGTGAAGAATATCCTAGAAATATTATTTCATCACTCCTAGCATTAAATTTTCCAAGATTATCTTTTTCATTATTATGAGTTCCTTATCTTTGCAAAGAGAGTTCAAAGTTTGAGTGGTCACAAATTGATGCATATTAGATCTGATCATGGCAAGAAATTTGAAAATGGAAAATTTGATGATTTAAGTAGGGAACATGGCTTGGACCATAATTTTTCTGCTCCAAGAAAATCTCAACAAAATGGTGTTGTGGAGAGGAAAAATAGGACTTTGGAGGAAATGGCTAGAACTATGTTAATAGCTAGTGATCTTCCAAGGAACTTTGGGTGAAGCGTGAACACTTGCTGTTATATCATTAATCTTGCCATGATGAGACCTTTAATTAACAAAACTCCTTATGAGCTTTATTTTGGTAAGAAATCCAATATTACACTTTTCAGAATATTTGGATGCAAATGAATCTTGAGTAGTCATCAATAATAACTAGCACATACCTCTTTCCACTTCTACTTTGAATCCTCATGAGGCTCCACAAATCCATGTGAATTAATTCCAATGGCTTTGTGGGGCTCACAACAGTTTTAGATTTGAAAGAGGATCTAACATGCTTTCCTTTGACACACACCTCACAAACTTGATCAATATGAAATGTTATTGATGGTAATCCCAAAACTAGATCTTTTGATGAAAAGCTAGCATGACCTAGGCGCTTATGCCATAAAAGAGGATCATCTTCAATAACACTAAGGCATGTCAAGTTGTTTTTAGGAACAAGATCAAGATCCACAATATATGTGTTCTCTTTCCTTGTTCCTTCCAGAATGACATTCTTAGAGTTATTGTTAATGATCAAACATTTTTCACTATTAAATTTAACAACGTTTCCCTTATCACAGTATTGGGAAATACTTAAAATATTGTGCTTCAAACCTTCCACTAGAAAAACATTATCAATGGAATGTGATGGTGACTTACCAACCTTACCCATGGCAATTATGTTACCTTTCATGTTGTCACTAAATGTCACACTTCCACCTTCATAAATTGAGAGTGAGAGAAACTTAGATTTGTCTCTTGTCATATGCTTAGAACAACCACTATCAAGATACCAAGTGTTGTTCCCCTTCACTCTAACTCCGCACAAATCAACTAGTGGTTAGTTGTAGGAACCTCTTCTTTTGTGGGTTCTGTTCTTGACTAGCATTTGATTTAACAACCCATTTCATGTTGCTAGTCTTTACATTTTTGTTAATCATACCGGTTTTTAGTTGACACCCCATTATGTAATGACCTAGGTCTTGCCACAATACATGCACAATTTATCACTAGGTAAATCAACATATTTCTTAGGTTTGTTCCTATTCTTGTAGTTTTCAAAACCAAGACCTTCTTTTCTTTTTGTTTCGGTATCTCGATCCACTTAGGAACAACCATCACTTTACCTCTGTTCCTTGCAACTACAAGTTCCTTCTTGAGGTTACGGATCTCGTTCCTTTAAAATAATTTTTTCTTTGTTCAAATTTTCGATCTCATATCTGTAGCCTTTTAAAGGAGTTGATCTTATATCAAAGGAACTAAGAACAGGGACAAATTCCTTTAGGTGAGAAATTTCTAAATTGATTAGATAATTTTCGTTTTTAACACTTTCATATTGTTCCTTAATTTTCAAGTTCTTATCAAATAGATCAAAGAACCTACTTTTAACATCTGTTCTCATTTTCTTAAGCCATTCTAAGTGTTCTTTGCAAACCTTAACATCTTGTTCGGTTGCTCACGTTTTCACGTTCATCTCTACATTCAAGAATTGCATCATAAAGAAGATCATAAATTTCAGGCCTAGATTTTCCATCTAAGTCTGCTTCAAGTGAGTGTTGTTTTACCTCAAGATTTTCTTCATCTTCATCTATGTCAGTGTTTGCCATGAGGCAAAGATTTGCAGTTTCTTCATTTGGTTGGTGCTCTTCTTCATCAGTCTCTGAATCTCCCCAAGCTGCTATCATAGCTTTTCGGACATTTGCTTTAGATAAAGGAGCTTTTGTTTCCTTGTTCCTTTCAGCAAAACGTTCCTTGTTCCTTTCTTTGGTCTTGTCATTTTGCCAAAGTGGACATTCCTTGATGAAGTGATCTGTATTTCCACATTTATGACAAGCCGCTTTGTTAGATAATTTTTTATTTTTACTTTTGAAGTTCCCATTCTTCATGTTCATGTACATCTTTTAAAATTTTCGGACCATGAGAGCTGCTTCCTCTTCTTCAGAGTCAGAGTCATCTTCATCATCAACTTTTAGGGTAATGGATTTAGAGTTTGAGCTTTCACCATACAGTATCAAGGTGTAGCTCATGAGTCATTAGTGATCCAGCTAGCTGTTCCAAGTTGAGCTTAGTGGTCTTTTGTTTCTTGTAAAGCAGTTACCTTAGTCATCCATCTATCCTTAGGAAGACTCCTAAGAACCTTTCGTACTTGTTCTTATGAAGAAATAAACTTTCCAAGGGAAGCTAACCCATTAATAATGTTAGTAAAATGAGTAAACATATCTTGTATGCTTTCCTTAGTATTTATGGAGAATAGTTCATATTGATTCATCAGTAAATCAATTTTGGATCTTTTGACTTTATTAGTTCCTTCATGGGTTACCTCAAGTAAATCCCATATTTGCTTTGTAGATTTGCATCCCATGATTTTATTGTGTTCATGGGATCCAAGTCCACATTGCAAAATTTTAACAGCCATAGCATTAACTTCCATTTTTTCAAAGTCAGCTTTGTCATATTCAGAGAATGGTTTAGGAATTACCTCATTTTTGTCATTAGTGGTTGTGACCTCAAAATCACCAACTTCAATGACCCTCCATACATGGTAGTTCTCGACCTTGATGAATATCTCCATTCTGTTCTTCCAATAGGAATAGAATTTCCCATTGAACATTGGAGGCTGTTGGGTAGAGTAACATTCCTCGAATTTCTCAGTAGTGTTCATGAAATTCTCAGTAGTGTTCATGTTTTCATGATCTTTTTCTCAATAGGGTTTCCTACGTTTTGTGAGTTCTAACTCTGATACCAATTGTTATTTTAATAGGAACACTACAAGAGGGGGATGAATTGTATGTGTAGAAATAACCGTATTTTTTGCGGAATTATAAAACTAAAACAGTGAAACAAGCTAAAGGAACACGAGAGATTTTTACGAGGAAAAACTTCTTGGGCCCAACAAGAAGAAACAACCTCGACCACAAGAGATTTTAAACTCAACTCTTTCACTAATTAGGCCAAACAACTTTATTACAACCTAATTATGCTCAGGGCCACAACTTGAGTTCCTTAACTCAAGTTCCTAAATAACTGTTCCCTTAACAGCTGTTCCTCTCAACTTCACTCGAAGTTATCTCACTTTGACTAACTTCACTCAAAGCTTCTCTTATACAGGACTTCACTCGAAATCCCCTTACCCCTAAACCAAAATTACAACGAACATTAAACTTAGCGGAATAGAGTAAGAAGGTAAAGGAATAGATGGCTTATAAGTAAATGAAGGTACTGACACTTTAATTAGTTAAACTCACTTAATCACTTAGTCAGATACAAATCGGAACTTAGTTGAACTTGTATATTTATAGCAGTCATCATGTGAAACGTGGGATTAAACATGTATTAGTGGTTTAAATATTTTCCTATGATGTTCCTTAGCTTGAGGAACATGTTCCATGATCTCCCACGCATAAACACCACGTTCAATTAGAACGTGTATATCAGTATGGTAATGGCTTCCTAAATTTTGGCAGTTACTTCTGCATAATATTCTTAAATTCCTTTTTTCCTTACAAGCTATTTTAATTAATAAAACCAAATTTAAATTCTTTAAATAAATAATATCTAAAAAGATTTTCAATAAAACCAAAAAGGATTTTATTTTCGAATAAAGATAAAATCGTTTTCTTAAAAAGATTTTCCTTAAAATTAGATTTTAAATAAATAAAATCAATAACTTGATATTTCCTAAATTTTAGCCTTTAAAATCTCAACAAACACCTTTTAACCATTGCACAATATATTACATGACAAGTTCCTTTGACTGCTTCTTAGTTCCTTTAACTTAGATTAATTGTACCAACATATTTGTTCCTTACAAAGGAACAGAAAAGACATTCTCTTTACATAGCCATGTGTTCCTTACCAAATCTTACTCGTTCCTTACATAGGAACTAAAAGATAAAAGCCTTGCTTAATCTTTTTGCTCCAATGCAACTCCGATACCCGGTTCCTTGAGCATCTTCACTTAGTCTTCAAAATCCAGGTTTGATTTCTTCCTTAGACTTAGTATTCTCTTTGCTCAAAGCAGTTTATAACTTAGTTTGCATCTTTGTTTCTTTGTCATCATCAAAACTAGGGTTCAACATGGTGAAAAAATCGTTCTCTATTATTTTTATGAGAAAAGTATTATTAAAAAGAGAGAATTATTGGTTCTTATCAAATATAATCCTTATATTTTTTGATACATAAGGTTTGTACTAAGAGTGCATCCTCTTCACCTGAATTCTCCTGACACAAATTCTTGGAAAAGACGATCTCACATTAGTCTTAACGTGAGACCTGCCTAAGTCCAAGAGATATTTTTTTTAAAAAAACGGTACCGCGTCTCACATATTCTCACGACGATATTTTTGGCGAATTAGTTTAGTATTTTAGCACAATAGTTTAGAGCTGATAATCTATATGTAGACTTATGTTATTTTTTAGTCAATATATCGAGTACATTAGTTAGTGTTCTTCTATAATTAGTTAAGATCTATTGAACATTATTTAGTTTACAATATAAACGAAGAAATAACTTTTTTATAAATCTAAAATGTCAAATACAAAAAGCAACCTGAAAAAATAACTTAAAACAACCTAGCATTTGGAGTAATTATTGTACCAATTTCAATTTGGTTCTTAATTTGTTTTTTTAGTCTTCTCAAAATGATTATTTCTTCCTTGCACTTCTTCCCTTTATTTTTGCACGATCCGGGTCTAAAATAACCAATTAATTGTACTTGATGAGCATTGTTCTTCTACAATTGGTTTTGTAGTCAAGGCTTTGTTTATACTTACAGCAGTATTTTCGTAGACTTCTTGCAGCACATTCCTTGCATCTACGTTATCTTGACTTTTGAGAATGAGATTGTAGAACTTTCTTGTGGTTTCATATCGCCATGGGGTTGCGTTATTTGTAAGTGCTCCAGAGATTTCTCTATTCATTTCTCTTTTCCACACTTCGCTCTTTGCAAATCCAGTCCACCTTTTACACATGTACCTATGTGGTATTGTTGTGATTGAACGCATGTGAATGATTCTCAAGACATTAAAACATAACAATCCTGGCAGCATAACTTTTATATCATGTTATTTAACTATTACGAATAAATTAATAACTAACAACATTTAGGTGTTAGTTATGTTTTTCATACAAAAAGTTAAACTTTCAAATCCAAAAGTTAAGTTTTCGGTACCAAAAGTGATCTAACCTGTTTCTTCAAAGTTTTTGCAAGTGCAAGTTATCCTTTGATCATGGGCAATATAGATTACCCTTTGTACTGAATCTATGCCAAACTCTTCTTTCACTTCAAACATGGTAGACATCTTGTTAGGTGAAACAACAAAGTAAGTGTTGGTGGACATTGCCATCGCAAACTCTTGATCAAATATTTTACTTACATTCAAATTATACAACGAATTAAGGTGGTTGTAGGCAGAGAATGGAGGAGGAAAACAATGCAGGTTTAAGGGCGTCTCGATGGATTGGAGAAGAAAGAGAGAATGATTTATGTGTGATACTGAAATTAGGGCTAATAAAATGCGTTATAATCTGGTTTCTGTGATATAACTTATATACTTCAGCGCTTAACTAATTCATCCAGAATCAATTTAAGACTAGCATAACTAATAGGTCCAAGCGCTTAACTAATATTGTTGCTGGTTTGATGCACGAGCGTGATGTCAGCATGACATCAGCTGGTCTCACGTTAACATTAACGTAAGACCGTCTCTTCAAAAACGGACTTTTCTCCTGCACTTTTCATAACGCAACTGATCTTATCTAAACTATCTGAACTTATTGAAGTTTATTTTTTTTGTAAGTTTTAGAAGTATTTATCTGAACTTTACTGAACTTATTAGACCTGAAATTTTTATTTCAAGGTGAATTGAACACCCTAAGTCATATCTCAAAAATATAGTTGGAATTGGATGTCGAGGTTATGTATCTCGAAATTTCGAACATGGTATAAAAGGAAAATTGCTCTTTCCGTTTAGTTGTCACCCACATCTCATCAAATTTTTGATTATAATTTATTTCATTTCCTACTATACCCAAAGCTTCAAAAGAACCTGTAATTAAAATAGAACGGTCTAAGATTCTAAACTTAATTAGGAAAGGAAGCTTACTTAACAAAACCACAAAAAATATCCTTCTATCCTTTTCCTCTGATTAATTTTAATTTGTACACTTTCAGAAGTATAAACTTAATTAGGAGCTTAGGACACAGAAGCATAACTACACTAAGTAAATCACAAAAAGAACCTCTTAACTCCTTCCAAGCATTCTCCACTTTCCGGGTTTGAAGTTTGAAAAAATGGACCACTTCTCCTCCCACACACCCAAACAAAAAGTAAAAGGCCAAAAAGCAAAAGCTTACCTCTTAAGTCTATTATCCCCCACTAATAATACTAGTACTAACAGACAACTCTTCCACTAGCAACCAAAATGGACCCCACCTCTTACATATTATGGGCTTAATAATGGCATGACAGATTAAACTTGGAAAATCTCGACCCTCCATTTCTAATCCATCTCGTACGCCAAACCTCCAAAAATTCACATCTTTTGCCACGTTTCATTCTCATTTTTCACTACCAAACCGTCATTATTTCCTTAACCCTAAATTTTCCCACTTTAAAAAAACCCGCTTCTTGTTCAAGCTCATATACCTTTCATACCATAAAAAAGTACTTTCTTTTGTATATATATATATACATAAACGTTTTGGCCATTATGACTCCATTTTTACATTACATTTCATTTCATTGTTACAAGAAAGTGCCTATATATAACTTAGGTTATATACTCATATCATTTCACTATATCCTATGTCTAGAATGAAGGTGAAAACACCAAATTTATTGAAGAAGATAATAGCAGCTTTTTCAACCAAAACAAACGAGCTAAGAGTACGTATTATGATATTCTTCCTTTTACATAAGAACATAGATAAAGCTTCATTAACCCATTCTCTTCAAGCCCTTGTTTCTCACCAACCTCACCAAAAGAAGAAAAACGACGAAGCTTTCGAGGAGGAGGAAGAAGGAAGCAAGGGAAGTTTGTTGATGAGCTACAACAAAGCTACAAGCATGATGGCAAGCCATGACAATGATATGAGTTTTGTAAAAGATGTGGCGCGGCTGGCGAAATACGAAGTAAATGAAGAAGATGAGGAACAAGAAGAACAAGCAGGGGTGGATTTGACGCACGAGATTTTTAAGGAGTTGGAGGCGGAGATGGAGAACGAAAGGGAGAGTAAAGAGTTTGTGAAAGGTGGTGAAGAGAGGTTGATGGTGGATGGTGTGGTGGTTGAGGAGGAGGAGGATATAGACCAAGCGGCTGATCTGTTTATACAAAGGTTTAAAAAACAGATGCAATTGCAAAAGCAACGTTCCTTGGAGAGGCAACAATGGTTGCTGTTGACGAATGCTTAAGAAAGAAAGTGTAGCTTCAGATAGGACAACCACCCCGTTTCCTATATATGCAACAACAAAACGGCTAGGGTTTCGGCTTAACGGGAAACCTTATATTCGAGCTACTTTCGATTTTCATTAGCATGGAAATTGTTAAAATTTAGAGAATAGAGACTTTCCGGCAAAGGGAAATCTCGGGACTTAGAGGATTTCGTGCTTCACGGAGTCAGATATCTAAGATCCAAGCTAAGTAATGTATGTGTCATTTTATAAATTTTTAAAAATCATAAAATGACATAGTAATTATGTAACTTTTTTGTTTGTTTTTTCTTCAAGGGTTGTCTAATAAAAAAAAATCTCTAGAAAATTTATGTATGAGAGTGATTGAGAGAGACTCGTGTAATGAAAATGACATGGAACTAAAACACATGTCATCGATAATCCTGAGGTTAATAATATATATAGATCATTCTAATTTCCTATATATCATATATCATATATGTATAATTTATATAAAGGTCATTTCTCATTATTGGTCTATCTCAGGTAAGAACTACTCATTCTTCTTTTCTTTTTTTGGAGTTTACTCGACGAAATCAACTGAAAAATTGATGTGCTAGTGTAGATATTGCGTCCAGAAAAGCAAGGAGTAGTGTATTTGTTAAAGAGAAAATAAAAGGACTGATTTACTACTAGTTTAGGATGCTCTTTTGGGTACATGGATAGAGCCATAGAGGTAATACCATATCCTGTTTATCGTATCATGAGCGTTGGTACGCTGTGTTATAAATTTACTTTCGCAATCCCTATAAAGAGAAAAGGAGAAAAAGTGAAAAGAGGTAATTTGGAATAAAGGAGAGAATAATGCCTTTGTTTCCTTAGAGGGGTTTCCTGTTTCCTTTATGCTTCACGCAAATCAGATTTGCCGTTAGTTGATACAACTGTTACAGATTTTCCTCATGCTAGGGGAACATTCTAAACAACTCTCGTTCAATGTCTATTACACATTTACACATCTAGAGATGTACTTGGCTCCAGGTGCATCTGACATTATTTTACTTATTTAATTAATTAAAGAGTTTCCAATGACCAAACAAAAGTAGAATGGTAGAAATCCATATGAATAAATATTAACCTTTCTGGTAAGGGTGAATTAATGTTATTTGAATTATCCAAAGTTCATACAATCCAAACTTAATAAAATACATAAATTGAACTTTTTTAAAAATTAAATGGGGCTTAATAAAATCGAATTTTGTTAAGGATCGAATTGTTCGGATCTAAAAGTTGAACAAACAGAAATTTTAAGAATATTTAATTGTCTTTAGGAGTTATAGCATATTGTGATTATCTTTAGAATTTTTCAAAGACTTTTAATATGATTATGCGTATTTTAAGAGTTAATTCCAGGCCTATCATGAGCTAATGTATGTGCTTGTAAGGATTACTTATTCTATATTTGTAAATAGGCCCAATATTATAAATAAGGTCCTTGGGCATTATTAAGCCCAATATCAAATGATTTTATTCTTTTTTCAAAAACTTCGTATTTGATCCAAACTAGTAAGTCATAAATCAGATAGGTCATATAAGACTTAGAGGAATTTTGAATTAGATTGAACTCAAAATATACAAACAAAATTTGTTTCAAATTGGGTAGGACTTGACCAAATTCAATTCGAAAATCAAAATTATACCCCTGCTTGCTTTGTCTTCCTTATTATGCTCTGAAATGAGTGTGACTTTTGTTTTTTTGAGGTCGTGTCTAAAATATGTGAATATATGTATTTTTTTCAAATGTAGAAATAATAATATAACTATGTCAGATTTAAGTAACTTTTTATGGGTAATCGTAGTTGCTAAAATTAAATTACACTTCTATATCCATATGATAGTGCTTATTACATTTTTCTTTTGACAAGAAAGACAAACGCCTTTAGAGAAGTCTTTTCTCAAGGATGTGCCTTAATTGATCTAAACTAATAAAATTAAATAAATTATGTTCCAGGTTGCATTCGTTGTCTTTAGTTGACGTAGTAAAGTCACAAAGGTAGGAAAGATAGTCAGCAGTAGATTTAGATTCGTGATAGATATTAGATATGGTCGGACTAGGCCGCAAATCAATATATATAAATAAAGGATGAACTTTTCGGGAGCATAGGGAGCTCCTCGAGATTTCGAGGCCATAGACCGCGCCACGTAGGATTGCCATGTCATCAATTTTTATTTTTATTTTTTTACAAAAATAGAGTTCTATACATTGATTTAAATACATATAAGGAGTTTTGGATAAGCGAAAATTAGAGTTTTGTTTGAATGAACAACCTAAATTATTATATTATCTAATTTGTGTATAACTTTTGCTACGTAATTCGGAATATTATAATTTTTGTACCATTGGGTAGTGCTCGAAATATGCTCCGAAATAAGATCCATATATAGTATAGTTCTACAACTTATGAAATAAAGAATGCCACGTAGGATTACCATGTCATTAATTTTTCTTTTAAATATTTTAAAAAATAGAGTTCTACAAATATTTAAATACATAAAAGGAGTTTTGAATAGGGAGAAATTAGAGTTTGGTTTTGAATAAAAAAAACCTAAATTATTATATTATGTAAATTGAATATAACTTTGGCTACCTAATTGAAAACATTATAATCTTTTACCATTGGAGAGTGTTTGAAATATGCTTCAAAATGAGATCCATTTACAATACATTTTTACAACTCATGAAAATATATTTAATTAGATGAATGGTAAGACATTTTTTAGTCTTTCTTTTAGATAAATATATAATAATAATTAAGCTATAAGTATAGTGTACAATATATGATTATAGTATTTTATAATAGGTCCAATTTACAGGATTAAACATATTATCTTTCAAAATATTAGCCTTACTCAACTGATAATCCAAAATAATTTAGTATTGCAACAAAATATACCAAGGAAACTTTGTGGTTACAACAAAAACTAAATTCTATAGTGATAAAGTTATATATATATTAGAGTTTTGGATGATGAAAAAATTAGAGTTTGATTTTAAAAGACAAAAAACAACAACTACAACAACAACTAAGCCTTATTCCCAAAGTGATTTGGGGTCGGCTAACATGAATCGTCAACTGAAACCGTCACCAAAGGAGATGGCATCGCCAAGAGTGATAAAAAGGTTTTTTTTTTTTTTTTTTTAAAGCAAGGTTTACACCAACAAGTTTTAAAAGAGGTTTTCAACAAAAGGTTTTAATACCAACACAATTGAGAAAAACAAATAAATGCAGAAATCACACCCCTTCCTCCACATGGATACTGCCCCTCCACTCACTTCTATCCAACGTCATGCTCTCCTCAATCCCAAGTAACCTCATATCACTTTCAATTACCTTCATCCAAGTCATCTTAGGTCTTCCCCTACCCCTTACAACTTGGTTACTCCTCCACTCTTCAATTCTTCTCACCGGTGCATCACCTGATCTCCTTTTCACATGACCAAACCATCTTAACCGATTCTCCCTCATCTTTTCTTCAATGGATGCAACTCCAACTTTTTCCCGGATCACTTCATTTCTTAATCGGTCTTTCCTTGTGTGGCCACACATCCACCGCAACATACGCATCTCCGCCACGTTCATCTTATGGACGTGGCATTGTTTCACCGCCCAACATTCGGTGCCATATAACAAAGCAGGCCTAATTGCCGTACGGTAGAACTTTCCCTTCAAGCTTTGGGGAATGCCGGAATCACAAAGGAATCCGGTGGCGATTTTAAAAGACAACCTTAGAATATTTTAGAGAGCTCCACCTAAGCATGCCATGTCATTCTTTTTAATTTTTAATTTTTAAAAAAAATTGTGTTCAACATAGTTATAAATACATATGAGGTGTTTTGGATAAGTGAAGATTATTACAGTCTGATTTTAAATAAACAACATAAATTATTATACTATGTAAATTGAATATAACTTTTGATACAAATTCGCAATATTATAATTTCTTTACCATTAGAGAGTGCTCGAAATATGCTTCGAAATAAGTTCTGTTGTAGCCTATAATCTACGGTCCCTTTGAAGACACTTGGGCTCATCTGAGCCGTACACGTGTCCTCCCCCAAGTTAATATAGAAAGAAGACTTAATCTCTGGGCTATACTCAGTTGGGTTAAAAGGTTTATTTTCTGGCCCAACAGTCAGAACCCAGCACTGTAAGGTGGCTGCAGGAGAGTGGTTAATAAATCTTCACAAATCATGGCCTGCCACGTGTCATGTTCTGATTCCCCAACCAATCAGGAGCCACCATTCTAGGTCAGATTTTAAGGATAGCTGTCATCTTGCTATCACTATAAATACCCCTGAAATCAGGAGAAAGATCATTCAATGCAAACAGTGCAAAGTTACTCTGTAAAAACTACTCTCTCACTTTCTCTCTCTATCTCTACTTTCTCTTACAACTCCTGATATCTGACTTAAGCTTCGGAGGGGGAACCACCACCCAAACCTCCAGGGTGGGTCCCTTTTTGTAGGTTCGGGAGTGAAGCTCAGGCTTGGACTAGGTTTAATTCAGACGTTTGTTGCACAAGTCTCCAAGGAAGAACATCTAAGGGATACTAGTTTACTTGCTAGACAAGAAAGCTCAATCTACAACTTACTTGTTGGACAAGGAGACAAAACATTTGACGCCGTCTGTGGGGAGACGCAACGATGACTGATTGTCAATCGTCCAACCTTGCTAGAAACCGAAGTCTTCAGGTTAATGTCGAAGACACAGAAGAACACGAGAGACCGCCTCGAGGAAGGGATAGACCCCCGTCCATCGTCCAAGTTACTGGACCAAGCCAGCAGCCTGTCATTCAAGAGAATCTTAAACGTCCAGTGACTGCCGCCCATCTAGAGAATGCCTTGAATGATTTCCAGGCAAAGATGGCTGCAGTCGTCCAGGAACAGATCAAGAGCAACATGCTGTTTTTCCGGCTTAACCCTGAGTCAGCCGCTAACAATCTAGTTCCTCTCAAGGGGCGTTCCCAAGAAGATCGTCCAGGTCCTAGTCGACCTATTCGGCAGGAACCCTCTAAGAGGATGGCCAGAGGAAAGCAGCCAGAAGGCAGTGAACAGCGGAGGAAGATGGACTGGAATCTAGTGGTTAGGACCCAGGATCAGGCTCGCCCAAGTGGGCATCGAATGGAAACAGATGCCAGAGAATACCTAGAGGCAAAGAGGGTTGCAGCTCTACAACGGTCGGCCACGGGGTCTACCCCGTATTTGAGAGACCCTCCTTTGAGGATGCCATCCAGAACGGAAGGAAGAAGTCTGGGGACTTCCCTTGTTCGTCCAAGACAAGAGAAGACAGTAGTTCAACCAATGGTCCATAAGCGACCAGTACCAGCAAATACTTCATCTAATTCTGTGTTGAAAGAATATCGCAAGGAGTTCATACCCATTGAGGGACAGTTGGGAGCCCTCCGGATCAATTGGCCTACTCCGTTCTCGGTCAGGATCATGGAGGCGCCCCTCTTCCCAAAGGTAAAACTTCCAACGATAGAGCCTTTTGATGGAACAACTGATCCTGATGATCACTTGTCCGCTTACAAACATCAGATGTACGTCCAAGGAGTAGATGATGCTACTTGGTGTAAGAATTTCCCGGCTACCCTGAAGGGTGTAGCTCAGAAGTGGTTTAACAACCTTCCATCCAATTCAGTCAATAATTTTACTGAGCTCAGTTTCTTATTTACTAGTCACTTTATTGCTAATACGCAAGAGCAAAAAACAAGCATGCACTTGGGAAAGATCGTCCAAGGACCTAAAGAAGCTCTCAGAAGCTTTGTCAAGAGATTCAATCTAGAAGCCCTTCAGATTCAAGATCTTAATGCCGGGGTGGCCTTTGACGCCTTTATCAGAGGACTAAGGCCAGGAAGTTTTAAGTTTGATCTTGTCAAGAAGAAAATCACCACTCTTGCCGAAGCTTTAAAGGAAGCTGAGGCTTTTATACATGCTACTGAAGTATGTGCCGAGGTCAAGCACCCCGACTCTAAGAAGCCTGAAGAGGTTGCCCAGCCAAGAAAGGGCAACCCCAAAAAGGCCAAGACTTGGGCCATAGCCTTTACCACCACTTCGTCCAGAAGAAGCAAAAGGAAAGCATCTGAGCCTTCTTCATCCAACCCAATTGAATTCAACAAGGACCAATACTCCATTCTCATGGAGATAAAAGATCAATATGAGCTGAAAGCTCCAGCCGAGATGAAGACTCCTTACAGAAATAGAGACAAGAGCAAGTATTGTCACTTTCACAAGGACTGCGGCCATGAAACCAATGAATGTAAACACCTTAAGAGGGCTTTGGAAGATCTAGCCCGTAAAGGAAAGATGAACTCATACTTACCCCAAGGGGGAAAGAAGTTTTAGAGGAGAGACAATTGGCAGACTAAGAAGAAGGAGAGTGAGAGCACAGACGAGGATGTTGTTCTCGTAATTTCCGGAGGATTTGCTGCTGGAGGACCAACCAATAGAGGATGCAAAAACTACCTTAGGGAGCTTGACCAAGTCTTGTTGGGCGATCGAGCAAAGGGCGAGCCCTTCCCAAAGGTGGTGGTCGGTGAGCAAGATCGGGGCAAGCTGAGGACTCCCCATGATCATCCTTTGGTTGTGGAAATGAAGATAGCAAACCTAAGGGTAAGAAGGATTCTAATTGATACTGGAAGCTCAACGGACATCATTAGTGCTGATTGTTTGTCCAGATTAAAGTTCGACGAAAAGAACTTGGTTCCCGTCCACCATCCCATCATTGGGTTTGGGGGAGGAGTTATCCATCCCATGGGAACGGTCACGTTACTGTCCGGGGTTGGAGAGAAGGAGGCTTCGCGGACTTTGTTTGTCAAGTTCTTGGTCGTCCGAGATTTGTGACCTATAATGTCATTCTTGGACGGCCTACGCCGAACCGCGTAAAAGCGGTAATAGTAACTCATTTGATGCTTATGAAGTATGAGTGTTGTCGACGGCAAAATTGGCTCCTTGTATGGAGACCAGGCCAGTGGCTAGGGAATGTTATCTAACTACCCTTAAGCCGTCATCATGGAAAGCATGTGATGAAGAGCGAGACGAAGATCGGTGGCAAACGAAAGCGTCCGAAATTGGGAAAGATAAGACGAAGGTGGTTTGGAGAAAGGAAGGCGTCCGAGAATGAAAGAGAGCCTAGGAGGACAATTGAGAGTCCTCGGACGCCCTCGCCCCTCAAGGAAAACGTCCGAACATCTCCCAAGCAAGAAAAGGAAGTATGAGCCCGTCAAGGAAGAACCTCCCTCGTCGAGGAAGTGATGGCCATCATGGGACTAGCACTAAAACGTCGAGCCGGTGGAGATCCCTGAAGATATCTGTTTGGATGAGGCTCGTCCAGAAAGAATTTTGAAGATTGGGTCCTCGCTCTCTCCTGAGTTGATGGGCCTTTTAATCAGCTTGCTGAAAGAATTTCAAGACGTGTTCACTTATTGTGTTGAAGAAATGCCTAGAATTGATCCAGAAATAGCCGTCCATCGGCTGAATGTCGATCCAAATTTAAAACCTATTCGTCAGAAGAAAAGGCATTTAGGACCGGCCAGGAATCAGGCGGTCGACCAGGAAGTTCAGAAGTTGTTGGAGTCGAAATTCATCAAAGAAACCCATTATCCAGAATGGATAGCAAATGTGGTCATGGTGCCAAAGCCTAATGGCACTTGGAGGATGTGTGTGGACTACACCGATCTAAACAAGGCATGTCCCAAGGACAGCTTTCCTTTGCCTAAGTTGGATCGTCTAGTCGACTCCACCGCCGGCCACGCTTTATTAAGCTTCATGGACGCTTATTCAAGTTTTCATCAAATCCCTATGTGGTCAGAGGATCAGGACAAAACGTCCTTCATTACTGAGAAAGGCTTGTATGGCTGGCTAAGGATGCCTTTTGGCCTCCGTAATGCCCCGGCCACCTTTCAAAGATTGATCAATCTGATCTTTCAGCCACGGTTGGGAAGAAACATGGAAGCCTATATTGATGATATGATAGTCAAGGGCTGGAAAGAAGAGAGTCATGTTGGTGATTTGAGAGAAACTTTCGAAACTCTCAGGAAATACAAGTTAAAGTTGAACCCCAGCAAATGTGTCTTTGGGGTTTTGTCAGGGAAGTTCTTATGTTTCTTGGTAGATCATAGGGGAATAGAAGCCAACCCAGAGAAGATCCAAGCCATTTTAGACATGAAGTCTCCGTCAAAGATAAAGGAAGTCCAGCAATTGACGGGTTGCTTGGCTGCCCTTGGACGTTTCTTGTCCAAGTCAGGTGACAAGTGCCATCACTTCTTCGCCACGATAAAGAAAAAGGCCAAGTTTGAATGGACAACGAGAGCGGAGCGAAGCCCTTCGACCAGTCAAAGATCACCTTCGGCATTGCCTAGGTTGGTCGATCCAGTGAGGGGGAGAAAGCTGTTTGTATACCCATTTGTGTCCACTTTGTGAGTGTCGTCCTACTAGCTGAAAGAGAGTCCGTCCAAGTCCCCATATACTTTGTGAGCCATGTGCTCAAGGATGCGGAAAATAGGTATACTCCAGTTGAGAAGTTTGAATTGGCCCTCGTCATGGCAAGCAGAAAGTTAAGGCCCTATTTCTTGGCGCACAGTATACTCGTCTACACTGATCAACCCTAGAAGCAAGTTCTGCAGAAGATGGAAGCCGCCGGACGAATGCTAAAATGGGCTGTTGAGCTTAACATGTTCGATATATCATTTGAACTAAGGAAAGCCATTAAGGGGCAAGCCTTGGCAGATTTTATAGTTGAGCTCACTCGGCCAGCCGTTGAGCTAATCTCTGATCCAGCTGAAGGAAGGAAACATTGGACGCTCATGGTTGATGGGTCGTCAACAGTTAATGGATGCGGGGCAGGAATCATTTGTCAATCTCCGGAAGGAGACAAATTTGAATATGCGCTAAGATTCCAATTCCAAGCGTCCAATAACGAAGGCGAATATGAAGCACTTCGTTTGGAATCAAAATGTGTAAAGGCGGGAGCCACGGAAATTGAGGCCAAATCAGACTCCCTCTTGGTTGTCAGTCAAGTCAACGGAGATTTTGAATGTAAAGAAGCATCGATGAGCAAATATATGCGTCTGATTAAAGATGATGTGGAGCCTTTGAAACGATTTGTTCTCGACCAAGTGCCAAGGTCAGAAAATCATCAAGCGGATGCTCTCTCAAAATTGGCCAGCTCGGCTGAACGTGATGCGCCAAGAACAGTTTTTCGGAAAGTAAAACCCAAAAAGAGTATTGACCAAGAGCAAATCATGTTCCTTAGCCGAGGAGCGGTATGGATGGAGCCCATAATAGAATACAAGAAAACGGGGCCGGTCGCCATCGGATCCTGTGGAGGCCAAGTATGTGAAGGCTCGAGACAAGTGGTTTGAATTATGGGATGAGACCCTTTACAAGAAGTCATTCAACCGCCCCTCCTCAAGTGCATCACCGGAGAAGATGGTCTAGAGGTTACGAAGGAACTCCATGAAGGAGCTTGTGCATCTCACATTGGGGGAAGAGCATTGGGTGAAAAGGCTTTAAGGACGGGGGTACTTTTGGCCGACCTTAAAGGAAGATGCCCTCGTCTATGCAAAGAAGTGTGATAGTTGTCGAAACATGGGAACTCGCATCGGAAGCCGTCCAACTATCTAACTCCTATCTTGTTTCCTCGCCTTTTGCCCAAATGGGGCATGGATATTCTAGGACCTTTCCCCATGGCCGCGGGGCAAAAGAAGTTTGTGATAGTTGCAGTGGACTATTTCACTAAATGGATAGAAGCTGAAGCCATGCGAGGAATAACTACAAACGATGTCAAGAGCTTCATTTGGAAGAGTATTATAACTCGTTTTAGCATGCCACAATCCATCGTCTTTGATAATGGCCCTCAGTTTGAAACACCTAAACTGAGAGATTGGTTGGCAGAACGAGAAATCAAGGCTCACTTTCTTTGTTGTTGCCCACCCACATGCCAATGGGCAAGTGGAGTCCTTCAACAAGATTCTATCTAATGGAATCAAAAGGAAGTTGGATAATGCCAAAGGACAATGGGTTGAAGAACTGCTGGCTAGTGTTATGGTCCATCAGAACAACTGCCAAAAATTCTACAGGGGAGACACCCTTCATGTTAGTTTATGGCACTGAAGCCGTCTTGCCCATTGAGATTGAAGAACCCACCCTACGAGTTATGTTGTACACAGAAGATGCCAACTGGGCTGCATTGCGCATGGCTTTGGATCAAGTCCCAGAAGTCCGGGGCAATGCCTTGCTAAGAATGTAATTGTACAAGTTGCGCATGGCTCGGGAATTTAACAAGAGAGTCACAAGACGACAACTCAAGGTGGGCGATCTTGTTCTTAGGAAGATGGAGGTTGTTGGACGAGCCAAGGAGATGGGAAAGCTAACTCCAAATTGGGAAGGACCTTATCTGATTATAGAAGAGCTGCGCAGTGGCACCTTTCGTCTCCAAGATCTGGATGGACGGATTATACAGCGCACTTGGAACTCAGATAATCTGAAGAAGTACCACGTTTAACTCCATCATCGTCAGGAATCTAGCGGAAAGTTGTAGTCAGTCCAAAGTGCCACGGCACAGACAAGAAAAAAGAATTGTATACATGTATCTTGGCACTTAGTCAAGCAAAATTCATATAATACAATTCCTACTATCTTATCGTCTGTTTTCTCATGATTATTTTCACCAAGTTGGTTCACTTTGGGGCATTAAATCAGTTACTAGTCTAAAAGTGACAATAACTTGGAACAAAAAATACTCATTTCTATGCCGAACATCACTCCCTCGAAGAGACCGGTCAAAAGTATAACGACCTAAAGGTTGATAACATACATTGGCAATCAATTTGACAAAATCTCTAGTAAGAGAAACGTCGAAGTCTCTTAGAGAAAGCTGACCAGAAATAAGTCCTTGGTAAAGGAAACTTATTTTCAAATATACAGGCAGCTTAGTAGTAAAGACCTTAGTAAGGGATCGCTACTTTCGGACGAGTGTTGCTCCCTCAAGGAAGGCGGCTAGGAAATTCTTAGGTCATGTCTCTAAAGCTCGTCCTTAGCAAATTCAGCCGGCTTGGCCAAGCATGGCCGCTCTCCTTCTTGGACTATGACTCGTCCATCATTTATGGTGGAGCTTAGCCCACGAAGGGGGGGATGAGACAAGCCTATAGGACGAGCTAAGGAGAGAAGGTCGTCTAAAACCAGGACAAATCAGAAATGCCTTTGAGATATTTTGATACTACAGGACGAGTGTTACCAACTCGAGAAAAACGGCTAAAGTATGGCTCGTCCAGTGGGCCATTATGTATTGGCCGCTTTCCCAATTGGGGCAAGACTCGTCTAAAAGGAGAAGACGATCTAGAGTTCCAGGATGATCCTCTATAAGCACTCGCACTTTTTGGGAAGATTTGTAATCGTCCAAGGACAAAGAAGGCAATCTCTTTCAATATGTGCACTGCAAATCGTCCAGGGGCAAGGATCAGATGTGGCAAGCGTAATTCATTCAAATTGCGTAGACCGTCCAAAAAGTTCAGGACGGGTCTCTTCATTGTATGCCTTTTGGAAAGATTGACGGTCGTCTGAAGGCAAGCACGTTACTTTTTCGTTAAACATCTGTGCTGATCGTCCAACGTTCAGGACGAAGCTTATTCTATACTTAGTCAAATTGGAATTCAGAAAGATAAAAGACAAGCAATTGGCAAAAAAATCTTTCATATATATCATTGGCAAAAGATTTACAGCTTAAGACTGAAGAGTTAAGGCCATAACGGCAGACAAGCCCAGAAACTTAGAAAAATAAACCTAAAGCTATGTATCATCTTCAGCACGAGTTTCTTGGTCGTCTTCAGGGTTCTCCTCCTCAGCTGCAGCTTCGTCGTCGGAGTCAAGAAACTCTGGAGGTTCCTCGGCACATACCATAGCCTGATGGGCGCTCTGTTGATACTCCAGACGACGAACGAAGCTGGGGACCTCAGCTTCCTCAGTCAGCATCTCAAAGGCTTTGATGGCCCAACCCTTAGACGTTTCAACGACTTGAGCCAATCCTTCCTTGGCATCGTCAAAAGCCTGGGCTGCCTCCCTTTCCAGACGGGCAGTCTTCGCCCTTAGGAGAATGTTCTCCCGTCTCAGTTCAACGGCGGCAAGGAGAGCCACATCTCTCTCACCCTTCAGATCAGCAGAGACAACATTAATAATCATCTTCAGACGATCCAGCTCCTTGTACAGATCGTTGATGGTAACAAGATAATTCTTGTTTTCTGATTCAAGGAGGGCTGATCTCTTCTCCAAAGCCTCCAGAGATTGACGATGAAGGGTGTTGGCCATCTCAATGTCATGGATGGCCTTGTCGCCTGCCGTTGTCGCCAGGTGGACGAGCTGCTTATTCTCCTTTCTCAGCTCTCTGGCCCAATCTTCAGTAAGCATGCTGCGAGCAAAAAGCTGGAGCAATGAAAATAAAACGAGTCATTAGACGAGAGACAAGCACTAATTTTACGAGTATAAAACAAAACCGGCGAGGAAATTATACCTCGACAGCAAGTCGGGACATATAGCCAACATGCCGCGAGACGCTCCCCTTAATCCTTTGATGTAGGATTCGGGGTAGCATTTGAAGAGCTCCTGTTTAAGCGATCCTTTTACGCCTTTGACATTTTGGCAAAAGTAGGAGAAGACTCCTCGTCCGAGTCTAAGGTGGGAGGAGCTGAGGGTAGAGCTGGGTCTTTGCCCTTATCTGAAAGAGGGGGAGAGTCAGTTATCTGGATGGGAAAGACGATGGCTTGTCTATTGGACGGACTCATAGACTGTCCGCTGACCCGCACCGTCCTAACTCTATTTGAGTAAAACGACTCACCAGACGAGATGGATGTCGTCCGTACAGCAAGGGGCATCTGGGAGACCAGCTTTGCTACCGAGCCGCTGAAGCCCGGATAGTTCTCGACAGCCGTCTCCTGCCCCGGCACCACCAAAGCCAAGGCTGACTCTGGTCTGACTTCGGCCGAGTCTGGTCTGACTTTGGCCGAGTCAGAAGGCAAAACGTCCAACTGACCAGCAAGGTCAGAATTTTCTCCCACTCCCCCACTCGGAGCGGCAGCAGAAGGCCCCTCCTTAAGAGCTTTATCTTTAGGGGGAAGCATGGTCTTTTCTTCCACTCCCCCACTCGGTGTAGCTTTCTCTGTCTTCTTTCTTACAAAGCCCTTAGGCTTTTTGGCTTGAGGCTGGTCCGTGGCCGTTGTAGGCCTCTTCTTGGACGAAGATGACTTCGCAGGAGGGAGTTTGTTTGTAGGAGCATTTTTCTGCAAGAAAACAATCAAGTTAAAATGACGGACGTCCACAAATTAAAATCTAAATCAAATTGCAAGGCTTCAAACGAAAATCACCCAAAGAAGGAAGGCGTCTTAAAATGAACACCTCCTCTCCTAAGGAAACCTCGTCCGAACAAAATTCTGAATACAGACGAAGTTGATGCAAAGAAGGAAGCCGTCCCAAAATTGGACGGACTAACATGACCCCATCCAAGGATAGGAAATCAACTTTTCCTCCAGCTTCAGAACTCAAAACCTCTCAGACGAGTATGGCCCCAAGAAGGTGGCCGTCCTAGCATGGACGCTTTCCTTCCTCGGGTTATCCTCGTCCAAGTAAAGGTATCATAACTTGGACGAGTCCAAATGGTACTCGTTCAAAGACTACAAAATCTCTCGGACGCAGTATGGCCCCGGGGAAGGTGGCCGTCCTAGTATGGACGCTTTCCTTCTTCGGGCTATCCTCGCCCGAGAAAGTTACGATTACTTGGACGAGTCCGAATGGTACTCGTCCAAAGACTTTAAAAATCTCAAGACGAGAATGTCCCAAAGGTGAACGTCCATGCTTGGACGTTTTCCTTCTTTGGGTGATTCTCGTCCAAAGATTGATGCCAATTCCGGACGAGCCAGAATGATCCTCGTCTTAAAAAAAAATTTATATAATTTACCGGTGTCTCGGCCCTCTTTTTTAGGCCTTGCTTTTGGCATATTCCTTCCATAGATTGTCTGTGAATTTAGACATGCTTATGTCTCCCGTCCAAGAAGCCTTGAGACGTGTTCTGGCCGAGTCTGCGGCAAAAAGACAAAAAATTGGTTAGTCTAATGAATTATGGACGAAGTGTTTTACTTGGGGATTTGAATGGATACCTTTATCATCGGCTAACCGCAAGTCGGCGGCAACCAAGAAGTCGTCATTATATAACATTTCCTTAAAGGGTATCCAGTTAGGCGGCCCTTTAAAGGATTTACGGCCGGCCCGGAGTACTTCTTTATTCTAAAGTACTCCACTACCTCCTCGTCATACTTGTCCTCCAGCTCCAGCCCAGGCCGCTTTCGTCCAGTATTTGTGACGGCTCGGTTATAGAAACGGTAGCTCTCCGTGGCCGAGTCGTTGGCCGCCCTTAGATATATAAAGTCGGCCTTCCATTCATGCATCTTTGACGGTTTGCCCCAAGCTGTTAGAAAGCCAGGACGGTTGCAGATGCTGAGCCATGTTCCATCCACGGTACCAGGATTTTTGGCCGCATAATGAATGTGGGTAAAGGCTTGAATAGAGAGGGCCAGGCCGCGCAACTCGCAGACGGCTATGAACGTCAAGACGTTGTGCCAGGCGTTGGGAGCCAGTTGGTTGTGGCCGATGTTGTAATAACGAAGCACTTGCTCTATAAACTCATGGAGGGGGAATCTTAACCCCGCGTCCAGAGCCAGCTTGTAGACAGTAAAATGATTTTTGGGAGTGCTCAAAATAGTGGCCTCCTTATTAGGGATGACGAAGGAAAAGCCCGGCATGGGCATGAAGTTGGATAAATAGCTAGGGTCCGACCCTATTTTCTCTAACCATTTGCGATTGGCTAAAATAAATGCGGGGTCAGAGAGGGGACCTAATCGTTTTCTAATCTCAGACGAAGTAGTGGAGGCTTCGTCTGACTCATCGGCAGCACCAGAATCCCTGCTGTTATCGTCTTCACCAGTTTCCTCCATCTCAGTGTCCCGGCCAGAAGGACTGGCTTCAGGGTTTATTTGGGACTCCTCAAAGCTGCGGCTTGGGGAAAGGGGGCCGCCTAAAGGCCCAGCACTTTGGACCTCCCTCGTCTCATCTGGAACTCGTCCAGTAGATTCCTCCATATCCGAACTATTTGACGGAATTATTACCTTTCGTCTTAGACGGGTCGTTTGCTTGACGCGCGCCAGATTACCCTGCACAGGTAAAGACTGGGTCGTCTGACTTTCTCGGCCAAAACCATAAAAAAATATATACTTGTCCAAAAGAGGCCCAACTCTAGAATGTGCCGAAGAAGAAGTATCGGTTCTAGGGTCAAGACAAGCTCTTGGACGGCCAGGATTATTTGATGAAGATGATTCCATTTTATTGATTTTCTAAGAAAGAATAAAGAATAAAGAAGAGTAAAGAGAACAAAGAATAGATACCTGTTAAAGCGCCTGGACGAGTTGGGGAAGAAAGCTGAGGACGGGCAATCACTCTCTCTCTAGAAAAATTGGCAGAGCTTCTCTCTCTAGAAAAATTCGCTCAAGGTGTGAAATGATTTAATGTTCTTACCCCAATGTTATTTATAGGCGGGGTAAGAAACCTGTAAAGAAGGACGAAGATCACCAAAAGAAGGTAAAACGGTCGATTATGACCCGGTAAAACCCAGGAAAAGGCGTGTCATTTCCTTCATTTCAAATAAAGCTGCCTTGGGTAAAAGGGCCTTAACCGTCAGAAGGGCCTATTGAAGCTACCTTGGGTAAAAGGGTCTTAACCGTCAGGTGGGCCAACAGTGAAAACCCTTTTAGGGGCAAATGTTGTAGCCAATAATCTACGGTCCCTTTGAAGACACTTGGGCTCATCTGAGTCGTACACGTGTCCTTCCCCAAGTTAATATAGAAAGAAGACTTAATCTCTGGGCTATACTCAGTTGGGTTAAAAGGTTTATTTTCTGGCCCAACAGTCAGAACCCAGCACTGTAAGGTGGCTGCAGGAGAGTGGTTAATAAATCTTCACAAATCATGGCTCGCCACGTGTCATGTTTCGATTCCCCAACCAATCGAGAGCCACCATTCTAGGTCAGATTTTAAGGATAGCTGTCATCTTGCTATCACTATAAATACCCCTGAAATCAGGAGAAAGATCATTCAATGCAAACAGTGCAAAGTTACTCTGTAAAAACTACTCTCTCACTTTCTCTCTCTATCTCTACTTTCTCTTACAACTCCTGATATCTGACTTAAGCTTCGGAGAGGGAACCACCACCCAAACCTCCAGGGTGGGTCCCTTTTTGCAGGTTCGGGAGTGAAGCTCAGGCTTGGACTAGGTTTGATTCAGACGTTTGTTGCACAAGTCTCCAAGGAAGAACATCTAAGGGATACTAGTTTACTTGTTAGACAAGAAAGCTCAATCTACAGCTTACTTGTTGGACAAGGAGACAAAACAAGTTCCATATACAATATAGTTTTACAAATAAATAGAGAACTCGGAAATAGAACTTACATCGAGATAATCGAATGGGCGCTTTTTATTTGTAGTTGATGTCGTAGGTATTTGTGTTGCACTTGAAATATTGCTCTCTTGAGTATACTCTTCAAAAAATAACTCCAACTTGAGTCGAACATCATTTATCTTTGTCATAGCGCGTTGTTCATCACCATACAACTTTTTATAACAAAACTTGAGAACTTGTACCTTGCAACGAGGATCAAGAATCATTGCAAAAGCAAATAAAGTCTCATAATCATCCTCGGTCGAGTTAAGCCAATACTTGTCAAATTTTTGCTTCATCTCAAAAGCCATTAATCTTATAGAAAGATCATCACTTCGCACCAAATCCTTCAAAAGCATAGCAATCTTCCACACATTTTCAAAGTACATATTTGAGGTGGGATAATTACTACTAGAAAACAACTCAGTTATATGAGAAAATGGCTCTAAAATATTCCTAATCTGCTCAAGATTCTCCCACTCTTCAGGTTCCGGACAAGTACAATAAGAGCCACAACTATCAACCTTTTGCATTTGCTCAAAAGCAGCACGATACAAGATAGCTCTATCAAGCATCATATAAGTAGAATTCCACCTAGTAGGAACATCAAGCCATAATGCTTTTGTCTCTTGTATCATAACTTGTTTCACACAACGACGGAAAGTCTTTTTTCGTATTTCCGACCATTTTACATATTTCACACTTTCTCTAACTTTATAGATAATAGGATCAATCACTTTTAGTCCATCCTTGACAATAAGGTTCAACACATGAGCCGGACATCGAACATGAAAGTAAGCACCTTGATACAACAAAGATCCCTCTTTCCTAAGTGTGTCCCTCATGTAGTCTTGCATTTTGTCATTACTAGAAGCATTATCCAATGTAAAAGAGAAAATTTTATCACGAATACCCCAATCATCAAGTAAGTCTAACAAAGTACTATACATGGCAGAACCTGTATGGGGGGAATCCATGTGATAAAAATTTAGGACCCTGCAATTTAATTTCCAATCTTTATCCACATAGTGAACAGTCAAACACAGATAACCCTCGGTTTGACAAGAGGTCCACATATCACAAGTTAAGGAAATACGACCAGAGACCTTGTGAAGGACATCCTTCAATCGAGTTTTTAAGGTTGCATGCAATTTTAAACAATCAGATTTTATGGTGTTCCTACAAATTGTTCTAACTTGATTGTTTAAATAAGTATGGATATCTCTATTTCCTTCATGTTCTACCCAAGAAAAAGAATACCCATGTTTTATGATTGCTTTAGAAACCAACTCCTGTAGACTTTTTGATCGAACACAGGTTGATGTCCATTATTCTTCATACTCACTAGATGTGCAGCATAGTTAGAGCATTTATCAAGATGTTTTTTCATGTTAGATGTTCCATAGTGTGAAGTTGCTATGAATGATGCAAGTTTACAATGCTTACAAATTGCACGAAATTTTCCATCTTTACTCACGTTTGGGTCGATTGCAAGAAACTCATCCCAATATGGACTCCGTCTTTTGGGAAGAATAGGACTTTCTGGTTCAGGTTCATTTTCATTGATATTAGCAAGAATCCCGATATGTTCTCCTTCCATCTCTGTGAATTTTTTTTTACAGAATTGTGACAAATGAAAGCAGACATTGGTTCAGGCATTAACACAAACACCTTACATACTACTTCATTGGTTCAGGCATTAACACAAACACCTTGCATACTAAAGCATACAACACTGACGAAGAAGAACAAAACAATGCCGAGTTTAATTAATCACACAACAGATTTGTAGTACTACACAAAATAACATAAATTGCAACTAAAGTAGTATGGGAGAATGGAGATGAAGAGATTTTTTTCCGTTGACTTTATTGTTGAAGGAGTTAAAAAGAATAATTTAGCTTTCTTGGGAAATTATACTAAACTATCAATTACAAAGACTTAACATTTAATCATTGAATTATGCTTTTAAGAATTTGATTTTAGCATTTAGCTTATATGTTGTAGCAAAAATCAGTTAAACGTAGTATGTGAGATGAAGATACCTCATACCGAAGTGATATAGGGGAGACCGGGAGAAAGATAGATGCCGACCGAGAGGGAAAAACCGAACGGGGGCGAGAGCTAGAGAGAGAGAGTAGAAATTTGGGAGATGAAGAAATTTGGGAGATGAAGAATCTTTTGGTTCAAATTTGGGGAATACATAATTGAGATTTGAGAATCCCGGTTGTCCGGTTCTTATTTTTGGAGGGAAATAAAAAAAAGGGAGGGAGGGAAATGTGTGAAATTTGGGGAAAAAATTCAATGGCTAAACTTTAGAGGGATTTACCGCCTTTTTGTTTTTGCTTCATTCAATGGTTAAACATAGAGGTGGCCAGTGGCCACCGTATTATTATAGTGAGTATCATAGAGGCTCATCAAATACTAAGAGTCTAAGACCCAAGCAACAAGTACTAAGACAGTAAGATCCAAGCAACAAGTATAAATATAATACTAAACCACAACACAAGTACACAACCCAAGCAGTCCCAAATTTAAACCACAGTATAATACTAAACTTAAACATTAGAGTTTAGAGGGAAAGGTAGACACTAGACTTCATTCCAGTTTTTTTACAGTCGCCAAGTCGACCCGAATTAACCCGACCCGAATTAACCCGACCCGTTGTAACCCGACCCGATGTAACCCGAATTTTCATGGACCCGGAATGGACCCGTACCCGAATGGACCCGACCCGGCCGACCCGAACCCGTAGACAAAGTTAACCCGATTATGACCCGACCCGTAATGACCCGACCCGTATGACCCGTTTGCCACCTCTAATTAGAGTACAATGACAAATACTTTCTCCGTTCTTTTCTATAGCAACAATGGTTTTGGACATGGTTTTTAAGGAAATGAAAAAATGGGTAGTTTAGCATAGAGGTACCCCTTTAATTAATTAGAGTAAGGGGATAAGTAATTCCTTAATAAAATAAACGCAACTTTATGAGGCAATTTGAGTAATAAATGATGGTTTTATTAATATAAAGTAAAGACAATATTGTCAACTATAATTTTTTTTTACCAAAAGTGGAGTAGTCCCAATAAATGAAACTACCCAAAGTGGTATTTGTTGTAATAGAATTAGAACGGAGGAAGTATGTAAATACAATAGTGTTGAAAAATCTTATTTCGCAAAGAACACAAAATCAACAATGTTAACCAAAAATTTGTAAAAAAAATAAAATAAAAAACAACCGTGCAACGCAGCTTCAAAACTAGTTATTTATGAAAATTAGATTTTACCCTTCGTTAACCAGATGGGTTCGCCTATTTCCAGTAACTGTTTCAGAGGGCAATTGTTTTTCTATAGGAAATACTAGAAACCATTTTAGTCGTTGTATTATAAAGATAAATGTAAATTAAATTCTAATATAGTATTGGTCAACCAAACGAATCCCTACTCGCTTGTGTATGTGTGTGTTTTTTTTAGGGCCCTTTTGGGAACCCGTGGTAAGAAAAATTCCTGCAGATTGTCTCGCGGGGGTCACTCACCCAGAGGTCCAACAAGCCCAATCCCCCAAACAATATTGAAATTTTTACTTACAAAATTTGAACGGCAGTACTCAAGTGTGGAAGATAGGAAGCCATACCATTGGATAGGGCTGGCAATCAGGTCGGGTTGGGTCAATTTCAGGTTGACCTGATTTATATTTCAGGTCAATTACCCCTTACCCAAACCCAATCATAACCTAAATCCGACCTTATCGGTTTCGAGTTGACCCGAAACCAACCCAAAATGATCTGAAATGAAATTCAACTATACACGCTAAGTTATGAAAG
The DNA here is from genome assembly GCA_947648045.1 of Beta corolliflora. Taxonomy (NCBI): domain Eukaryota; kingdom Viridiplantae; phylum Streptophyta; class Magnoliopsida; order Caryophyllales; family Amaranthaceae; genus Beta; species Beta corolliflora. Next base: position 195,633 of record CANSZD010001177.1, read on the forward strand.
TATTGGGTTAATGACCTGAAATGAAATTTAGGTGATCCAAGAAATGGGCTCAGCCCAATAAAAATAAGAATAACAAAAGATAGGTTGTATAAGTTATGAAAGTCTGCGTTAATTTCGGGGTTGACCCAATGGAGGAAAATAATCCGACTTCTAAATCGAGGTTATTCGGGTTATTTTCATGTTCAAAAAAGTCAACCCGAACCTAACCCATTATATTTTCAGGTCGGGTTGGGTCGACCCATTTTTTATTTCAGGTCGAAAATCTCAACCCAAACCCGGAATTTTCCAGGTCGGGTTATCGGGTTGGGTCAACTTATGCCAGCCCTACCATTGGATCCAAGGGTCCTTGGTACTCGCTTGTGTGTATTTCAATGTATTTTTCATGTTTAAAACTTTCACATAAGTGAACAGTATTCGCAAAATAGAAAACGTTTTTTGTAGTATATAAAAAACATGGTACAAAATTTAACACTAGTGAGAAAATTGTCAGCGCAGCCTCTCCACATAGAGGTAAAGCGCTCTCAGGAAAGCTCCGACACTTTTTATTCAAGTATTGAGAGGTGAGGAAAGGAGAGGGGTGGCGGGGAGAGGAGGGGGCAGTGTGCACTAAACTGTCCAAAAGTCTATAAGAGAAAATTTATAACATAAGGGAGAAAAAAATAACAAAATTGGCAACCACTAAAAAACGAACTGAGTAGTTTAATTTAAGACTTTGATTTCTCTCCTCTATTCTCTTGTACTCCGGAAGGTTTGGTCACGCCCTATCGCTAAACCATGGGTTAACAGACTGCCAGTCGACATCGCTCAACGCTTACCAGCAACTTTCTTTGAAGGTAGAGGAGCAGTATCTTCGTCATCAGACTGTATGTCTCCATACTGCCACATTCCACTGCGGCTTTTCTTCGCCTCTTCCTGGAATTCTTCCAGGTTATCGATGGCAGATTTCCTCTCCTTCGTGTCCCACTTTTTAAGTTTTTCTAATCTAGCAAGTCCAACCTGCAGTATTATAACCAAGGAGAAAGCTGAGTAAAAATAAATTAACAGCCCAGAAACAAGATTTACTCGTGAGAGCAAAATCCTCCTGCTAAGAGAGGCAGACATCAAGGCAGAAAAGATAAATTCTCAAACATCAACAAAGACTTTAAAGGTCCTTGTATCCAAAAGAAAGCCTTCATTGGTAGATGGTATAAGTCTCAGATAGCTTAAATAGGCAGATGATACAAGTTCCGGATAGCTTAAATTGGCAGATGATACAAGTCCCAGAGCGCTTTAATTGGCAGATCCACAGAAAAATTTGGTAGACCACAATCACATACCATTTTTCTCGGGAAATTGGCCAAGTCATTTCCATTACAGGGGTTGCGAGAGGACGAGGGGTTGATAATTCACCCTCAAAATATCACCCAAATTCCAAATGACAAGATAACACCATGCAATATAGATAAACAAGGAGTCGGAGAAAAGTAAATTACAAAAGGCATCCGGTGAGCAGGCATCCTTGATGTTAGCTGCCAAAAAAGGTAACCTATACAGTACTATTTATTTTGAGATTTGGCAAACAGGCAGTTAGGATTGGGTTCGATGCAATTCAACTCAATTTAGGTCATATTGGGCCATTAGGGGAATAGACATTCTTCGGTTCAAGTTATTTCAATTTTGGGTCAATAAAGATCTCCGTGAATCAGGTAAACGGTTGATTTATTCCAAAAAATCAATCAAAATACTAATGTTCACGAAGCTACATTTACATAGTAAAGACCTAAAATTCCAAAAGAACAAGCTAAAATCTACACTTCACAATAGGTATAACCAAAAACCTAATACATCAATAAAGATAGTATCAAGTTTGAACTAATAACTCTAATTCCAAGTCCCGACTTTGAAATATGGAGACTGCTCATACAAGCAAAAAAAATCTCAAAAAAAAATCCTAATCATGACACATAATAATTACTAGCAATAAGAGCCGGACTGGCACAAGTTGTAGTTTGCAATAATTCAGTCTGGATCCGGTCAATTTTGGTTATGGATCAAAATTAAACAACTTATTTGAGTGTAATTAAGGTATGGTTCAAAAGTAATTCGAAGAGAACAATGGCATTGTCAAGGATCAGTCTAATTATAGTTATCCTTTTTCTCTAGCAAAAAGTTGGGGGAAGTGGGGGAATCACTTTGCGCTATCTATTTGTATTGCAATTAATAGATAATATTCAGTATTTTTCCTCAAAAGTACTATACAATGACATTGTAAAGGATCAATGTAGTTATAGTCATCAATTTTCTTTAGTAATAGAAACTACGATTCGTTCTGTGCTCACTAATCTTCTTGCATTCGGATTTCTTTAATGATATTCTCTAAGATATCACATTCATTATGTTACCTCAAAAGTATTTTCGGAGTCATTACTTCCACTCCCTTAGTTTGAACCATCCTCCCTCCTGGGCCCTCCTTAACTATAAAATAAAGATGGGTGATTCCCCTCCTTTCACACCAGAAAAAAAAATAGTTGGCACCAGTCCACCACTAGGCCTCATTTCCCAATTTACCTCCCACCCCCAAGCCCACCCTGTAGTAGTGTAGCCTTCCCTGAATAATTTTATCAGCTACATGTGCTCCAAAAAAGCATGGTCCAAGGCTAAAGAGAAAAACTAATAGAGATCAATTCAATACAAAATTAGGAAAGCATAATTATACCTTCAACATGGCAGCGTTAATGCTTGAACTGGCTTCCACGTCAACCAAGGTCACAAGGAGAACTGTGCCACTTCCTTGACCTTTAGATTTTCCGCCAGATGTATCTTTTTCCTCTATCATGGCCCTAAATTCTCGGGAACTGTCAAGAGTTAGCTCACTTAGATACTCAGCAGCTTCTTGTCCATAATCTTCCTCTAAACTTGGGATCTTTACGAATGCAAGACTGCAGAGCTGAGCTAATCCAGGTACAGAATTAACAGAAGGAGGTAGAGGCCGCAGACGGCTGTAGGGGAGTACTTCTTGATTACCATAATCAATATAGAAAACTTCAAACTCATCTTTTGGGGATTCAACAGTGCCACCACGGGGCACATTCACAATCTATTGTAACAGCAAAGGAAACTCAGCATTAAAAGATTAAACCATCAAATGTGATTGAGCAATGCCAACATAAGGCACATTCATAATCTATCATAGCAGTACTGAACAGACCCAAGCATCAAATGTTTAAAATGCAAACTAAGTTAATGTTTTGTTACCATTAAATATGACACAATGTTTATTAAGCCATAACTGAAGAACCAATTTGTTGCTTCACTTACCATCGCTCTGTTCCATGAATTATCTGCAGTGAATTGAGCAAGAACCAGGTCACCCTTCTTGGGGTTAAAGCTGCCGATAACAGGACCATCGCCAATGTCCAGGGAGGCAAGCTGCGCCTGAATGGAAGCAACCACCTGGTCGCCAACTGTTTGAACATAGAACTTGCCGCCACCAAGGACTTCAGTGACGACCACCTAGTTATATATAAAAGTTGGTAAATAACATATGGTCAGCTTCTATCCAACTAAAAACACATTTCCTTCGTCTTTTTTAGTTGTACTACCATACTGACTTTACACACTGTTCACATATCCCATTTTGACCTTCTTTCACGATTTATACATAAGGAAAAACATAGCAACATAGAATCTTAGTAGATTCGCTTCATTATGTAGTTTCATAAAATCAACTTCGTCAAGTTTCTACTTATACATAATTGAAGATATTAATGCTCAAAATTGTGCGTCGGCAAACATGCCAAGGCCTTTGGGGACACTTAGAAAAACGGAGGTACTATTATAACATGATAATGTAAACAAGCCAGCCTACCTTTAGAACTTCCTTCTGTCGGCTTTCAGGGACTGATGATCCATTAGCAACTTCTTGTCCTTCGACATAATTCTCCCATATCTGCAATGAGCCAGTAATTGGTTAAAAGAGACATTAACAACGATACAATAAAAAGAAGGAAAAATTTTACGCATTGCGGACCTTCAACTTCTGCCGTTTGGCAGACTCCTCAGCTTGAGCAAGGAGATGAGCATCTGGTATACGATCTGTACCAAAAGAGGTCTGAAACTTTGCAAGGCCAGCTTCTAGTAAAACTGAAGCCATATTCTTCTTAGATTCCCAAAGGGATCCTAAGAAAGTTCCGGTTCTATCCACATTCTCGACTTCAATCTGATTTTTCGAGGGAAACCAATGAATCAGAAATGTTGGCATAAGGAAGCAAGTACTCTAGTTTGTTGGATGCCAGGAGCTAATTACAACTCAGAAAAGAAGTATGTTACCTCAACATCTCTCTGCATTATTTTCCTCCTCATCAATGCAATTGCTTCCTCTGAATAGGCTTCACCTCGTCCAGGACACCTCACACCAGAAAAGGAAAATGCTAAACTACAAGTGACCTTGGGAATTAGCAGCTTGAACCGATGGCCACTGAGTACATATTCCACAATGGCAGGAAGTCTCCTATTTCGTTGCAGAAATGGCAAGAATTCCTTGGCTTTCTTTGCTGAAGCCTATAAATTTTTATAACAAAATGAATACCCATTTATGATAAATTATTTCAAGAAAAATGCAGCAACAAAAATGAAAAACAGGAAGCAAACAAAAGGTAGGTAACAGGGGTGCCCATATAAAGGGCAAGAAGGTCATGAAAGGGACAGGGAAAAAAAGACCATTACTCACAGTGGTGAGGTCTTGAATGTGGTTCGAGGGAGAAGAACCACCATGGATCCCTTTCTTGCTAGCTCTTGCTTTCGCTTCAGCTGCTAGAAGTGCATCGTAGTAATTGGATCTTTCTTCAAAATCTCTATGTGGTACAACATTGGCAAGTCCACGACTAACCAACAATTCAGCAACATTGTATCCAACTTCCTGACTGCCACCTGATGGAACTGATGTAGCATCACCTCCTTGACCCTTTGATTGAGCAATCAGGAATGCAGTTCGAAGTCCATGACCCTAAAATCGGTTGATGCAGCTGCATTTTCAGTTACACCACCAAGAGGAACTTTTCTCGAGTACTCCATAGAAACATTTACCTGTGTTTACAAAGAACCTAGTAATTAGACTTGGATTTTATTGAGCTCACTACCTTGCACAGTAACTAAACTCCTAGGATGTGGGATACCTGACGGCCAATTAGCTTTTGGCGGAGGAACTCCTTTGCCTCACGGGCAAATGACTCAGGTACATTATCACTCCTCCGTGGATTACCCAGCTTGGGTGCTTTTATGCTAGAGAGATTGACCCTTCTCTCTGCCGATGGACTACCAAATGGCTCAGCATCATCTGCAACGACAATACAGTCTCCACTAACAATCTCAACCACCTGATATCACAAAACACTTAGGCAACTGCACAAAAGTAATTTGCATAAGATAATAATATCACATGACAGGGCTATTATCCTGTTACCTTTCCGGTAAAATTTTGGTCATGAATTGCTTTTGAATTTGTAGCAGGAGGTACATAGTTAGTCCACATCCTGATTCGCTTCTTCTTTGCCTCAAGCTCTGCTGTTTTCAATTCTTTGCGGTCCTTTTCTTCCAAAGATCTTGCACTCCACTCAAGGTATTTAGCTAAGCCCTGCATGTTAATATGCATAGGCAGTGAATAAGAAATGTTCAGCTGATAGCCTGATACTGCCAACACATATGTGCTGCAACAGATTATGTTGAGCAAATACATTAATGAGTAGCATTTTTCGACAAACACTAGAAATCAAAAATCAAAAGATACTCCCTCCAGTTTTTATTAGTTTACCCGTTTTGACTTTTGACACTATTCACATACATGACTTTGACTATCTCTTGTGATTTGTACTTTGAGAAAAAATATAGTCATGTTAGATTCGTCTCAATGCGTGTTATCCAGATATCAACTTCTTGTAATTTTTGCTTATTGATAATTAGAGATATTAAGGTTCAATATAGTGCCTCGCCAAATGTCCCCCAAAGAAACGGGTAAGCAAATAAAAACCGGAGGGAGTATAACACAATAGAGAGCCAGCAAGGTCAGAATATCATACTCTTCTCACTCAAACAGGAACATAACAAATGATTTTCTATAATTATGGTCATTTTATAAGTACGCCTGTGAGAGGACTAACATAAAAACATTTTAGTGCATCTCGCATTATACCTGATAATATAGAATGCAACTTGTACGGTGTGTAAAAATGCACCCACCCCAACGGTATTACAGAAACCCAAATGAAATAAAGTATAGAAGAAAAGCGGCCTTGCATGCAGCGCCAAACAGAAACCTTTTGATTTATTGCCAGATATACTTACGTTTTTCACCAACTCCAAGGCCAGATTCTTTGCTTCACCACCATCATCATAATAAACTGAACCAACCAGGTTTCCATATTTGTCCTGGGCCTCAAGGACAATGCGTACCTGCTCATGGAGCGAAATTAAAGATTCAAATTCATACACAAAGAACATCAACCACTGACATAACACAAGGACAAGTGTTTTACATCTCTATGCAGTGTATGTATTTCCGTGAAGTGCTTTGCTTCCCTTCCAAAGGGTTCTGGGTCTACTTCCACGCCCACTGCAGCAGAAGCAGTAAGTTTCTGTGCTGAGGTCATTGGGGCACGAGGTTCAGTAGCAGTTTCTCCATTGGATCCATCTGCACTCACTTCAGCCTCTAGAACTCTCTCTGGAGCTGGTTTCCTTCCCATTGATGGACACTAGTCACCATGAAGATAAAATAACATTAGAGCCCACACTCCAGGGAAAACCCTAGCATCCAAATTTAGCACCACGAAGAAATGAAAAGTTAGCTATCATCATACCTGGACTCCAGCCACGAAAACCTGAACATACTGAAACTCGGGAAGCAAGTAGGCTCGCACTGCGCTTCCAATACGAACCTGCTCCACAATTGCTTGCATTGACCTTCCCTTGTTTTCAGATATTAAAGCCGCAGCGTCAAAATTATCAGATCCACCCATGGCAGAAGGAGGTAAATTTCTGATGGAAGCCTCTGAAGCACCTGGCACCTGTACAGAACAAAGATTTATCTTAATACATACCAGTTCATGCAATTCCATTAAAGTTTAATAAGATAAACTTGAATTGATATATAAGCGAGTAATAACTGCATAAACACATCTTAGTAATTATACATGTTGCGCGGAACATGTTTATGACCAACATCAGAGCCTCTGTGTTGTTATGCAATGCAGCACACAACAATTATATTAGAGCATCAAACTACAAAGCTTGAGATCTACCTTGCTCCACTTGCCTAAACCTTGCTGCTTTGCTTGTTCCTCAAGTTGCTGCAACTCGGCCAATTCAGGGTTTGCTTCACCTTTCTGTTCCTTTACCTATTTGTACACAATCAACAGAAACAAACATATCTAAAAATGATGGATCATTTTACCGAGGGCAAAAAATATTACAGACACGTAATTAATGCACTCAGAACTTTACACTTCGAATCAAATTAAAGAACACCCAAAAATACGCAGATAAGAACTAAAAACATATAAAGCACACCTTTGCCCAGCCTTGTGAAACCACCAATTTCGCCACATTAGTGTTTCCACCAAGTATCACAGTAGAAAACTCTCTCCCTGTTTGTGCAGTACTATCCTTTTTGAAAATTACCTCCTACAGTCATAGATAGGAAGCTTCCAAAGTTAGAAGTTAGGCAACTAATTTCTGATTTATTTGACCGGGAGATAAACCATGCAGACAGTCACCAAACAATGTAAGAAATATACGGAAGAAGAAAAAAAGCACACCTTTCCAATGCAGAGTTTCCTCAAATACTCTCTGCTCTCCCATGCAAAGGGCTCATCATCTGAATCTCTGCGAGCCTATTACGAGACAAGAGATACCTCACATTAAGAATTGTCAACATAAGGTGCTAGTAATCTTATAAGCTGGCAAACCTAAAATTTAGCAAGGGATTACTTAGAAGATCCAAAAGACTCGAAACGACCATAAAGCAACATATAGCTAAATGGATTAAGAGCAAGACGCTAAATTAAAACAAGAATTACTGCTGATAAACCACAATACCAGGAGAAACTACCAAGTGACATATGAATAGTGCATATAACAAGGGCAATCTCGTGATTTTAAAAAAAAGATAAGAGAGAAAAACTATCCAAAACACCCCAATTGTTCGAGAAATCACCAAAAAAAACCCATAATTTTACCCAAAATTACAAAAAATGCCCCAGTGATATACTACTATTCACATACCACCGTTATAATTTAGGAAACCTCATAATAGGTGGACAGATGCAATTTTGGTGACATGAAAAAGAACACATACAAGAAATTAACCACAGAAAAGTTCCAAGGAAACGAATAAAGAAGAATTAACCAAAATTAGAAAACGAAAAAGAAAAAGAAAAAGAAAAAGAAAATTACAGACCAGTCTAGGAGCCATGATATGCGATAAAGTGACAGTCTTTTCCATTGGAAGAGCATCTCCCTTGCTCATATTCATCACCACCAAACTATCACCAGAAGGAACACCCTTCACTATACCCCTAAACCATTTTTCCGGGGCGGCCGCCATCGCCAAGTCACTCGGATCTATATAAAACATATATTTTGTCAAATAATCATTCGTCGAAATCGTCGAAATCATGTTCATTAACCAAAATCAGAATCTCAATGCACAATCTAGCATTCAAATAATCAGATCGAACACTCAATTCATCATGCATGAAGAATTTAACCAATTTCAACCAAATTTAACTCAAACTAACAGAACTATGACAAATTCTCAGCTGTTAAATTTGCATGATATATATTACTACAATCAAACGATCAAGCGCATTGCTGAAGAAATCAAAATACTAATATTTTCAGAAGAAAAAAAATTCCTCAGCTGCATATTGTTAGATCCATCAAAGTGACACTAAATACAAATCAAATTAAACCTCTAGAAAATCATAGAAATTCAACAATCAAAATCAAAACTAACTAAAATATTCAAAATCTAATTTAAAAAAACAACATTTTCTTCTTCAGTTTCAGATCCTACTGACAACGGAATCAAAATTAAAATCAAATTCAACAAACAAACAAACCTCAAAATCGATCGAGAGAGAATCCGAGGCCTGAAACAAAAATTCCGATCTAAATTTGAATATTAAAAAAAAACGAAATGAGATCGAACAATTCGAGCAGCAAAAAAAAAACGAAGAGAGAGAAAGAGAATGAGAAAAAAAAGAAAGAGTGAGATCTACTGAGAGAAGAAGAAAGAGCCTCGACGGCTACGCCTCAGAAGTATTTATATATCCAAAAAAACTCCAAAAAAAAAAAAAAAAAAAAAAAAACTAAAACAGGGGGTTTCTCTTCTTCCTCCTAAGGTTGGCAAAGAGAAGGGGTTTTAGAGGAGAGAGAAAATATCGAGACAAAAAAACGTGGGTTTCTCTTCTTCCTCCTAAGGTTGGTTATAAACTACTACTCCTTCTAATTAATATTAATAAAAACAAAAAATTAGAATTGTATTATCTTTATCTACTCCTACTTACTTTTTTCTTTTTTCCCTACTATTTATGTGTTGACTTTTTGTGTTGTGCTAATTAATTTGGGAATTTGAGGTATGTTGAAATTTCTAAAACTGTAAATAATGTGTATAATATATACTTTTTATTATTGACAGTTACTATTGTATCAGTTTGGCTAAATTAGGTAACTTGTGATTCTGTGCTTCGGTAAAAAAGAGTTTTGCTATATTTGTTTCTGGTCAATTGCAAAATTATGGTTTCAGTTTTCTGTTTTTCTCTATCATTTAAAGCTTGTTTGATTTTATTACGTAATATTTACGTATGTGGATCTGTTACTTTTTGTTTGGGGATTTGGGACCACCACCTTGCAATATCTAGATTTACATCTACTGATTTACTCCTGGTAAATTTGTACTCTTCAACAGTAGTATTAATTCCCCGTCTAAAAGAAAACAGTAGTAGTAATCCGCATTGACTTTCGGTAATGCAACATAATCTTTGAGCAATAACTTTCAAACTCATCTAATTCACGAAATTAAAGTAATTGTACTCGTCCCCTCAAAAAAAAAAAAATTTGTACTCGTAGTCTACAACTAAATGAAATTATGCTATCGTCTTAGCATTTGTTCTTTATCGTTTTTTATTTTCATTTTTCATTTTTTTAAAACAAAAAAAGGAATTTTAAAAAAAGTGGCTTTCATTTTTTAGTTGTCAGTTTTCAAAATCATCACGTTTCTAATAATTTTGACTGATTTTTTATCCATTATAGGACATATATCAAATGGCTAATAAATACAAAAAAAATAAAAACCAAAGTGATATTGAACGAGCCCTTAACAATTTTTTCAATACAATGAACAATTGCCTAGAGCCAGTTTACTTGAACTTTTATCATACTTCCTCTGTTTTTATAAAATTGCACCATTTCGTTTTTCACATTTGTCGAGACGCTTCTTTTAACGTCAATATCTTTAATTGCGAATAAGTAAAATTATAAAAATTTGATATTTGGAATCCTTGCATCGAGATGAATCTAACAAGCCCCTTCTTGTCTATGTTTTTTCTTATATAATGGAGTGCAATTCAGAGGAAGTACATCCGAGTTGAGTATATAGTACATCCAATGCTAATATTATTGCTCATATTTGAATAATAGGAAGCTCCAAATGAGCAAATAATAGTCTTCGATATACCATGCACATGATGTATGTATGATTAATGCACTCCATGTCCACCACTAGTTTCCTAGCTAGCAGGTTGAGGTTAGATTAGGTAGAATTAGAAACACTATATAGGATTTTTAATACTATTTGGCAAGATAGTGATTTTAGCTATATCAAAAAATGACCTGATCCGAGCCCGAACGAACCGGGCCTAATTTCTTGGGTTTTGAGCAATAATGTTCGACCCGAAATCACTCGAACTTGATGCACCCTAAAATTTCGAATTAGAGTTCTAGTTGAACTACTCAACCCGATTGCTCCGAAATTATAATCAAATTGAACATCATTTATAGTAACATTGTTGATCTAAATTTTACCAATTTGATTGGTTGATATATGTTACTAATATGATCATTGTATCATGCTCCTTCCGTCCCAGAATAATTAAACACTATCCTTTTTTGTTTATCCCAAATTAGTTTGAACTAGGGGTGTTTAAAAAACCTAACGTGGTTGAATCGACCCATTGACCCACAATAAAAAAAAACCGTGTAATTATTCTAAAACTTCCAATTCCAATGGGTCAAGTAATCGACCGAGAAAAGGGGCAAGCATCGAGTCGGGTAATGGGCTGCTTTTTTGGTTAAGCGGGTATATAATTACCCGGGAAAGTCAATTCTTTTTCTTTTGCTTCGCTGGCTCGTTGCAAGTTGCTCTCAACTATCATTCTCTCAAGTCTCATAGGAAACTAAATCCAAATGAGCTGGCTCACAAAGATTTAGTGTGAAAAACACTTTGAACTTATATAATATAAATGACTAATGTTAGATGTACGTATGATATAAAATGTAACACCCCAATTTTCTCTCTATTTTTAAAAACATGTTTACAATAAATAAAAGAGAATCATTAAAGCATTACCGCCACGTGTGAAAACATTTCAGCTTATTCAAGATTTGAAAGCGAAAAATAATAAAATATTTCAAATCAAACAAATATAATCAAACTACAAGTCTTACATCTTGGAACCAAACATGTCCCACCAAACCAAAGTAAGTTAACTAAACAAAAGTCAAACCATAAACAACTCTAGAGTTTAAGAAAAATCCCAAAATAATATTTAAGAAACTTTAAAAGAATCCAACCAATAATATAAAAATAATCAAACATACTACCTCTGTTTCATAATACATGCACCATTTTCCTCTTTTGGATGTTTCACATTACATGCACCATTTCCACTTTTGGATGTTTCACAATACATCCCCTCCTTTAAAACATAATCACATTGGGTTTGAAATGCAATCACAAGCCTCTCTCTCCTTACCCTTGTTTGTGTGCCATATAGAAATGGTGCATGTATTGTGAAATGGAGGTGGTAATAGCTATACTCGCACTCCCATGCATCATGAACTGCCACCTAAAAAAGAGTCATGAACTATTAATGCAAGTGACTGCTTGGTAAAGAATACGTAATAAAGCATAAGCCGTGATCAAACATACAGAGTACATAAATTCTAAGAATAAACAAACAAGCAATCTAGAATAAGATATGACTCCACTAATAAATTGATTAATTAATTAGGTTGAATAAGCAGTGAACGAGTTATCCAAACCAAAACTAGTCTTCAATAAGAAGACGAGGCAACAGGCGTGACTGTGTGCCCCTAAAGCCAATTGATATCGATAAAAGTATAAATATATAGAGACACGGTGATCAAGCAGTCCTCGAAAACCCATGGGTTATCACCATGTGCCTCAACTACTAGTGTTCGAAACTCTAAATATGCACTAATCTAGAGTTGTATTGCTCATTATCTTTCACTTTAAGTTGTTAATTGATTGAATACTAACCAAAAAATAAAACCCACACATGGTAACAACCAAAGCCAACACACAACAATCAAACCAGCACACAACAAGTAAACCAACACTTAAATAATATATTTTATCTTTGTAAATAAAAGTGATCACATAATAACCAATTCCATAATTAACCATTAATCCTTTAATCAAAGCTGTTGAATAAAATCAACAATAACTAATATCATTAAGATATACCTTTCCACTTACCCTATCACAAATTGGTGATTTTGAAAGAATAATAAATAATAAAGTATGGAATATAATGCTACGGTTAATTCCAAGAATCCACCTTTTACCTTACCACGTGAAATAAATATTAAACATGAATTAATAAATAATTAAATCCAATAATCACATTTACCAATCATAGATAATAAATAAATATGATTAATTATATATAAATAATCAAACCTCTTATATGCTTGTATCAACCATCAATACAACCATATAATAAATAACAATCACATGTACCCACACAATACTCACATAAACATGATATTTCGTCGCAAATAATCTTGCTTAAGAACTATTAGAGTTCCCTAAGCATGATACTAAGTTCCAAAACCAATCCTAGTACATGATACTATGTCTGAAACTTTTAGACATTCACGTACCTCGTATGAACTATTCTTTGTACCACCTTGATGCACTAAAAGTAACTCAAGAAGTAATCTTCTCCTACAAGTAATGATAATAATAATTAATCACTACCAAAATAAAATTTCAGCACTTAAAATAATTTTTAAAACCTCTCTAAAACATTTAAAAATCGTTCCTTTAACATTAAAGCTTCAACCTTAGCTTTAATGCTATAAACATAGTAGTAACGTTTTACTCCTTAAAAACCCATAAAAACCTTATAATTTAGCACTTTATAAACCCTAAAGTTTAAACCTTTAAACCTGAATTTAAAAACTATTAATATTATTATAATCTATACTACACAAAATATAATATTAATCTACTCATAATAATAGTTTACTAATTAAACAATAACATAATTAAAATAATAATAATAACAATATAATTGATGAAACCGAAAACAATAAAGAAAAGAAAAAGAAAAATGAAGAGGAATAGAAGAAACAACTGAAAAGAAGAAGAGCAAGGAAAGGAGCAACAGCCAGCGGCAAAGGAGCGGCAGTGCGGCGGTGCACGCAGAGGATAAAAGGAGGAAGACCGACGAGAGAGAGAAAATCGGGTGAGGGAGGAGAGAGAGGAGGCCGAAAAGAGTGAGGGAGAGGGGAGGCCGAAAAGAGTGAGGGAGAGAGGAAGAGAATTAGGAATTTCATAAATTGTTTAATGAGGTTCTAATCCTCTATTTATAGTTTTTGGGAGTCGTAGTAGTACTAGTGTAGGCGTGTTTTTATTTCGCCTACGCGTTGTGAACGTGTATTTGTCTAACCCATTATAAAGGTTTTTATTGAAAACGTTTTTGAAGTTGCCAACAAGTCTTTAAAGGAAGACTCATAAACCTAATTGGATATTGGGAAATCGTAGGGACAAATTAGGGACTTATCCAATGTAGATATCCCCGTCCTGACTCCATAGATGGTCAATGAACCATAGATTGAGTTCGGGGGTGAGGGTACGAACACGGTCATAATGAACCACATTCGCCCATTGCTGGCCTCTACTAAATATCAATTCATGTCAATTTTTATGCAATAGAATAACCAAATAATATTTTCATGCACCCTAAAAATATTTTAGTCTAGGCTGGTTCAGGAAACACATAAAAGACTATTTTTTAGTGATATGTTATTATGCAATCAAAATTCCAAGGTTCCTAACGGGTTGTCCAGATTATCTAACAGTTCTTTAGGTCTTTGATTAACAATGATAACATGTGGGTGATGAAAGCATTAAAATACACAATCATGCATAGGCATATGAATAATAAATAAAAAGGAAGAAAGGGTTAGAATGTACAAAAGGAACGTTTTTATATTAAAGATCTACATCATGAAAGAAATAATTAGTAACTTCAATAAAAATAATGAATTGATTCAAGAGCCCTCGGGATTATACCGTGGCTTGGGTCTGAGAGATTGACAACCTTCGGGACGAGCAATCGTGAAGCCTGAAAATTAATATGAATATATGTATGTCTGAAAGTATGTGTTTTATGTTTGAAAAGTATGAAAGTATGAGTTTTGTAGAGAGGATTCGTAAGTGTATTCGTAGAGTTCGAAGTGTAAAGTCGTATGAAAATTATATGAGAAAACCGTCCGTTTAAGCAGCCTATTTATAAGAAACCGAACTCCGTGCGTCACACGGAGAGTGCGCCAGACGCACGTCTCTGTGTGACGCACAATAACACGTGTCAGGCGCATGTGCGCCTGACGCACCTTGACCAATCAGCTGCGCTCACGTGGCACATGCTTTAAAAAAGATAAAATTGACAGCCTGCGTGTCGCACAGAGGAGTGCGCCAGGCGCACGACTCTATGTGACTCACAGGGACACGTGTCAAACGCACATTGGTGCGCCTGACACAGGCTTGGCCTGTGCACTTGGCGCACGTTTGTAATCCCCCGTAATTTTATGAATTTTATAAATGCATTTTAATGTATACTATATATATTTCTAATGTTTAAATGATTTAAATTCTTACAAGGTTGACTATTTGAAAGTCAAAGAATTATTTAATGATTTAAAGAAGTCAAACATTTATTTAGTCATATTTTGAAATATATTTGAATAAGTTAAGACACTTTTGGGTTTGTAAAAGGGATTTTAAATTGGGTATGAGGAACCCAACCACACCAATCATCAACCATTAAATATTGTTTTTAGCCCAATCACCTTTTTCTAAGCCTAAAAGGGGAACCTATATAAGCCCCCAAAAACCCCAAATTTTCCACACACTTATTCTCTCTCTCATCTTTCTCCTCTTTTCTTTCGGCCTCCCTCTTCTTTTTCTCCCTCTTCCCCGATTTTTTTCTTCCTCCTCCTTCGGTCTTCTTCGGCCAGTAGCACCAGCGCCGCCACCACCGGCCGACCGCCACCATCACCGGCAGCAGCAGCCGGCGGCAGCAACACCGCCCTCCCTCCTTGCCGTGACTTTCCTCCTCTTCTTTGCTTTGATTATTTCTTCCTCCTCAAGTTATTTTAATGCAAAGTTTATGTTTTTAAGAATTGTTTTAATATGTTTATGTTTAAAAGTTATAGTTTGATGATTTAATTATGAATCTAAGATTATGTAATTTATGTAATGAAGTAATTAAATTTCAGATTTACTTATTATGTTTGAATTGGGATTTTAATCATCAAAACATGGATTTTTAGGGTTTTATGAGTTGGAAAATCATGGTAGTATACTATAGTTTATGAAATTGAGTATTCTTATGATTTTAAGTATGTTTAAAAAGGGTTTTATTATTTTATTAGTTACTGGAAATTTGAAAAGGATGTTGATGATGGAGTTTTTATGACTTAGGGCCTGTTCTCTTCGGCATAAAACAACTGAACTGAACTGAACTGAATTAAATTATAACTAATTAATAGTAATGATAATAATTTAGGAACTGAACTGAACTGAACTGAACTGAACAGAACTGAAATGAATTGAACTGAACTGAACTGAAAATAAGCTGGGGAGATTAGGCCCTAAACTATGTGTTTTCAAGGGTTTTTAAACAATTAGTGTAGTAGTACTATACTTGGAGGTTTTAATAATTAAGTTTAGTGATGGGAAAGGTTTTTAAACACTCTTGAGAATGGTTTAAAGTATTTTATTATTGCTGGAAATTTATGAAGTATTGATTGTGGATTATATTTGGTTATTTTAGGCGGAGAATTCTCTTTAGGCGACTTTTAAGGTTGTGAAAGTGGCCTCTCGATTTGTCTACACAAGGTACGTACATACCTATGTGTGGGTTGGATTAGTATCATGTCCTAAGGAAGGGATTTATGTAGTATCATGTATAGGGAACTATTTTAGTTCATATGTGATTTATACTCAAATTGAGTTTGCATGTTTTATGCCGTTGTGTGAAGCATGTTGGTTATGATGATGATCTTATGTTTGTATGGAAAATTGATGCAAGCATATGGGATTTGGGAACTTTAGTTTATTAATTCACATGAGGGATTAATATTTATGTTGGTATTGGATCATGATTGAATCATGTTGTTCCCTTTGGATTATTTAATTACTTTATGAGGACCGAGGGCCTTATTTGGTAAGTTGATTTTTACACCTATGAAAGGTTGGTTGGTTGTTGTAGGCGTGTTTTTAATTCCTTTAATGCCTACACGCAGTGTGTGAGCGCGTTTATTTGATTACCCCATTGTTAAGGTTTTATTAAAAATACGTTTTTGAAGTCGCCAATAATTCTTTAAAGGAAGAATCATAAACCTAATTAGATATTGAAACGAAAGGGACATCTTAGGGACTTATCCAATGTAGATTTCCCCATCATGACTCCATAGATGGTCAGGAAACAAAAATTGAGTTCGGGGGTGTGTATACAATATAGTCAGCAACTATATTGCCGATTGCTGGCCTCTACTAAATACCGATTCATTATAGATTTTATGCAAAAGAATAATCAAATAATGTTTTAAGCACCCTAATAATAATTAATCTAAGTTGGTTCAGGAAACACATAAACAGACTAATTATTTAGTGACAATAAGTTATTATGCAATCAAATTACAAGGTTCCTAACAGGTTGTCCAAATTATCTGAATTAATTAGAACAGTTCTTTAGGTCTTGTTTAGCAATAATAACATGTGGGTGATAAAATCATGCAGGACAATCACAACAATATGAATATTATATACAAAAATAGAAGGAAAAGAGGTTAGAATTTACAAAGAGACGCGATTATTAATTAAAAATCTACATCATGACAACAAAATGTTAGTAACTTCAATATAATAAAATATAATTATTCAAGGATCCTCAGGATTATACCTATGCGGTTTAGATCGAAGAGCGTAACGACTTTCAGGTGGAGCAATCGTGGAAATGATCAGGAACAGGAATTGATTTGAAAGATTGAAAGTGTTTGAGTGTTTGAGTATTTGGAGGTTCGAAGTGTATTTCGGAAGTATTCGTAAGTTTGTGTGTGCGTAACCAAAATAATTAAAAGCCGTCTCTGATTCGGGAAATCAGCCCGTATTTATAGGCAAAAAAATCGTGCGCTCCACGCAAGCCCTGCACCAGGCGCAGGTCTACGTGGCAAACGCAAGGACACGCGTCAGGCGCAGATTGGCGCGCCTGACGTGGTCCATCCAGTTAAAAACCTACACGTGGAAACGCGTTTTGGAAAAGATAAAAAAGTAACTTGCGTCTCACACAGATTGGCTCATTGGCGCGTCTGACGCAATCTGGCCAATGTGCTGGACGCACGTGGCGCGCTGAGTGCATCCGCCGCGTCCGGCGCATATTCCAGTATATTCGTTTTTTATTCTACGCGTGCTTTTAAGATGCTATTTTTATCCCTAAAAATCCGGAGATCGAATTTTACGGGTTGAAAATCTGATTTATGCTCTAAAGATAATAATAAAAGCTTTTAGGAAAATATTTATTAAAACAATAAATATTCAATTGGACTTTTAAAATGGACTTAAAAATATTTTACGGGTTTAATTTGCAATTAATCATCATGGATAATTAATTAGGCTTTTATAATATTATTTCAAAACACATATGGCCTGGTTATTCGGACTGCTCTTTCATTAGGCCATGCCAACTAATACTGCGATATATTTCATCATTGGACCCTTGAATGAGGAGACACGATTATGTGTCTACAGTTGTTGACTTGCACTAGTGGAAAAACAAGGAAGGGCTGCGGTCAAAACAGCCCTAAGGGCTGCGTTTTTGGCCAGCAGCCCTTTCCATAGGAAGGGATGCGGTTCAGGCCAAAAACGCAGCCCTTCTAAGCTGGAAGGGCTGCGTTTTCGGCTTAAACCGCAGCCCTTCTATAAATGAAGGGCTGCGGTTTTAAGCCTAAACACAGCCCTTCACATTCAATTTTTTTTTTTTTTAAAATAAATTGCACCCCCCACCCCCGCCCACCCCCCCGGCCCCAAAGACACCCCACCCCCGCCCACCCCCCGACCCCCACCCCGCCCACCCCCCGCCCCCAAAGACACCCCACCCCCCGCCCACCCCAGCACCCCCACCCCCGCCCACCCCCCGCCCCAAAGCACCCCACCCCCGCCCACCCCAAGCACCCCCACCCCCGCCCACCCCCGCCCCCACACCCCACCCCTCGCCCACCCCCGCACTCCCACCCCCAGCCCCCCACCCCCAGCCCCACACCTGCCCACCCCCGCACTCCCCCCTTTGCCCCCACGCCCCCACCCTGACCCACCCCCCTTCACTCCCTGCACCCCCAGCCCACCCTCTCGCCACCTCCTCCACCCATTCTTTGCCCCACCCGCCAGACACCAACCAGCCCCATAGCCCGGCCAATGACCCACCATGGCGGCCCCCCACCCCCCACCCCACCCAAAACCTCCCTTCGACACAAAAAAAACCGATCAAATTGCAATAATAATATATGATAAGTTTTTGAACGCAATATAATAATTAACTTTAAATATGTATATATTTAATAATGTAAAAAGTGTACATAGAATTGATACAAACTAGTAGATGTATCATAAGCAATCATCGCAAATGTAGGACGTCAACTTATCCCGAACTTCATGTAATTCGTCTGTGGTGAAGGCCCTCAAACGTGGTGTGTTATTCATATAAACCTTGCAAAACAACCAAGGAATAAACACATAATATAAGAATTCAATCATTTACCGTAGTTAGTAGTTCTAAAAATGACATATACCTTCCCGAAATTCAATCAAAAACAAATGCAAGCCTAAAACTCTACACTATTTATATTATACCTTATATTATCATATTTTAAATTAGGCCTAAAATGACCTTTTCGTTCCCAAAATGCAACAAACAACAAATGCAAGCCTAAAACTCTACACAATAGTTACATTATACCTCATATAATCATGTTCAAAAAGAATTTGGGGTTAAATGACTCGGTAAGTACGATTTGGAAGCGAAAAGGCTAAAATAGGCCTAAAATGCCCTTTTCGTTCCCAAAATTCAACCTACAACAATTGCAAACCTAAAAATCTACACAATAGTTACATTATACCTCATATAATCATGTTCAAGAAGAATTTGGGGTTAAATGACTCGATAAGTACGATTTGGAAGCGAAAAGGCAAAATTAGGCCTAAAATGACCTTTAATTCCCGAAATGCAACCAACAACAAATGCAAGCCTAAAACTCTACACAATAGTTACATTATACCTCATATAATCATGTTCAAAAAGAATTTGGGGTTAAATGACTCGATAAGTACGATTTGGAAGCGAAAAGGCTAAAATAGGCCTAAAATGCCCTTTTCGTTCCCAAAATTTAACCTACAACAATTGCAAACCTAAAAATCTACACAATAGTTACATTATACCTCACATAATCATGTTCACAAAGAATTTGGGGTTAAATGACTCAATAAGTACGATTCGGAAGCGAAAAGGCTAAATTAGGCCTAAAATGACCCGAGAATTGAATCAGGTCACATGGCAATGGAATGCCCATCAGCTGGTAGCGGCGGAGTTGAAACTGTTATAAATGTGGAGAGCACCAGATGGGCTTTCGATTGCCATGTGACTCGACTCTCCACATTTACAACGGCCCCACCACCACCGCCACTTTTGCCCCCATCTGCAATCCTCATTTGCCATGTAGGCGTAAAATGACCTTTAATTTTCGTTTCCGAAATTCAACCAAGAACAAATGCAAGCCTAAAACTCTACACAATAGTTACATTATACCTCATATAATCATGTTCACAAAGAATTTGGGGTTAAATGACTCGATAAGTACGATTCGGAAGCGAAAAGGCTAAATTAGGCCTAAAATGACCCGAGAATCAGGTCACATGGCAATGGAATGCCCATCGGTGGTAGCGGCGGAGATAGTGAGAAGTGTTACAAATGTGGAGAGCATTCCATTGCCATGTGACCTCACTCTCCACATTTGTAACACAGTCCCACCACCACCGCCACTACTGCCCCCCACTGCACTCCCTCATTGCTATGTAGGCGTAAAATGACCTTTAATTTTCGTTTCCGAAGCCTAAAAATCTACATAGTTACATTATAAAACAAAAAATAAAATGAAAGATAGTAGTGATACCAAACATGTGTTACAACTTACAACAATGCCTTCACATATTATCACTAGTAATTTGATTATAGAGGCTGTAGCTTATCTTTATAGAAAGTTGAACTACTAGCTAGTAGCTTACAATCATCGAAGATCAACATGCCTCAAATTAGAGAAAAGAAATGCCAAGAAGTAAGCATTGTTGAATATTAGTCCATAGCTCCATGTCAATTCATTGTTCGGTCATCATTCACAATGTGGCTCCAAATTCGTGCGTGCATCAACAAACACAGGGTACAATTACATTTTACCCCTGTCGACCCACCCCACCCATTGCCCGAGCCCTCCCCACCCCCCTTGGCCCCCTCCCCCCCCCTATCCACCCCCCCCGGCCCTCCCCCCCCCTGTCCAACATCCCCCGCCCTCCCCCACCCCATGCCCGGCCTCTCCCAGCCCTCCCCCACCCCCCTTTCCAAGCATCCCTGCCCTCCCCCACCCCATGCCCGGCCTCCCCGGTCATCCCCCACCCCCTTTCCAAAGATCCCCCCGCCCTCCCCCACCCCATGCCCGGCCTCCCCGGCCATCCCCCCATCCCCCGCCGCACCCCCACCCCCTACCCACCCTCCACAAGCCCTCCCCCACCCCCCTACAATCACATTTTACAACACAAAATAGAAGAGAAATTAAATAAAACAAAGAGGAGAGAGAGTGAGAGGGGAATTACCGACAATGCAAGTAGTGGTGGTGGTGGTGGCGTCAAGGTGCGTTTGAGAGAAGAGAAGAAGAAGGAGCTCAGGCAACGTTAATAGGCAACGTCAATGAGTGTGCACCGGCGATGGGACGGCGCTCCGGCGATGTGTCGGTGCTCCGGTGATGGTCGTTAGGGTAGTACGAGTGAGTGTGAGGGAGAGGAGTGAGTGTGCGAGTGAGTGTGAGGGAGAGGGGTGAGTGTGCGAGGGAAATTTGCGAGTGAGTGTCTAATGTGTGTTGCGCGCAAAACTATAGGTTGAATTGGGCGGGATAGGAAGGGCTGCGCTTATCCTAGAAAACGCAGCCCTTCCAGCGCAGCCCTTCCTTTTTTTTCCCCTAGTGTTGGTTCAACGAATAAATAAAGGTTATGGATTTAATGTTGGAATTGATCTTGGGTTGTTAAGTTGATGATCACCTTATCTAATCCTAAGATAAAAATGGAAGGTTATGGTGTAACGCCTCGACTTCTAATCAACGTTATTAAGTTAATTAATCAATTATTAGCAGCGGAACCTATATAGTCGGCGTGTTACTGCCGTACTTTCCATTAGGAAAATACAAGGCAACATAATTTCATAAACTTAAACATATTATAACATGGAAATATAACAATTATTTAGTCATTAATAAAACTTAGTTACTAAACAGAGTCTGACATTAACTTAAATTAAAATCATAAGAGTCTACATAAGTCTAGATATTATATACTTCTCATTGCTACGCCATCTCGTTGTCATCATCAGTACCTAAAACATAAAACAAAACGTCGTGAGCCGAGGCTCAGTAACATACTACTCTAACATCGTAAATCCATTTCAACTCATTTTATTTATAAACAGGGAGGAGAGAATAAGTAAAACTATTTCACAAACTAAACATATCATATTACATTATCTTCTTTATCATGTTCATCATCATAGTTCATATTATTTGGTAACTTGGCTAGTACAACAGAAGGGACGTCTCCCCAGAACATAGTAACATCGTAAACGGGAGGCAGCCACCCGAGGACCATAGCCCTCACTAAACGGGAGGTGGCATTAATGCCCAGAATATAGAAGTGCACGGTGCCACCCGAGGACATTAGCCCTCACTAAACGGGAGGTGGTTAACCGGCCGGGAGGTACGTGCACGACCCAGGATAACAGAATACTGCCAAGAACCGTCTTTCACTTGAATTTATCATGTTTCATTTCTTTTAAAACATATCATAATCATCATGAATCATTATATTCTTTCATTGCATCCATAACATCATCATCATCATCTTATAACTTTATATCATCATAATCATCAGAAAACATTTCATTTCCCGCAATCCAAATATATAAAAACGTAATATTAACATGGTCATAAAACATACTTCGAAGGGGAATGCGGGTGTTGGCGATGAAGCGTTACCTGAATTCCTGCTTAACAACTTGATAGCCGGGGGAGGCTTGTAATATTCTTTATCTTCTTTAATCTATTCAAGAATAGTTTTATTAATATATGATTTAATATTTTGCTTTTAAGCCTAAATATTAGTTAAAGCTTAGTATAGTCATAGACTTCGTCATATATTCATAAAAGGTCTCAATAAAAGTCATTGTTATCTTAGTCGTTATTAACTTCTTAAGGTGACTCTTTAATCGACAAGTAAGTGAAATAACTCCTTTAATCTCATTTTAGAATTATTGAACCATTATACTTACAATTCATATCAATACATATTATATAATTAACTAAGGTTATTAGAATCCTTTAAATTAATAACCCATAAATCATACTAAGTTTCTAAGATTAATAAAGCGTATATATATTATTAACTTAACAATTCATATTAACATAATATGAATAATACCATAATTTAGTTCATAATAATAGGTTATAAATTAGTTATTAACAACATAGGAGTTCACAATAATAATAATTAATTTAACTAGGTGGATATTATAAGTTATGTACTTTAGTAAGTAAGACAAATCATTATTTAAGGCGAAATTTGTCAGAAACCACCTTTTATAAACACTTTTTTGTGAGAAACCACCTTTTAAAAAAAATTGGTTAATTAGCCACCTTTTTTGTTCTTTTTTTTGTTGGAAGCCACCACTTGTCGGAATCCGGTGGTTGACCTCGATTTTCCGGCGTTGACCATCAGATTTTCGCCATTCTTCCCCCTTTATCCTTCTCCCCCTCCCTCCTCGCATCCCCGGCAACCCACCCTCCCCCCTCGCATCCCCGTGACCCCCTCCCCCTCGCATCCCCCAGGCAACCCCCTCCCCGCATCCCCCGGCAACCCCCCCGCATGACCCGCCGGCAAAACCTCCCCTCGCAACCCGCCAGGCAAACCCCCCCCACGACCATCCCCAACCTCCCAGCCCTAAACCCCCTCTCCCCCTCGCATCCCCCGTGACCCCCCTCCCCCTCGCATCCCTCGGCAACCCCCTCCCCCTCGCATCCCCCACGAAACCCCCTCCCCCGCGCAGCCCTTCCCACCCCTTCTTCTTCTTCCTCTTTCTCCCTTCCTCCTCCCTTGCTCGAAAATTTCAAAAAAAAAAATCGAGGGAGGAAGATGCTAGCAGAAGAAGGGAGAAGCGTGAAGGTGGAAGAAATGGCGAAAATCTGGAAAAAAATGGCGAAAATCTAATGGTCAACGCCGGAAAATCGAGTCAACCACCGGATTCCGGCAAGTGGTGGCTTCCAACAAAAAAAAGAACCAAAAAGGTGGCTAATTAACCAATTTTTTTTAAAAGGTGGTTTCTCACAAAAAAGTGGTTATAAAAGGTGGTTTCTGAAAAATTTTCCTTATTTAAGCATATAACAACTATCATATATAAGTAGTTTATTCCAACTAGTTCATCGTTAACTATTAATAATCTCATTAGTTTTAAGGTTAGTTTTAATTGAACTCCACTAGCTTAGTTATTAGGAAATATAACCCAGTAGTTTGTAGGAATTAAATCATGTGGTTTAATTTTAAACTAGCCTAATCAGTCCATTAACAAGTGAATTCAAGTATAGGCCCAAACTTATATTATCAAACCAATATATTCATTGGGCTTGAGTTAAAAGTTAAAAAAACATCAGAATTTTTTTAAATAAAACGACATTACCTCTGCTACTAGGAGCACAGAAGACACGAAGAACCACGAAGAGAGAGAAAGAAACGGGCTCCGACTGACAGTGGCACGACGGCGAAGCTCCGAGCAGGGCTGGTGGCGCACGCGACTCCGGTGCGGCACAGATGCACAGCAGCGCGCGGAGGAGGGCGAGAGAGATTGAGCGTGAGGTTGAGCGAGAGAAATGAGGGTGCGAGGAAGACGCTTGGGGTGGTGCAGGTGGCCGGCGACTGAAGGTAGGTGGTGGAGCGTCGTGGTGGTGCGGCAGGTGGTAGGTGGTGCTAATGATGTGAGAGGAGGCCCGAAACAGAGGAGAGAGATAGCGAAAATAGGGGCATTTTTCGGGGGATTTAAAGGCTTCCCCGGTGAGTTTGTGACTGAAAACGTGAATGGTGATTGCGGTGGTTGAATGTGATGGTTCGTAGGTGGTGGTGAGGTGGTTGCCGGGAGAAATGAAAGGAAGAAGTTTGTTGTTTGTTGTGTTTTTCATCCGTAAAACAATGACTTCTTATAGATGGAATTTGGGGAACAAAAATCTGATTTGGGAAGAAGATGAATGGGGAAGAATGTCTGCATTGCTGACTTTAGAAAGGAGTAGGATTGGGGTGACAGTTTTGGGCAGAGAAAAAGGATGGGAATGTTGGCATGTTTGCCAAGTGCCATTGAAGAGGAAGAAGGAAAGTAGTAGAAGATACTTAGTTGACTTTAGAAGAAGAATTAATCTTTTTCCCTTTATTTCTTTGTAACAAAATCAGAAAATTTCTATTCTTTCACCATACCTCACGTGGCTTAGCATTAGTATAGTGGATGTTAATATATTTTTTTATGCCTATTTGATAAAACAATAAAACTAGCATTTTCCTTTAATTCAAGAAATAATAAAATATATTATTATCACTTAAAGTTCCACACTTGCAAATTGGTAAACTCTTATGTTATTATTTCATTTAATCATTTTATTATACTTTGCTTAATTAGTGAGACAACAAAAATTAATTATATTTTAACTACTCATTATAATTAATTAATTAGTTAAACATGTTTAAGTTTTTAGGATATTACATATGGCTCTTTGATGACTATACTATTTGTCTTACTTGTGAGTCATAACAAGTGAAAAATTATTAATCATGTCAAGTGAAACGTGAATAGCAATAGCGTTAGACTTGTGCACGTCTGAAGTGTTGGACTATTATGAGTTGGAGTACATGGTGGTAGCCCATGGCTTTTCTTGGGACCGGATTGATCATCGTGTCCTATTTTTATTTAAAGGTTCCTCGATATCGTAGGTCAGGGGAGTACGGAGTCGCGCCCGTACTTCGTCTTCTAAATTGAAGATTGGTTTGGTTTGGACAACTCTTTCCATTGCTTATTCCATCTAAATTAATTAACTTACTAGTTGTGGAGTTTAGTTCAGTAAAAGTAGTCTGCTATGTTGTTATATGATTATTTATCCCTGCTTAATAATTATTAGTATCATGTTAGTATTGTTTATTTATTTACTATGTAGTACTCAGCTTTGCTGATTACGTACTCAGCTTTGCTGATTACGTACTCAGCTTTGCTGATTACGTACTCAGCTTTGCTGATTACGTACTTTGTGTGTATGTGTTGATTATGACTATGCCTTATTGATCCTGTGATGACCCATTTGGTGAGCAGTCTCTCGGGATCAATAGTGCATTGTCATTTACAGGTTTGAAGATGATGCATCATGGGTTCGGGAATTGGAAAGCTTGTGTTGACTTTACATTTTACTTTGACTTTATGCTTTCATAGTTGACTTCGGCTATTGTAGTTGACTTTTACTTTTGGGTTTGACTTTTGACTTTATGTTGGTTTGACTTTTAGAGTTGACTCTTTGGGTTGACTAAGTTTTATTTTCAAAGTTTATTTAATTATTATTTCCGCTGTAAAATTCTGAATAAGCCGATATGTTATCACACGGGCGATATACGTTATCAGATTTTTATTCCTTAGGACAATTGATTTTCGAATCCAACATATATTATTTGATGTAAGATAAAATAATATTTTATTTTCAGATAACACATAAAACCCGGTCATATCAGCGGTTGTGCGACGCGCAACCTAATTAATATGTCAGGTGCACCAGGATGCACAAGCGCAACATCGAGACTGTCAACAAAACACAGACATGCAACAACGGATATTATGAAAACACAGACAATTGATTTTCGAATCCAACATATATATTAATTTTTTTAATTGCAGGAACATATTGCATGTTTTTTTATTTGCATAAAACTCGAGCATAAATCGTATTAAGTAGAGGCCAGCAATGGGCGAATCTGATTCTTGATCATATTTGTGCCCTCACCCTCGAACTCAATCTTCAGTCGTTCATTGACCAATTATGAAGTCGTGACGGTGAAATCTACTTTGGATAAGTCCCTAAGTTTTCTCCGTGGTTTCCCAATATCCAATTAGGTTTATGAGTCTTCCTTTAAAGACTTGTTGGTGACTTCTTTTTCAAAACGAATATCAAAACTAAAACCTTTATCAAGAGGTAGTCAAATGCACGCTTACCCCATAGGCAATAAAAATATGCCTACAATTTGGCAACTTCACTGGGAGGATTCAAATTTAATTTTTGATGAGTTGGTGAAACTCGAAAAATGCGATTCATACTATTTTTATTCCTACAACACCCCTAGTTTGAACACATCTATTTTTGGCATGGTCTAGTACGATTACATTAGTTTTCTTACACCCTTTTGGCCGAGACTCTATCTCTATCAATAAAAAATAATGCCCAACTTTTTCTCTCCTTTAAAAAAAAAAACCCCCATCAACTCCTATCATATCTACTTTTTAAAAATATAACATTTAATAACCACGCGCATTACAACTTATCACGTTAAAATACATGTCCTAACAAGTGTTCATATCTTTCTGGGACGAATGGAGTACCAAAGATGAAATAATAGTTATATAAACGAACAATATTCGTTTTATATGTAAAATAGAAACATAAAAATGTTGATAATAAGGCGTCATTGACCCTTTTTTTTACCCTAAGTCGACCTACAACTCGTATATATAATTCAACCTACATTCATCCTGACCCGAATATATACATGACTCGTATTTGACCTGACTCGTATTTGACCGACTCGTATTTATTGAACATGTAGTTCATCTGTCCGACTTGTTTGACAGGTCGAGGAGAAGTTGCAGATTGTTAATAATATTAATGTTCTAGCATTTGGAAGGTGATGAGTAATATATATGCACTTCCATATCTTATATTGACCCCGTAAGCCCCAGGATTGGACGGATTTGGGTAGGTAGTACTGGGGATCTAGCCGGCCGTGGAGATAGAATCTTGGAAGGAAGACTCATATACCAATTTTCCAAGTTATAGGCCTATTTTGGGATATGGTTAAAGTCAAATGATGAAAATGTTGTTTTGATCGTGGTCGTTTCCTAAGATGCCAAAACCACCCTTTGATTTGCCTAATTCCAAAGTGGACAACTCCAAACTGTTAGGTCAATTTAGATTCGTTGATTTATGCACGACCATCTACAAAATAATTTTTTGAATTATAGTTAACCGCCTTCAACCATATTTTGAAAATTATTAACCCACTACTAAAGGCTTTTGTTCAAGGACGTGAATTTCATGATAATATCTTAATTGTTCAAGAGGAACAAAACAACTTTCATAAATCTTCATGTATAACAGGCTGCTTTTAAGTTTGATATGGTAAAAGCGTAAGATCAAATTAAATGAGATTTTCTTATCAAAGATATGCAACTATTGGACATGGATCCTCTTCAACGTTACCCCGTTTCATATTTCCTTATTGTCAAAAATGACAATATAGAAAAGTTTTAACGCCAACTCATTGTATTTGCCAGCTTCATCCCTTATCTCTATACTTCATTTTTGTTATCTGTATAGGGATCATAGCTCGCCTACTAACTACTGCAGCCTAAGAGCCTATCTAGGCTAGGATATAAACTTACGCATAATTCACAAAAACACTTGAGTTGTTTTTGCATATAATAACCTTCTTTTCTACAAAGCTACAACTATCGCTAGTAATTCTATGGAACACCTTGAGATAATTAGTTGTTTTGTATAAGTGCTCATTGTCTTTGATCCAAGCACGTCCGCTTTTCTCGTTAAATTCAGTAACAAAGTTAATTGACTATGTACCCTCAACTTTAATTGGCCAATATGTAGGCATAAATCTTTTTACTTGCAAACGTTTGTTGAATGATATTCGTATGACAATTGCGAAGACGATATATAAGAAATAGATACTTGTCCCAATATGACAATCAAGACATTCAACACTAATTCAAAGCTACCCCTCATTTGCGATGACTAAATTGTTGGCTAAAGTCACCAACAATTTAGACTCTCCCAAGCGTAATCTATTTTGAAAAATTATCAAGATAACAAATACTTTCCCTTTATCTCTCGGGATAACTATGTCTTCTAAAGTTTCTTAGGAGGCTTAGACTGCACAAGATTAGGCATGTAGAGTAAGCTTTTTTCTTGCAAAATTGGGATGGAAATTCCTCTCCAACCTAACTAATTTTTGGGCTACACTTACAATTATTCGAAACAATATCTCTCTCATAGTTTTGTTTTTTTAATATACTTCAAAATTCACCGACTCGACTATGATCTAGAAGCCTAATTTGCAAACTCAAGATGTAACTCGAAGCTAGATCTATTGAAAGATTGGATTAGATCCCAATAATTACTTGGGGATTGATAATTAGTGTATCAATGTCAGTCTAATTGAATATTTAAACATGAAATTCCATGACAATTCATAATCTAGAACTAAAAGTCCAAGGTTGTATTTCCCATTTTATGGAATGGAATCATTCTACACGGGATAGCCCCTGGAAGACTTACCTCTTCAGGTGATTTTTTTAATAATATTCGTTGCTTGGCTAACATGGCAAGATCCATATTTTTCATGAAAAATGGTCATTTTGTTAGATATGTGTAGACACATAATCGTGTCTTGCTATTTTAGTACCTGAAGATGATACATGTTGTCGTTCTAATCGGTTCGACCCAAATGAGAGCAATTCGAAAGGCTAAAGTTCAAAGTCGTTTTCAACATATGACGTTTATTTAATCTCAAAGACCAGGTTTAAGAGTACAATTAATTATTCTTGATAATTAATTATATTTTTAATTATTTTTATATAAATATTTTTTATTAGATAATTTCATAAAAATCTAATTTTAACGTTCTAGAAGGATAATTTTCGTATTTTAAATGATAATAATTGATAAAAATAAGGGCAAATGCTATATGTAGCCCTAAGGGGTACATAAAAGCATTAATGATATCTTACATTCTCTTTTATTTTCTAGATAGGAAGAATATAGCATATAAATAATGTAACATCCAATAATTCTCTCTTTTCTAAAATACATTTTAAATATAAATAATAGAGAATTATCAAAGTATTATCGCCCGTGTGATAACGTATCGGCTTATTCAGAATTTTGTAGCGGAAAACAATAATAATAAACTTTATAAATAAAATTTAGTCAACCATAAAGTCAACTCCAAACCAACTAACAAAACCAAAGTCAACCTTAAACCAAATTAAACCAACTATAAAATGTATAGTTCAAAAGTACAATGCATAACTACACAAGCTCTCCAAATTCCGATCCCAATGATGCACCATCTTCGAACCTGTTAGATGGACTATGCACTATTGATCCCTAGAGACTGCTCACCAAAATGGGTCATCACATGATCAATAAGGCAAAACCATGATCAACACATACAAACAAAGCACGTAATCAGCAAAGCTGAGTACTACATAATAATATAAACATTCCTAACATGATACTAATAAATGATAAGCAGGGATAAATAATAACATAACAATCTAACAATCTGCAGGCAACTTATACTGAACTACACTTTAACCATCTTTTTAATACTTTAATGGAATAGTTATTGGACCGAGTTGTCTAACTAAAAACCAGCCTTCACCTAGGAAGACGAAATACGGGCGCGACTCCGTATTCCAAAATGACCTACGATATCGAGGAACATTTAAAATAAATAGGAACGGTGATCAATCCAATTCCCATAAAAAGCCATGGCACGCTCACCATGTACCCCAACTCCTGATTGTCCAACTTCAGACGTGCACCAGTCTAAAGTTTATTACCATCCACGTTACACTTTACATGATTTACCAATTATTACTTGTTATGACACACAAGCAATATAAATAACATATAATCAAACATTCTCAACTTGATTCCTTTTTATCTTAGGATTAAATAAGTGATCATACAACTTACAACCCAAGATTAATTCCTTCTTATTTCAATCCTTCTCATTTGTTGAACCTAGCCAACAACCAACTTACCTTTAATAGGCATAAATTATCACTTACCAAATAAGACTCACAGTCCTCATAGAGTAGTGAAAATAATAATATAAGGGAACACATGATTCAACTCAATAAATATATTAATTCCACCATGTGAATTAATAAATAAAGTTCCCAACCAACATGCTTGCATCAATATTCCATACAAACATGATATTCAACTCATAAATAATTCTTAAAATCAACATGTTCGCACACAGGCATAAAACATGTAAAATCCAATCATAATAGAAATCATATATGAACTCACAAAAGTTCCTATACATGATACTACATAACTTTTCCTTCCTAAAATCATGATACTTCAACCAACAACACATAGGTATGTACGTACCTTGTGTAGACAAATTGGTAGGCCACCTTTAATCACCTTAAAAATCACCTAAAGAGTAATCTCCGCCTAAAACAACCAATAGAACTTAAAATCAATACTCCAAATAAATTCCAACAACTTTAAAATACTTTAAATCCCCTTTTAAAATATTTAAAAGTTGTTTTTATCATTAAAACCTCAATTACTTATATTACCTAGCATAGTACTACTATACTAGTCAATAAAATCCATAAAACTCCATTAATAACAGTGCACTAGTAGAAAAACAACGATTTGCGTCTCACCATTTGCGTCGCACAACAGGACAAACGTCGCAGAAGACTCATTTGCGTCGCATGCAACAAGGAAACGACGCAAAAGACGATCTATGTGCGTCGTATTAAACTAGGGTGCGACGCAAGAGAGCTATCTGCGTCGGATCCCTCCTCACGTCCGACGCAGATAATTCTACACATTTTCACGCAATAAAAATAAATCCCGCCCAAAGAAATGTTCCAAGCCATCTGCGTCGGACTTATGGGCCCATCCGACGCAGATGACAGGCCCATTCATTTCCGCCCAATAAAGCCGCTCAACCTAAATTCCATCCCTTCTCTTCAGACTTCGCCGCTTCAATCTTTCAACCCCTCAAAACTCTCATCTTCTTTCTCTCTCCTCCCAATTATCTTCACAATTCACGACAACACCAACAACCACTTCATCAACACCAACAACCACTTCATCATCAACCACTTCCCCCGACGAGTTCTCGATTTGAAGTTAAAGAATCGTAAAAAATGAAGGGTTTTTTTTCTCTCTCCTCGATTTTCACTTCGATTTCGATCTTGTGGTTGTGATTTTCTGTCTGCCTTGGCTCGAGATCCAGAAGACTCATTCACGACGTTTTTTTTGCTTTCTATTTCTCTTTGCTCGCCGCGCCTTTTCTTCTAGCTTTCTCTCCTATCGTCTTGTAATTTTCGCTCTTTTATTTTTCAGGTTTTTGTTGCGTGTTAATTAATCCAGTTTTTTGTATTAATTTTCTCAATTTTTTGGTTGAAATTTCGATGTCTGTATTAATTTTCTTAATTAAGTTGTTCTGTGATTGCTTTGGCTGATTTTTCGTAATTTTGATGGTTTTTGCAACTGGTATGATGATGGAGAAGGTGTGTGATATTTTGTGTAATTTATGTATTTTTTTTTAATTAGTGTTTGTAAAAACACTACTTCTACTCAATATCAAAATTCAATCTCTTTTGCTGTTGGTTTGGGTGTATTTTTTGTGATTAATGTTTCTGTAATATTCTTGTTCTTTTAAGATTTGTTGCAACATAAAGTTTGGATGATAAGAAATTGCAAATTGTTCGTATTTCTCTTTCTCCATTTCGCCAAATTTAATTTTCTGTAATTTATGGCTCATAAAAAAAATTAATTTTTTTTTTAAAAAAAGAAGCCATTTGCGTCGGATGAGGACTTATGTCCGACGCAAATGACCTTTTTAGGGTAAAGTAAGGCTACAGGCCTGGGCAGCATGCTGGCATACTCATCTGCGTCGCATGTTAGCAATGTGCGACGCAGATGAGTCTTGGCTTGCTGGGCTGTTATGTTACATCTGCGTCGCATGGTATGCGAGGTCCGACGCAGATAGCTAATCAACTGCATCGTGTCTTATCCGACGCAGATGGCTGTCTTCCCATCTGCGACGAGACTTGTGCCGTCGGACCCATGTCCGACGCAAATGGGCGCCTCACATCCGACGTAAATCGTCGATTCTCTACTAGTGAACCTTTCTAAAATTCCAGCAACTTATAAATTATTTAAACCTCCTTTAAACATACTTAAACATGCTTAAATTCATAAGTTAAATCAATTTCATAGTTTATAACATGCTACTATGATTTTCCAATCTTTAACACCCTAAAAATTCATGCTTTGGATAATTAAAACTCAATCTAAATATAATAATCAAATCTGAAATTTTATTCTTTCAATACATAATTTATATAATCATAGATTCACCATTAAAACAGTAATTTAAAGCCTCTTATCATAATGAGTACTAAAACAAAACATAAAAACATAATCTTTAATCAAAACTTGAGGAGGAAGAAAAGAATTAAACCAACACAACAAAGAGAGGGAAACAACGAAGCACCGGCGTGAAGCGGACAGCAGCGGCAGCAGCTACACTCGGCGGTGGTGGAGGAGATTGTGGTGTTGTGACGTTTCTTGGCGAAGAAGAAATCGTTTCTTGGAAGAGAAGAAAGAAAACCGAGAGGAAGAACGCAAGAGAGGGGCGCCGGTTTTGAGGAGTGAGGAGAGAGAAAATAATGTGTGGGTAAAATATTTGGGTTCAAGGTATTTATATAGGTGTTTCCCTTTTTGGGCTTAGGAAAAGGCAATTGGGCTTCAAATAGAGTTTGATGATGAATAGGAATAGTGATTGAACTCCTAACATCACTAGAATTAGTATTTGGGTTTCTCAAGCCCACTTAAATTCCTTTTTCAAATCCAAATAGATATTTCAAACATTTCAAGTATTTCAAAGCATGACTTTAATAAATATTTGACTTGAATAAATTATTAAAACCATTCCTTTGACGTTCAAATAGTCAACCTTTGAAATATAAAATCATTAAATGCTAAAATATATTAAAATATAAATAACTATATATTAAAATATACTTATAAAATTTATAAAAATACGGGGGATTACAGTCTACCCCTCTTAAAAGAAGTTTCGTCCCGAAACTTGACACGAAAACTCACACATTTTCAAAAGTTTTTTCAACTCAGCTCCTATTGGAGGAATACTTGTGCCATTCATGTGCACTCTTTTGTCAATTATAATCACTTGTGTTACTTATGAACACCTTTTCTTATGCGGAGAATCTATTTTATTTTGCACCAACATGTACAAATCGCCAAAATAAGCATAAAAATGCATAAAAATACCATAAAATAGGTAAAAAGCGCGAAATTCTATCGCATTCTACCCCCCTTAAAGAAAACAAGTTACGCCCTCGTAACTCACCTCAAGGAATAACTCTGGATACTTCTTCTTCATTTCAGCTTCAGCTTCCCACGTCGTCTCTTCGGACTCATGGTTCGACCAAAGCACTTTCACGAAATTGACATCCTTATTGCGTGTACTACGCACCTTCTTATCAAGTATTTTCACAGGCCTTTCCTCATATGTGAGGCTACTATCAATCTGAATCCTCTCAGGCTCCAAGACATGACGCTCATCAGGGATATAACACTTGAGTTGGGAAATATGAAACACATCGTGCATCTTTTCGAGCTCCATTGGCAAAGCCAACCTATAAGCTACCTTCCCAATTCTTTGTAGAATCTCATATGGACCTACATATTTGGCACTTAATTTGCCCTTTTTCCCAAATCTCATCACACCCTTAGTTGGTGATACTTTCAGAAACACTTTATCACCTACTTCAAACTCATCTTCCCCTCGCTTCAAGTCGGCATAACTCTTTTGCCTATCTTGAGCAGCTTGAATTCTAGCCTGAATCAACTTCACATTCTTGACAGTCTCCTCAATGAACTCTGTCCCCAATACTATGTTCTCACTAAAATCATTCCAACAAATGGGACTTCTACACTTTCTTCCATATAATGCCTTAAAAGGTGCCATCTTAATACTCGCATGATAACTATTGTTGTATGAAAACTCAATCAAATCTAATTGGTCTTCCCAACTACTCTGAAAATCAATAGCACAGGCTCTCAACATATCTTCCATGGTTTGGTTAGTCCTCTCAGTCTGACCATCAGTCGCAGGGTGAAAGGCAGTACTCATTTTCAATGTTGTCCCAAGATTTAACTGGACCTTTTACCAAAATTTCGAAAGAAATCTCGAATCACGATCTGAAATAATATCGATTGGAACCCCATGTAATCTCACTACATGCTTAACATACGTCTTCGCAAGTTACTTCTTCTTCCATGTCTCCTTGATTGGAATGAAAACGGCCGACTTCGTCAGACGGTCCACGATAACCCAAATAGTATCATTGCCATTCCTCGTTCTAGGCAAAGTAGTCACAAAATCCATTGAAATGGAATC
Organism: Beta corolliflora; assembly: GCA_947648045.1. Taxonomy (NCBI): domain Eukaryota; kingdom Viridiplantae; phylum Streptophyta; class Magnoliopsida; order Caryophyllales; family Amaranthaceae; genus Beta; species Beta corolliflora. The sequence continues at coordinate 230,995 of CANSZD010001177.1, forward strand.
CCACTTCCATCCAGGAACCTCTAAGGATTGAACCTTCCCCATGGGTCTCCTATGATCTATCTTGACTTTCTGACAGGTAAGACACTTAGACACGAACTCGCAGACCTCACGCTTCATGTTTGACCACCAATAGATCTCGCTTAAGGTCCTTATACAGCTTGTCACCCCCAGGGTGCACAGAATACGGTGTATTATGGCCCTCATCCATAAGACGTCTCTTTAGCTCATCACATTTTTGTGGTACACAACACCTTCCCTTGAACCTCAGACTACCATCATCATGAATCTTGAAATCGACTTCCTTTCCTTGGCCCATCTTTTCTTTAACCTTCTCGAGGTGCTCATTCCCAACTTGACCCTCTTTGATCTCGTCGAAAATTGACAACCCCAATGACAAAGCACTCAATCTTGCCTCGATCTCCCCAGGATTTAAGATTTCTAGGCTAAGTCTTTGTATATCTCGACACAACTCCTCAGGAACTATCAAGGCATTCATGCTATGACTCGACTTCCTACTCAACGCATCTGCAACCACGTTTGCTTTCCCCTCATGATACTGGATGTCTAAGTCATAATCCTTTATCAATTCTAACCACCTTCTCTGCCTCATATTGAGGTCTTTCTGGGTGAAAATATACTTCAAACTTTTATGGTTGGTAAAGATCTTACAGGTTACCCCATACAGGTAGTGTCTCCAAATCTTCAAGGCGAACACAATAGCAGCTAACTCTAGATCATGGGTAGGGTAATTAGCCTCATAAGGTTTCAATTGACGCGACGCATACGCGATCACCTTCCCATTCTGCTGTAACACACATCCCAAACCATTCTTTGAAGCATCACTATACACCTCAAATCCCTCATTTCCATCGGGCGGGGGTCAAACAAAGTGAGGTCAAACGTTCCTTTAAAATCTGAAAAGCTTCCTCACACTTCTCACTCCACTCAAATTTTGACTCCTTCTTCATCAAATTGGTCATTGGTCTCGCTATCTCCGAGAAATCTCTCACAATTCTTCTATAATAGCCAGCTAGACTTAGGAAACTTCGGATATCAGACACATTCTTTGGAGTTGGCCACTCACTCACAGCTTGAATCTTAGCAGGATCTACAGAGACTCCTTCCTTAGACACATAGTGACCCAAAAATGCTACTTTAGCCAAACGGAACTCACACTTAGAAAACTTGGCATACAATTGATTCTTTTTAAGCGTCTCCAATATAATCCTCAAGTGCTCGTCATGCTCCTTTTCATTCTTCGAATAAATCAGAATATCATCAATGAATACAACCACGAACTTATCTAAGAACTCATGGAAGATCCTATTCATCAAGTCCATAAATATGGCAGGTGCATTAGTTAACCCAAAAGGCATTACAGTGAACTCATAATGACCATAACGAGTCCTAAACGCAGTCTTAGGTATATCCTTATCAGCTACCCTCAACTGGTGATACCCCGAACGCAAATCAATCTTCGAGAACATGCTTGCTCCATTCAACTGATCGAATAGGTCATCTATCGTAGGCAAAGGATATTTGTTCTTGATGGTTACGTTATTCAATTCCCTATAATCGATACACAACCTCATACTCCCATCTTTCTTCTTAACAAACAATACAGGAGCTCCCCAAGGTGATGCACTAGGCCTAATATAACCCTTATCGAACAGCTCTTGCAACTGCGTCTTCAACTCACTCATCTCAGGAGGTGCTATTCTATAGGGTGCTTTAGATATAGGTGCAGTTCCAGGAACTAAGTCTATGGTGAACTCAACAGCTCTAGTAGGCGGCATACCCGAAATCTCACTCGGAAACACATCCATAAACTCATTCACGATTGGAACATCTTCAATGTTTACCCCAGCTTCTTTACTCACATCTTGCACACTACAGAAAAATAACTCACACCCCTTCTTCATCAACTTCTTTACTTGCATTGCAGAAATAACCCCAAAGTTCTTGGACTTCCCAAAACGTCTATATGAGGTCAACTTTCCCAAAGGGTTCTTTAAAACTACCTTTTGAACTTCACAGTCTATTTTGGCCTTGTATAAACTTAGCCAATCCATCCCTAGAATTACATCTAGGTCTCCCAGATTAAACTCTATCAAATCAGAAGGAAAGACACGACCTCCTATCTTCAGAGGCAAATTTCTGAACAACTTGGTACACCTTATGGTCTCCCCAGTAGGTATACTAACAGACAAATCAATCACCTCAAAATCTACTAACCCCAAACTTTTAATAACAGACGACGAAACAAAAGAATAAGTCGCCCCCGAATTAAATAATGCTTTAACTAGCATGGAGTTAATAGAAAAAGTACCAGAAACTACGTCGGGAGATCGTTCAGCTTCATTGCGACTCATCACGAACAGTTTACCCGTAGCCTTGTTCTGATTGTTGCTTTCACTAGCAGGCTTATTGTAGCTCCCTTGATTGTTCTTTGCCCCTACAGGCTTCGAACCCTGATTTCCTGACTGGTTAAATCCAGACCTCACTTGGTTACTACCCCCATTGCCATATTGGTCTTTCTTTTGCTTAGCAAAGCACTCATACTCCCTATGGTCCTTCTTCTGGCAGTAGTTACATGTCACTAGTTCTCCCATGCAGTCTTTACCTGGATGGTTATTACTACACTTCTTATAGTGGTATTGTAACACCCCGTAATTTTCACCCTTTATTTTTGGTGTTTGTTTACATTAAAATCATATTTTTTTCGTAAAAATAAATAATTTATTATTTAAATTATTTTGGAATGTGTTGTGAAAATGTGTATATATATTTATTTTAAGTTGTTAGTTATTTATTTTAAAGGTTATATTAGTTTCGTTATTTATTTAGGCGTTTAGGATGCAGTTTTGTCGCGTAGCGTTTTTGTAACGTTGTTGGACCGACTTGGGTGATGAAATGTTGCATCACGTGTGGCGTATCATGCTGGCCGAAAATCAGCAATTATGGAGTGGAGGATGAAGAGTTTTGGTGCTTATTAAGCTAACTTTTGAATATCTTGTAACCGCTCATTTAATTCCCCATTAACCCACCTTTATAATCACCCTTAGTCTAGTAATGTGTGGGTAAGGTATTTATATAGATGTTTCCCTTTTTGGGCTTAGGAAAAGGCAATTGGGCTTCAAATAGAGTTTGATGATGAATAAGAATAGTGATTGAACTCCTAACATCACTAGAATTAGTATTTGGGTTCCTCAAGCCCACTTAAATTCCTTTTTCAAATCCAAATAGATATTTCAAATATTTCAAGTATTTCAAAGCATGACTTTAATAAATATTTGACTTGAATAAATTATTAAAACCATTCCTTTGACATTCAAATAGTCAACCTTTGAAATATAAAATCATTAAATGCTAAAATATATTAAAATATAAATAACTATATATTAAAATATACTTATAAAATTTATAAAAATACGGGGGATTACAAATAAACTCAACAATTAATTGCTTTTTAACAGTAACTAACGAAGTTGCTTTATACCAAGGAAAATCAATTCAACGTCTTCCCCATTCATCTCCCCCGGAAAATAACATCATCAACTACTTCTTCCTAATTTTTTTCTTGTCCTAATTTATATATTTATACAATTTCATTTACTGAATTCTTTTTAATTTGTCCTAGAATTTCCTTTTAGATTCCTATTAAATGTTTATACAATTTCAATTACTGAATTTTTTTAAACTTGTTCTAGAATTTCAATTACAATTTGTTCTTTGTTGTTGGGCTTGATTGTTTTTCCCATCTTTTGTCTCATATGACATCTCCCCGTATTCAGTTTGGAATTTGGGATAGTGACAACAATTGTATGACGCAAAGTAAAAAAAGTGAAAAAATTGTTAGGATAATTTTGGTTCTTAGTAATGCAAAATTCTTTACAGATTCATAATTCTAGATTATTTACATAAGCTTAGTTTTGCTTACAGAAGCTAAGTTTTGCTTGCAGAAGCTAAGTAATACAAAATTCTTTACAGATTCATTATTTTTGCATGAAGGTTGTTTTAAGTTTTAACAGATCGTTTGGGAATGTGAATGTGTATGTGTGTGGTGATATTGATTCGTTGGAGCTCAAGAATGGGAAGTATATACATTTTTATCCCCTTTACTATGGTATTAGTGTTATTTGAGTTAATAAATGCAATTTGATGACAACTCACCCTGTTAAATGTATCAGTAGCTTAAGTCAATAATATATATATTGGATTCCATTGGAACAAGAAAAAGAGAATCAATGATAGGATTTTGTTCTTTCTTATGCATAGCCCTTAGGGCTACTATATAGCAAAACCCAAAAATAAAAGAAATCCTTTAAAGATAAATCCGGTCAAAATCAGCTCTTTCAGAAGCAGTCCACAAAACCAAAGAAACATGAATAAGGTCGCTGATGCAACAAGCGTGCGCCACATGCATCACAGCTGCGCGCCACTGTGGTATCCGATCAAAATTTGGTGTTAACAGCCACGCAGGCAACATGCGCTGCACGCACGAGCCTTGCGTTGGATGCAGCTGCTCCACGTGAAGTGCATGCTTGATGCACCAAACACAACCTTCTTCTCTCCTCTGTGGTGAGATTTCCTGAATCCTAATTCTTGTTTTGCCTATAAATACCTCGTCTTTTACTCGATTTCTAAAACCCTTCCACTCCCTCATTCTCGTAACAAAATAAATGCAACAAATGAATATTTTATACCTCACAAATAATACCCATTTGTTGCATTTATTATGTTACTGAGGAAGTATAATATTTCACCTATTTCTCTCAAAATATCTTACTCTCAAACACTAAAACACACTTCAAAACACTCCAAAATCCACTAATTCATTCTTAAGCTTCAAAATTACTCCTCTCAAAAGTCGTTATTCCTTAAGACCAAAGCGACACCGGCGTATTTTTGAGGGTCCCTTTAATTTATTCAATTCATCTTGATTTACTCGAAGTTACTAACACATTTTTTTCATGATATAGATCCTCTAAAAATGCATGTTTTAGTGTATTCTAGACTCCTTTTAATGCTTCTTTATTATGTATATCTTTGCATATTTGATTGATTTTCATTGTTTTTCTTCATCACCTATAGTATGTTTTATTACTTGTTAATCAGATACCTACATGAATGTCAACGTTAAATTCAAATAATTTGGACAATTGGTTTAGGATCCTAGTAATTTGATTGCTTAATAAACTTATCATAAAAATTAGTCTTTTCGTGTTTGAATTGCCGACTTAGATTAAATTTTTAGGGTTTTCGAAATTGACATTGCTTGGTTGTTTATTAGCATAAATTTAGAAGATGAATTGTATTTAGTAGAGGTCAATAATGGGCGAGTTTGATTCATGATAATTCTCATACGCTCACCTTTGAACTCAATTTTTGGTTCATTTACCAAATATAAATTCATGACGGGAAAACCTACATTGGGTAATGTCCCTTTTCGATTGTCCCATTCGGTATCCTGAATATGCAATCAGGTTTATGATCTTTATTTAAGGACTTGTTGGCGACTGCTTTCAAAATATTTTCAAAATCAAAACCTTTAATGGAGTAGTCAGATTCGTGTTCACACCGCGTAGGTGTTAATAATCTACCTATAGTATGGCACCTTGATACCCTACCAAAATCCGCATATGTAGTAAATGCTTCATCATGGCATCCCAACTCATGAAATTAATTTAATAGGCTAATTACAGTATCTCCTTGATGCCCAATTTGTAATTTAAGTCTTGAATCTATTGACCATGTACTTTTCCCAAGTCCTCGATCATGTTGCCTCCTTGGAGCAATATATTCTAACCATTAATTTTCTTTCAAATCAAGTAACGCTAGCCTCTTTAACAACGACACTAAATATTCTACATAAATTCTAAAATAGAAGCTTACCAAAATTTATTTCCTCCTATGGAACGTATGGTAGGAGCAACATCAATAAAATTTATGAAATGATACATTCACAACCTCAGGGGTAATTGATAGAGCACTTTGATACCATATAGAATGTCAAGTAAGGAACAAGTTGGAACAAACAAAAAATCCCTTTTCTCCTACTATTAACCATGTAGGAACAAATACATTATCAGAGTCCATTGGGATCCTACCGTGTAGGATACATTTAAAATTAAGATTGATGGTTCCGCTACCAACTTGTCGATGATTGCTAGCATTATTCATGAAGATCACTTAGGAACAATTCTCCCATCAAAGAATTAAAAAACGGGATTGTCTATTCACTGACTGTTAAAGTAATTACCTGTCATAATGGCGTGTACTTAGTGGCTCATAAGATGGGTGTTTCTAATCTCATTGTCGAATGTGATAATCTGATATTAAGCATCTTTCGAGGATTATATCAACGCCCTTGGAACCTCCAGCTTATATTTGACAATTTTTGTTATAATATTTCCACTTTTGAGTCGATCTACTTTGCTCATGTCTACCAAGAAGCTTATAAATATACCGAAAAACTTCATAAACTTGGTCATATTATTGCAAGCACAATGCAATACATTTGATGTCCGCTATAATATCACATCTAACTTTTCAATAAAGTAACAGTTGATAACCACTCAACAACTCATCTCCTGAAAATTATATGCCACGATAAGTATTCAAACTAATCTTAGACTGAGAATGTATTATAACCAATCACATGAATTTTTATAGTTTTCACACTTGATCATGCAGATTTGTCTTTCTTTATATTATTCTCATTGTCATTCTATTTGTTTTCTTGTTCTAAGTCTTTGCCTCATTAAGATTAAAAAATAACTTATCATCCTCATTCTATGGTTGATGTGCATAATTTAAAAAGAGAATATTTCAATTTTATAAAGTGTAAAAGAGTTTAAACTTCTACAAAAATTAACAGCTTAACTGCTTAACCATAGATATTTCAGAATTTGACTCAGTTATTAACAAAATTCATTCAAACTTTTCATTCACTTAACAATCAAACTTTAAATGAAATTTGTTCACAAACATATATTTCCTTAGAGAAATAATGACCATTATTCTAGATATTTCTCATAGTAAGAAATAATCAAGGGCTCAAATTCACAATTTACAAATAAAACCATATAAGACTATTCATAGCTATTTAAAAAACCAATATGATAATTAAATTTTGTCTAAAAAAGAAAAAGAAGGGACATGCATGGTTGTGCCGCGCAAGTCCTCTCCACGGCTCCCGGGCACTTTCTCTCTCCTCCTCCTCTTTTTGTGGTAGTGGACGACTGCTGCTCTCTCTATCCCAACATTAACGTGGTATGCGGCTACGCGCAAATCGCAATACCCAATTTTAAAATAAATCACGTTATTAAATATAGGGATTAAATTCATAAAATGCCCCCCATTTCCTTTCCAACCCCCACCAACCAACATCAATTCTAATTTTCACACGTCTAAATATCAATCAACCAAAAAATAATATCCAACTTTACTAGACGATAATTGATCATCGAAGAGATTAACAAGTTGAAGAAAGGGTCAATTCGATCTGTTTTTTGTTGTTATCTAATTGTGTTTTTTCTTAATCTCAAACGATCATTATTATAATCAGGTAATATTCGACCTCCATTTCGTTGATTTTGCACAAATTTTCTTATATAGATTCTGATTTTATCTCAATTGAATCATCTGTTCTTATATGAATTCGGAAATTGGGGAATTATGAGAAATTGGGGGATTATGATTTTATGACGTTGTTTTCCAATTTGAAAATTGAGATTCTGTTGATTTTTGGTATTGTTGATTGTTCCCTTATTTCAGAATTTTAGGGATGAATTGTGCAAGATAAGATGTAGATGATAAGAATGATTTGAAGAATAAGAAGATTTGATGCGTATTTCTTTGTGGTTTCGACTTTGGAGTTAGATCAAAGGTTTAATTTGATATAATAGATTACTAAATAAGGAATTTGATTAATTTGCCGTATTCATTGATGAATTTAAGAGCTTTGTAGTTGATTTAGAAATAAGTTTCGTCTCCTGTGAACAACCTTTATTTGGGGTCAATGGGCGAGGGGTCCAAATTTCAATCATTGTTTTGACTTTTATATGTTAATTCATCAATTACTTGCAAGTAATGTGTTATCTCATCTTCTCCGAAAATTGAATTTCGGCATTCGTTATTGGACATTATACATAAGAACCTCTAATATAATTGAGGAATGAGAGGTCACAAGAACCTCTAATATAATTGAGTAGGGGTTTGATTGTTATGTTTCTTTCTTAGTGCGTTAAACACTTTTCCCATAGCTTCTGTGGAGTTGCTTCTTATCCCTAAATACGCCAGATCCGTTCACAAACTGGAAAATATGCAACCTATTTTGTGTTTATTAGACAGATGGGTGAGACATGAGAGAGAAGCTTTCCAAGATGCATAATATGTAGGTTTGATTAGAGTGTTGCTAATCAAAGGCTGGACTAATTCTTCATCTATCAGCCTCATTTTTGGCGCCTTTCATTCAGAAACTCACTTTAAATGTGCTGTTGTGGATTGTACAAGGAATTTGACTGACTTGCTTTTTCCTGGATTTCTGAAATATCATTTTAAGTCGGAATCTTCCTTTTCTTGTACTTATCAAATGTCTGTTTGATAGACACTGATGTATGTTTTTATATTTTCATCTTTCACAGGCTTACGTTATCACTTATATTGTACTGCTGTATTAAGTTTCTACCCTTCGTCTGTGCTGATAGTAGAAGATTTCAATCGTAGAATGGTGACAAATGAGTTCCACAGTGAATGTTCTAGCTCAACTTCATGGAATAGTCAGCCTGATACTGAGGATGATAGGATGATAGCACTTGTTTTAACAGAAGAGTACTCTCAACTGGATGGTGCTGTTGGTCGACGTCTCTCTAACCTTGCACCTATTCCTGTAAGATCACAACACTTTCGCTTTTACAATACTATTAAGGTGAATGCAGTAAATATTTTAGGCCAATCACTTATTTTTAAACGTTGAGTTGTATATATCTTGTCATAAAGAAGATGTGAGCTAGTGGTATTCTGGGAGACACTGAGGCTCTGAGTTTTATTGAACAAATTGGTATAACCTTGCTTGCTCTTGCTTGGTCAGCATTATTGATTTCATTATTGCTCGCCTTTTTGTGCTGTTGACTGCGTTTAGCCGTTTATCGTACAGTTGCTTTAGTGAGACAATCTCCTAGTTGTTGCACTTTGTCATATTTTGTGAATGTGACTAACATTAGAGCACTCTGAACTGTCACTGAACACTACAGCCGTGTCCATATTTTCACTTTTATCTTTTCCAGGAAATCTTATTACGTCAATTTACAAGTTATAGTGTCCCTAAGTTTTCTTCCTCTTCCGTCTTTGCCTTAGCCAAAGGCTAGTAATTGTGTTTTTCTTTCCTGTCTGTAAGCACTGTGGGGGCACACTTATCTCCCCTATTTATCTTTGGTGCAGAGTGAGGATCCATAGCTCAGTTGTAATAATAATAGGATACCTTTTTTCTCATTATTATACTCCCATGGGGAGATGGTTTGTGGCGTGCAAGGCAGTAAAAATGCCTCGTCTTACTGGCAATGCAGTAGTCTTACTTTCTTACATATTGTCATAAGCACTCGTTTTTTTCCCAGATTCCTTGACATTCCCCTTCTTTTAACTGTAATATTTTTAATCAGGAAAGTTTATCTTATTTGTAATAAGTTAATATAGAAAAAAGAAAAAGCTTGGCAGAATCGGTATCTGGGGACACTCTTATGCTCTACACAGGTTGACTTCTGATCTAGACTGACTATCTTTTGGACTATGAAAGTTTCCGTTCTTTTCTTTTTCTTATTGATCAACTTAATGAGTCTTGTTCTTGGCGCTTCTACTTGAGCATTGCATGTTTCCCCAGAATTATGTTTTCCTTATTGGTTGATCGGACGGATTGATAAAGAGGGGTTAATATGACACCTTTTTTTTGGAATTAGAGGGAATTTAGATTCAGTGTTTCATGCTCTTACCTTTATGTTTTCAACTACTTCCCTTGTGCCTAGATAAGAGGTCACATTCCAATTCTAGGCCCTCCAAAATAATATGCTAATTTGAAAGACTACATTGATGGTGGATTTGTTAAATGTAAGTAGTGAAGGATAGATGTAATTTTCTAACTCAAATCCTTAAAAATGATCCCCAACAAAATTATGGCCTATTATTCAGGGACGGAGGGAGTTGTTTATGGTTATGCTATTACCAGTATCCTCAATCTGCACTGTAGCTACAGATTTGTTGCTTTTGGTAATATTTTTGGCTGTCCTTGGCTGCCTTGGTGATCTACGTGTCGAGATTCTTGACAAATATGTTAAAGCAATTGCAGTTCTTAATCTTATATGTACTTCAGATTTTGATTAAATGCTCTCTCTGTAATGTAATACCTTGCCAATGTGCAGGTTGTCCCAAGGATAAATTCCTATTTTCCCACCTTGAGTGACGCCAACTTGGATCACCAGCGGCTTCTTCAGAGGTTTGTCTCATGCTTAAGTACTTGGGTGGTTGGGTTTAAGCATTCACTTTTTTGAGAGAGGTGAGGGTTGCTCAACATTATTTTGGTTTTGCACATCTATGAATTAGCAGTTAAGCGTGAGGAGCATAAATTTGACCTCTGGATCTGTAGTGTTGATCAAGGGTTCTGTTCATACTTTCTATTGGTCCATTATATTTTAACTGCTTCAGTTTTTTTCAGACTACAAGTTTATGGCCTATACGAAGTCAAAGTTTCTGGTGATGGAAATTGTCAGGTGAGGGGAACTGAACACAATATGCCAAAGTTGGTTGATATAGTAGGCTTATTGATCTTTGTTTCATTGCAGTTTCGTGCACTCTCAGACCAGATGTTCAAGTCACCAGAATATCACAAGCACGTGCGCAAAGAAGTGATTAAACAGGTAACTGCCATAGTCTCAGTGGTAAAGCACTGGTTAGTTAAAGAAAGGGTGTTGTAGGATAATTAGAGGGAATTTAGAGGGATCTGATAGGTAAGAGGAGAGAACAAAGTTTAATATGCGTTTATATATTTCGACCTGAACTAGCTGCTTTCAATGTCCGTTTTAACTCTTATTTTGGCAAGTATGAGTCTCAATTTTTGGTTTTCAAGTAAACAGTGGCACTTGAAAGTCTGAACTGGCTTGAGAAGGCAAATTTGTACTTGCTCCATCATGAGTCCCAGTTTTTGGTTTCCGCAGAAAATACTGGCATGAAAGTCTGAACTGTTTTGAGAGGGAAAACATACGCTTGCTTTAGCATGGCGTACATTTGTGGCAGTGTTATTGAACTTTTGGATGCAATTGAGTTACAACACTTTCTGATTTTTAATCTTTCCCTTGAAAAATTTGATGTATACTAACAATCCTTTCTTCAGCTAAAGGACAACAAGTCTATGTATGAAAGTTATGTCCCAATGAAGTACAAGCACTATTACAAGAAAATGGCAAAGTATGTCTTTTTAATGATACTTTATGTTTTCAGTGATTTTTCGTTGTAATTTCATTGCAAAGATCCTTTTTTTATTTGTCATCTTATTTTGCATATACTGCAGGAATGGGGAATGGGGAGACCATTTAACTCTTCAGGCAGCAGCTGATAAGGTTTGCACTCTATACTATGTATTTGTCAGTTTGTACGACTCCTTCAGGTTAATTTCTTGTTTTTGGAAAATCCTCTGATGAACTAATTAAACCATTACATGTCATATTGTATGAGTTACAAGATGAGCTCAAAGGTGAAAATTAAAGTCATCTTGTGGGGATATAGACTAATCAAAGGACAAAACATTTGAATGAATGATGATAGACCACCATGCAATGTTATGTGCACTGAGCCAATAGGCGCTGGAGCCTGCAGTTTAGGCAGGACTTGAAGGCTTATGTGTAGGTATAGGCGTATAGCAAGGGGTATTTCATATTTTTGGTAATTCATGTGCAGAATATTCATGACGCAGATTATAGAATTAAGCTATTTAATCACTGTTCCTGCACATCATTCAACTGTAGATTTTTCCAGACATAATAAGAACAATTAATAAGAAAAGATCATTCAGCTTTAAGATAAAGAATCTACAAACAAACAAAAGTCAAGTTAAACAAGACTGCCAGCACTCATCCTTGTGCACCAAGGTGGAGTATCATTCATGTTCAATTAAATTGCATTGCCAAAGTGAAGAAAGGTGATTTCTAAATTTTAAACACGCACCTTTGCAATCTACCTTAACAAAAATACTAGCCTGATATTAGTTTATACTTTCACCTTCTATAATTAATTGTCATTTGATTATGTAATAGAAGTATGAATAGAAATCGATCAACTTGATGTGGACCAAGTTAGTAATAAATGATATTCTAGAATATGCATGACCCTCGATCAGTTAGTGTTTCAAGATGCTTCTTTCAATGTACCGTCCCTTTACTGCTGTGTCCTCCAATGTATCACTTTCTAGATTTAAAGCCTGAATATTCTTTTTAAAGGGTAATCATTTTAAATTCTAGGCAGTATTTGAATTTGCTCCTTGTGTATAATATACTCATACTCGTATCAGCAGCATTACTTTTGCTTTTCAAGTTGATTACGACCATTGCCTCCTTAAGAGCTTATTTCCTATAAGTTCAGGGCTATAACCCCGTCAGAACATATTTATTATGAGTTCAGAGGCAAAGAGTTAAATGACTGAAATTGCACGATTGTTAAAAGCGATTTTTGCGGTTACTCCAATATCAATATATAAATTCCAAGCAACCACGAAATTTTGAAGTGTAAGTAGAAGGATGACTAGATTGAAAGAATAATAGAGCTACAGAAGCTCGAATTGCAGTGCCTAAAGGCTAAAGCCCATTATTAATTCGATGTTGGTGTGTCAAAGTATTTCGGTTGCGACTACTTTGGTGTGTACTTCTTGCTAGTGCATGTTATTTAACTTCCACGTGCATGTTGGTGCTTTTATTATCTGTAGTTTGCTGCGAAGATATGCCTTTTGACTTCCTTCAGAGACACCTGCTTTATTGAAATTATTCCACAGTACCAGGCACCTAAACGAGGTATCCATGATGTCTTTATAAATTGCACTCAACATTCATAATTTATATTTAGTAGTAAAGACAACTACAGGAAGGAGACCTGGGTGTGTCTCCCATATGGTTTTTTTTAAAATATATAATACTTTGTAATTGACGTGTTTGTACCTTGTATGAAACCAGCATCAGAGTTTTCACTGAAGATGCCTTGATGTTTTTAACTTTTCCGTAATGTAACCCTGTGTTTTTGAATAAACTATGGTAATCTTGACGTTTAGAAAATGTGAGTTCTATAACCCTTTATACCAAGTACATTGATGTGAGTTTGTGGTTGTAAAATGACTTTACTATTTCGAAATGTGTTATTATTTCCGAACAAAAAAAAAAGTTTACAAGTCAAAACCAGAAATGCCTATCTGAAAAATGGAAAATGTTAAGTAGCCCTTAGGCTACCGGCTATGTATACAGAACTAAATTAAATCAGAAATACTAGGCACTAATAACACTCAACGATATGTGATTTTGTCCTAAAGTCCAAGGGTAGTGAGTGGAAGCAATAGCCAGAGATAAGGAGGTGCATCGCCTTTTAACAGTAAATAGTTCCTTCTCAGGGAGGAATTGCTATCTTTGATAAAGAAGAAGAGTAGCAACCACAATCAATACTGCCTCTGTCCCACATTCCCTCTTTCCCACGTAACTCTTTATACTTTCCATTTTCATCCATTCTACATAAAAACATTTCTAGCCTTAAATGTGCCAGGTGCCAAATCTTAATTATGACTCTTCTTCAAAAATGACAGACCTGATTGATGGATGACTTTGTAAAATACATATATACGTGGTGCAGCCTAATAGCCCAAGTGGCTATGTGAAGATCACAAGAGAATTCCGTTAGGCCTTTGGTTGCTTCTTCCTCTGCATGTATATTTGGTTAATTTGACCAAGTTTATGTCTCCCCCCCCCCTCCCCCTCCTCCTCCCCGGTATGCTGCGATCTGCAGACTGTATTAGGGAATATAGTCATGCAGGCTGCAACATATTCTGGCAAAAAAAGAAAGAAGTTTCATGGTGGTCAGTGATGGTCTAAGGTTCCAATGGATATTGATAGTTGTCTTTTCTATGATGCAGAGCTCTGGTTAAGTTTCTGGTCAGAGGTCCACTATAATTCACTTTATGAACTCCGAGGTTTGTTCTTTGTGAGGCTGGTTGGTTTTTCACCTTTTTCTTCGCACAAATTATCCTTTTAATTAACTCCAGGTTTACCTTTCCTGCAGCGGCTCCTCTCCCGCCCAAACCAAGGAAGAAACACTGGTTGTTTTAGATCCGAGGGATTATTGAAGTTCGTTGATCAGAATTAACCTTTTTGTACATTGTTTATAGATTATGTACACTACCATAAAAATATTTGAGTTATTTACCTTTAGGCTTGCTATTTTTTTGTAATTGTTTCTCGTCATAGTCTAATTTTTGATGGACTGGGGTATGCAAGCCTGTGAACTGCACTTAACAGATTTCATACTATTGATTCCTTGTTATTCGTGTTTGTAAATAAGTGGATGATACACTATCTAAGACAAGTAGCTTCTTTGAGTATGTCCAATTTGTGAATAAAGATATGGTTACACAATGAGTCAGTGAACTTGTTAGTTCGTACAATATCTGAACATCAGCGTGGTTACGCAGTAAACTTGTCAGTACATGTAGAGTCCAAAGAAGCTGCCTGTGCAATTAGCTGGCTGCGCAATCAAGAACCAGTTCATAACCAAATTAGCTAGTTGAGCGTTCAGAATCATATTGGTGAATCATATAATCATGAAGGAACTTTAGCTGGCGAACCATTTTTGACATTTTTGATATTTCCAAGTTTATTATCGATTCTTCTTTCCTACGGAATAATTCTATGCTTCACATATGTGTCGTTGCTTCTCCCACTAAGAGATAAAGGATCCTATTGCCTTATCAGGGTAATGATTTGCTTCTCATATTGCACATTGACTACAAATATACAGAAAATTAAAGTTAAACCAAGTCTTTGAGAGTCAGCTTAAGTGGCTTAAGGGTAAACAAAGAAGAGTTTATGTCTATCTTTTTCCCAAGAAACTCGTTTACGTTTCATCAACCACCACTAATTCGAATTTAAATTATACAAAGAAGTCCATAATCTATTGTATTGTTAATTAAACAACCATAATTAGCAGCTTTATCGCAGTGCTTTGTTGAACTTCTTGTAAGCATCACTAACAAGCATTACCTTGCCATGCTAGTAAGCATCTGCTGGCAACAAATCACATAGCAAGAACTTCTTGTAGTCCTTTGAATGGGAAGAACATCATGAATTGTGGCATGAGTTAAATGAGCAAACTTAACAATTACCATTTCATTATATTCGCCATTTTTACACCCAAAACAGAAGCAGCTGATGATGGAATTATATGGTTGGAGGGCCTATTACTTTGTACTTTGTAACACCAATCGGGAGACAGAAGGTTTGCCACCAACAGATAGGCTATAACCATTGCAGATGAGTAACATCCACTATTAACTAATTCACCAGGTGCCCCCTCCCCTGCGATCCGAAACGCAAGGATTGATGCAGTGGTTGGACTAGTTTACAAAACTAGGTAGTGCAGTATTCTCATACATGTTCCGCCTACCTAACAAAGGGTTTCACAATTTAGGTAACATTGGTTACATCAATTGCACGCCAAAGGAGCTATCACACACAAGGCAAGGACTCTTCCCACCACATTGCTGACATTAACAAAAGCTCATAGACAATCATGCAGCCATTCAATCTCTAAAACATATAATCGGGCTAGCAAGATGCATAAATTTACACATTAGATGAAAGGCTTTAGATAATGCTGTCATACATTTTTAGTGATAATAACAACAACCAGCAGATAGTTTTTCCATTGTAACAACCAATTAGGATCATACCAACAAAACTAAAATTAAACAACAATTTCAAACTCCTGCCTTACACTAAAGGATTATGATCAAACAACCTTCTTTTGTCAATCATGCTAGATGCAACATCACACAAAATGAAAGCACATCAAAATGAAAGCACTAGATACAGAACAAATATAATCAGCAAATGACTAAATAACAGATTCTCCTTTCATAAATAGACAATTAATTATACTACATTTTTTTTCAATGAAACAGTGATTAAAACAAATCTCAAACCCTGAGAATCTGGAGCTTATTAGCAAAAGCAATGGCAACCCAATCAGGCTGAGACGACGACCACTGAAGCTGCTCGATCTCAGCCCCAGCGGTGTAGGCCAAAATGGGATCCAACCCTCCTTCGACAGGCTGACCCATGGAAGACAAATCCCAAATCAAAGCTTGCATATCATCCCCAGCAGTACAAATGTGGCAAGAACTATGAGGTGCCCAAGCAATAGCATTAGCATTAGCTTGATGCCTTTGCAACTCCACCACCGGAAGCGTCGGAAACCGTATATCCAACACCACCACTTTGGGACTATCCATTATAATGGTAGCCATATACCTTGGGTCCTGCTTATTCCACCCTAATCTAACCAATGGAGTATCCGCCTCACAACTCTCATATATAATAGTTGAATGTTCTTTATCTCTCAAATCAAAAACCCTAACTGACCCATCAGCTGAAACCGAAGCAAATACTCCAGCCCCACCCCACGCAATATCATAAACCTCTTTATCATGTGCAATCAATTGAGTATCAACAGTTTCTCTCTCAATATCCCAGATAGTACACGTCGTATCAATTGAAGAAGTACCAATACGACGCGGTTCAGCCTCGTTCCAATCAAACGAGGTTAAAGGGCCGCAATACTCGGAGTTTTTGTTACCGTTTAAGAAGGATTTGAGTTCGACACGAGTGGAGGAGAGAGAATCTGGGTTGATGTGCCAGAGACGGAGGAAGTCGGAGGAGGTGGCGAGAAGGTCGGGTTTAGAGCAGTCTTTGTCGGGTATGAAAATGGCTTTGGTGGGTGGGTAAGGATGGTCAAAGGAGAGAGAAGGGTCGGATTTGATTTCGCCGGTGGAATCGTCGAGTTGGACGATTTCGACTTTGTTTGGGGTTTGTTCCAGGAGAGATGCGATGGCGAGGCGGTACTTTTTGTCGCGACGGACGGACCAGTTCATGGCGTAGATGTGCCATGGTGCTTCGTAGGTGTAGATTTCGGACCGTTGTTTCAGGAGGTCGTCGGAGAATAGTTCTGCTGGGTTCGTTGTTGGGTCGCTGTTGGCTCCCATTTTTGTTCTGGGTTGGAATTTCAACAACTGTGTTCACCGTCTTTGCTCTAGTGCCTCTACAAATTGATAGATCTATTTCTGGTAAAAGAAGAATTGAGTTTTTTTTTGGATGGGAAGAATTGGGATATTTCATACTCCCTCCGTTTTTTTAGATGTAACATTGGACTTTTCACATTTGTCGAAACACAACTTTGACCGATAATATCTCTAATTGTATAAAAGTAAAAATTATAAAAAATATATATTTGGAAAGTGTATACTGTGACGAATCAAACAAGATCCCACATGACTATATTTTTTCTTATATATAAATAACAACTAATGGTCAAAGTGTATTGGATGAATAGTGCCCAAAGTCAATATGTTACATCTAAAAAAACGGAGGGAGTATTAGTAAGGGAGAATGTTTACAATAATAACTTTAACTAGTTTTTATACATTTTGATTAAGATGGACAAATGACAATAGACATCCACTCTCAATACGCCATTGCGCTATCAATACGCCATTGCGCTAAATATTGAATCCAAATTTATGATAGATGTGCCGTGCCCACTTGACAATAAATTTTAAACCCACTAACTAGAATAGGGTAGTCACTGTGGTCTATTGCATAGCACAGGAAAGCAAAAAAGATCAATTCTAGAGCTATCTCTAACACTACAAAGGTCAAAGATAATATTCCATATCCTTAGTTAACTGTCGGAGATTTCAATGAGCTACACTCTAGCTCAGATATATTCGAAGGAAAGCCAATCTTCCCCAACCAACGCAATCGCCTATCATACTTCATCAATGATCTCTTAGCTCATGGTATCCCCTAGCTCCAAGGGTTGCTCACGTGGAAATGCACCCGTACAAAAGGGTATTTATGAACAGTTAGATAGAGCAATTTACCGCGACCATTTTTACCAACTATTTCTAAATAGTATACTAAGCTATGGAACTTTCACAGTTAGGGGTGAAAGTTCGGTGTACATTTTTGGAATTAGGCCTAGTCCAATACGATATGAACAAAATTTGGATTTCAATTTTCCAATCGGAATCCAATCCAATTAGAGTTTGAGTCCAATCCGATTCGAATTTTCAGACGATAGATGAGATCCATTTCGAAATATCCAATTTTTTTAAACTTCATTTTTTTGATGAAATATATTAGCCACGAGCATCAAAATAGTTTTCAATAGTAGAGCTAATTTGTACAAGCCCATAATTAGACACGAGCATCAAAATAAAGTTTTCGATAGGCATGAACATCAAAATAAAGTTTTCTACAATGATTAGGAAGTTAGTCAGTTATAGTTTTAGGGGAAGGGAAAGCTTGCTAGACCATTTGGTTTTTTTTTTTGAAAGAATTTGTTGAGCCCAATTATGATTATACAATTCAAGGCCTATCCACTATTCGGTTATTTTTGATTTTTGGATCAAATCACCCTCAATCCGATCCGATCCGAAATTTCAATTTTTCCAAAATAAAAAAACTCAATCCAAATCCAATCCGAACATAGTTTCGAGTCCTATCCGAATTACTAATGTGATTTGGATTGGTTGGATTTCGATTTTTATCTGAATAACTTTCACCTCTATTCACAGTCTCAGATCATGCACCACTCTCTTTAACTCCAACTTTAGGAATAATAATCACACTCCTCAGTCGGTTCCAAAAATTTTGGAGTCTTCCCAAGTCTTAGCTGAATTATTATACAACAAGAAAAAATTTAATCTAGACATTTTGTTTGTGGTTGAAGCCAAGACTAATGTGGAGAACAAAAAAATAAAATTAAAAGCTCTTCATTTTGACAACAAAACTGTGCTTAACCCTGTAAACTCATACTTGGGTATATGAATTCATTGGAACAAGTCTAATATCTTGATTAAAGATGTCCAAATTCATGGTAGATGTTCCCACTTGACAATAAATTTTAAACTTACTAACCTGAATATGGTAGTCACTGGGGCCTACTATTACCTAGCATAGAAAAACGAAAAAGATCAACTCTGGAGTTATCTCTAACACTACAAAGGTCATGATCAGTATTCCATATCCTTGGTTAACTGTCGGAGATTTCAAAGAGCTAACCTCTAGCTCATATATATCGGAAGGAAAGCCAATCCTCCCCAACCAATGTAATCGCCTATCGAACTTCATCAATAAATTCTTAGCTCACGGTATCCCCTACCTCTAAGGGGTGACACGTGGAAATGCACCTGTACAAAAGGGTATTATTTATGAACTAGTTAAATAGAGCAATTTGTAGCGACCATTTAATTTGTACCAACTATTTCAGAATAGCATACTAAACTATGGAACCTTCACAGTCTCAAATCATGCACCACTCTTCTTCAACTCCAACTATAGGAATAATAATCACACTCCTCGACCCTCTCGATTCTAAAATTTTTGGACCCTCGATAACGAATCACATAAGATAGTTAAACATACTTGATCGTATGGCATAAGAGGAACCATATTCTTTAGAGTGCAACGAAGATTATTTCTTACAAAAGCTGAATTGAGGAACTCTGCATAAGCTGAATTCATGATAGATGTTCCCATTTGACAATAAATTTTAAACCCACTAACCAGAATATGGTAGTCACTGGGGCTTATTGCCTAGCACAGAAAAGCAAAAAAGATCAATTCTAGAGTTATCTCTAATACTACAAAAGGTCATGACCAGTATTCCACATCCTTGGTTAATTGTCGGAGATTTCAATGAGCTACCCTCTAGCTCATATGTATCGGAAGGAAAGCCAATCCTCCCCAACCAATATAATCGCCTGTCGAACTTCACCAATAAACTTTTAGCTCACGGTATCCCCTACCTCTAAGGGGTGTTCACGTGTGTTGAACCCTAGTTTTGATGATGACAAAGGAACAAAGATACAAACTAAGTTGTAAAGTAACAACTTGTTAAGTGAATGGAATTTGCAAGGTATCACTGCATTAAGCAAAGAGAATACTAAGTCTAAGGATGAAATCAAGTTGGATTTTGAAGACTAAGTGAAGATGCTCAAGTAACTGATACTGGAGATACATTGGAGCAAGAGAATTAAAGCGAGGCTTTTGTTTTTAGTTCCGATGTAAGAAACGAGTAAGTAATGGTAAGGAACAATGGGCAACTTAAAAAGACAATGATTGTCTGTTCCTTTGAAAGGAATAGACGTACTGGTACTGTTAAGTTAAGTTAAAAGGAACTAAAGAAATTAAAGGAACTAGACATATATGGTGCAATGGTTATTTTGAGTCGGTTGAGTAATTAAAGGCTAGTATTTAGGAAACCGTTTTTATTTGGTCAACAATCTGATTTTAAGGATAATCTTTTTAAGGAAAATATTTTATCTTTGTTTGAAAATAAAAATCCTTTTTGGTTTTAAAAGAAAATCTTTTTAAGATATTATTTGATAAAAGGATTTAATTTTGGTTTTATTAATTAAAATATTTTTTAATTAAAAATCAGATTTAAGATTGTTGCACAGGTAAATGCTAAAATTTAGGAAGCAGTATTAATCTTGTTTACACACGTTCCAAGAGAACGTGGGGTTCGTGGGTGGAAAATGGAACATGTTGCTCTAGTTGAGGAACATCATGGGATAATGGTTAATTCACTATCACATGTTTCAATCCCACATTTTACTTAATCACTGCTATAAATACATATGTCTAATTAAGTTCCAATTTGTGTCTGACCAAGTGATTTAGTAAGTTTAACTAATTAAAGTGTCAGTGCCTTCATTCTCTCATAAGCCATTTGTTCTTTGCCTTCTTACTCTATTCCACTAAGTTTACTGATCATTGTAATTTTGGTTTTGGGGTAAGGAGATTTTTAGTGAAGTCATGTAAGAGATAAGCTTTGAGTGAAGCAAGTTAAAGTGAGAAAACTTCAAGTGAAGTTGAGAGGAATAACTGTTAAGGGAACAGTTATTCAGGAACTTGAGTTTAGGAACTCAAGTTGTGGCCCATGAGTAGAATTAGGTTGTAACAGAGTTGTTTGACCTAATTAGTGAAGTGTTGAGTTTAAAATCCCTAGTGGTCGAGGTTGTTTCTTCTTGTTGGGCCCAAGAAGTTTTTCCTCGTAAAAATCCCTTATGTTCCTTTAGCTTGTTTTATTGTTTTAGCTTTTAAATTGCGCAAAAATTACTTTTATTTCCACACATACAATTCACCCCCCTCTTGTAGTGTTCCTAGTAAAATAACAATTGGTATCAGAGCTAGATCTCACAAAACGTAGGAAACCCTATTGAGAAAAAGATCCATGGAACATGAATACCACCGAGAAACTTGAGGAAGGTTACTCTACTCAACGGCCTCCTATATTCAATGAGAAATTCTATTCCTATTGGAAGAACATAACGGAGATATTCATCAAGGCCGAAAACTATAAGTATGGAGAGCCATTGAAGTTGGTGATTTTGAGGTTACAACCACTAATGACAAAAATGAGGTAATTCCTAAACCATTCTCTGAATATGACAAAGCCGACTTCGAAAAAATGGAAGTGAATTATGCTATGGTCGTTAAACTCTTGCATTGTGGACTTGGACCCCATGAACATAATAGAATCATGGGATGCAAATCCACAAAGCAAATATGAGATTTACTTGAAGTAACCCATGAAGGAACTAATGAAGTCAAAAGATCTAAAATTGATTTGCTAATGAATCAATATGAACTGTTCTCCATGAAGACTAAGGAAAGCATACAAGAGATGTTTACTCGTTTTACTAACATTATTAATGAGTTAGCTTCTCTTAGAAAGTTTATTTCATCATAGGACCATATTCAAAAAGTTCTTAAGATTCTTCCTAAAGATAGATGGATGGCTAAGGTCACTGCTTTACAAGAAACAAAAGACTTCACCAAGTTTAACTTGGAACAGCTAGCTGGATCACTAATGACTCACGAGGTACACCTTGATACTGAATATGGTGAATGCTCTAAGTCTAAGTCCATTGCCCTAAAAGTTGATGATGAAGATGACTCTGAAGAAGAGGAAGCAACTCTCATGGTCCGAAAATTTTGAAAGATGTATAGAAACATGAAAAATGGGAATTTCAAAGGTAAAAACAAAAAATTTTCTAACAAAACTGCTTGTAATAAATGTGGAAGTACATATCACTTCATCAAGGAATGTCCACTTTGGGAAAATGACAAGACCAAAGAAAGGAACAAGGAATGTTTTCTTTGAGAGGAACAAGGAAACAAAAGCACCTTTCTCTAAAGAGAACGTTCGAAAGGCTATGATAGCAGCTTGGGGAGATTCAGAAACTGAGGAAGAAGAGGAACAACCAAATGAAGAAACTGAAAAAATTTGCCTCATGGCAAACACTGACATAGAAGATGATGAAGAAAATGTTGAGGTAATCCAACACTCTCTTGAAATAGACTTAGATGGAAAAACTAGGCCTGAAATTTATGATCTTCTTTATGATGCAATTCTTGAATGTAGAGATGAACGTGAAAAATGTGAGCAAACCGAACAAGCTATTAAAGTTTGCAAATTAAAGAACACATAGAATGGCTTAAGAAAATGAGAACAAATGTTGAAAGTAGGTCCTTTGATTTATTTGATAAGAATTTGAAAATCAAGGAACAATATGAAAGTGTTAAAAATGAAAATTATCTAATCAATTTAGAAATTTCTCACATAAAAAGAATTTATCCCTGTTCTAAGTTCCTTTGATATAAGATCAACTCCTTTGAAAGGTTACAGATCTGAGATTGAAAACTTGAATAAAGAAAAAATTATTTTAAAGGAATAAATCATTAACCTCAAGAAGGAACTTATAGTTGCAAGGAACAGAGGCAAAGTGATGGCTGTTCCTAAATGGATTGAAAGACCACAAACAAAAAGAAAACAAGGTATTGGTTTCGAAAATCACAAGAAAAGGAACAAGCCTAAAAAATATATTGACCTACCAAGTGATAAAATATGCATGTATTGTGGTAAGATTGGTCATTACATAAATCAATGTCAACTAAGAACCTGGAATGATTAGCAAAAATGTGAATTTGAGCAACATGAAATGGGTTGCTAAAACTAATGCTAGTCAAGAACAGGGAACCCACGAAGGAGGGGGTTCCTACAACTAACAACTAGTTGATTTTTGCAGGTTAGAGTGAGGGGGAACAACACTTGTTATCTTGATAGTGGTTGTTCTAAGCATATGACAGGAGACAAAACTAAGTTTCTCTCACTATCAACCTATGAAGGTGGAAGTGTGACATTTGATGACAACATGAAAGGTAATATAGTTGCGATGAGTAAAGTTGGTAAGTCACCATCACATTCCATTGATAATGTTTTTCTATTTGAAGGTTTAAAGCATAATCTCTTAAGTATTTCCCAATTCTCGTGACAAGGGAAATGTTGTTAAATTTAATAGTGAAAAATGTTTGATTGTTAACAATAACTCTAAGAATGTCATCTTGGAAGGAACAAGGAAAGGGAACACATATATTGTGGATCTTGATCTTATTCCTAAAAACAACTTGACATGCCTTAGTGTTATTAAAGTTGATCCTCTTTTATGGCATAAGCGCCTAGGACATGCTAGCTTTTCATTACTTTACAAACTTCGATCAAAAGATCTAGTTTTGGGGTTTACCATCTATAAAATTTGATATTGATCAAGTTTGGAGGCGTGTTCCAAAGGAAAGCATGTTAGATCCTCTTTCAAATCCAAAACTGTTGTGAGCACCACAAAGCCATTGGAATTAATTCACATTGATTTGTGTGGCCCCATGAGAACTCAAAGTAAAAGTGGTAAGAAGTATGTGCTAGATATTGTTGATGGCTACTCAAGATACACTTGAGTTATTTTTCTCTCTAGCAAGGATGAGACTTATGATGAGTTCCTTGTCTTTGCAAAGAGAGTTCAAAATTTGAGTGGTCACAAATTGATGCATATTAGATTTGATCATGGTAAAGAATTTGAAAATTACAAATTTGATGATTTAAGTAGAGATCATGGTTTAAATCACAATTTTTCTACTCCTAGAACACCACAACAAAATGGTGTTGTGGAGAGGAAAAAATAGGACTTAGGAGGAAATGACTAGAACTATGTTGATAACTAGTGAACTTCCAAGGAACTTTTGAGTCGAAGTCGTAAAAATTGCTTGTCATATAATAAATTGTGCCATGACGAGACCTTTAATTAACAAAACTCCTTATGAGCTTTATTTTGGCAAGAAACCCAGTATTACACATTTCAGAATATTTGGATGTAAATATTTTATTCATAATAATGGAAAAGATATTCTTGGAAAATTTGATGCTAGGAGTGATTGAAGCAATATTTCTAGGATATTTTTCACATAGTAAGGATTATAGAGTTTACAATGAAAGGAACTATGTGTGTTGAAGAAAGTGTACATATAATCTTTGATGAATCTGACAACTTTGATCCAAGCAAGCAATGCAGATTGAAGATTTTGAAATTGCCTTGGTTCGTCCAAATGAAAAAGAAGCGAGATTCAATTGAAGAGGAAGAAGGAGAAAAAGAGGAAAGGAACAAAGAAGATAAGAAAACTCATAACAATCTTTGTTCTTGTTCTCAATAAGATGGAGCTGTTCTTGCTCAAGCCGAAAATGAAAATGTTGAAGGAACCGATTCAACAATGACTGTAAGAGGAACAAACGAACGAGACTCTTCATCCTCTCAATAAACTCAAGAGGAACAACCTGTTCCTATAAGAGAATTTCAACCTAAACCTTAGAAACATCAAAAATCACATCCAGTGAACTCATAATAAGTGACATATCCAAAGATACGTAAAGTAGATCTCAGTTAAGGAATTTTTGTGCATTTCATGCGTTTCTATCAATGATGGAACTAAGAAATAATGAAGAAGCCTTAAGTGACTTTGATTGGATCACTGCTATGCAAGATGAGTTAAATGGGTTTCAAAGGAACAAGGTATGACATCTAGTTCCATCTTCTAAACAACAAAAAGTAATTGGTTTAAAATAGGTGTTTAGAAACAAACTAGATGAATATGGAACTATTGTTAGGAACAAAGCTAGACTTGTAGTAAAAGGTTATAATCAATAAGAAGGAATTGACTATGAAGAAATCTTTGCTCCTGTTGCTAGACTTGAGGCCATTAGAATACTTATTGCATTTCTTTGCCTACATGGGATTCAAATTGTATTAAATGGATGTCATATGTGCATTTCTAAATGGTATTTTAAATGATGATGTATATGTTGAATTAACAACCTCCTGGATATGAAAATAATAATTTCCCAAACCATGTCTACAAGCTTGATAATGCTCTTTATGGGTTAAAGCAGGCACCTAGGTTATGGTATGAGAGATTATCTAAGTTCCTTTTAGAAAACAACTTTAAAAGAGGAAAAGTTGATAAAACTTTATTTCTAAAATCAAAAGGAACTGATATACTTCTTGTTCACATATATGTTGATGACATTATCTTTAATTTGGAGCAACTAATGAGTCATTATGCAAAGAATTCTCTAAGCTTATGAGTAATGAATTTAAAATGAGTTTGATGGGTGAGTTAAATTTCTTTCTTGGGTTACAAATTAAGCAAACTGAAAAAGGAATAATTATTCACCAACAAAAATACATAAAGGAACTGCTGAAGAAATATGGTCTCTAAAATTCAAAGATCAATCACACTCCTATGGGAACTTCGACTAGATTAGATGAAGATTCCATATGAACAAATGTTGATCAAATAAAATATAGAGGCATGATTGGTTCCCTTTTGTATCTAGCGCTAGTCGTCCGGACATAGCTTTTAGTGTTGGTTTGTGTGCTAGATTTCAAGCAAATCCCAAGGAGTCTCACCTAACAGCAGTAAAGAGAATTCCTAGATATCTCAAAGGAACAGAGGATCTTGGACTCTTCTATCCAAGATGTGACACATTCGAGCTAAGAGGATATGTTGATTATGCTGGAGATCTTGTAAATAGGAAAAGCACCTCATGTATGGTTTAATTTCTTAGTCATAGTTTAGTTTCTTGGAGCACTAAGAAACAAAACTCGTTGCTTTTATCCACGTCTTTGAAGCGAGAATATGTAGCAGTTCTTGCATGTTGCTCTCAAATGCTTTGGATAAAACAACAACTTTGTGACTATGGAATAAACTTTAATTGTGTTCCTATTTATTCTGATAATACAAGTGCCATTAGTATTTCAAAAGATCCAGTGCATCATTCAAGAGTTAAGCATATACATATCTGACATCACTTTCTAAAAGAAAATGTGGAAAAAGGTTTGATTAAACTTGACTTTTGTCAAACTGAAAATCAAATTGTTGATATACTAACTAAGCCTCCACAAAGAGATAGATATGAAAAATTAAGGCTTGAGTTAGGTTTAATAAAACTTAAGTGATTGTTCCTGTTCCAATCCCCCATGTCTGAATTGATTTGACTTACTCTATGTGATATTAAGTGACGGTGAATGAATGCCTAAGACCATTGCAAATTGAAATGTTCAAAACATAAACTTGTATTCAAAGGAATAAAGCCACTCACAAATGTCACATAATACTCCCATTATTGTTCCTAAGTGATTGAAAAATGTAATATTTGATGAATTGTTGATAAGTAGTATAAGTTGTTCCTATACCACCACAAAATTCACCAAAACTGGCTATAACCATCACCAGTATCCCTTCCATATCTCCTTCAACCTTTGCTGTTCCTTCCAGCTATGAACAGATGAAGGTTGCCATAAATGATCCAAACCCTTTTACCTCCACTTCTGCTACACTGCCACCAACGCCTCCATTTTTCCCTTCACAATATGCAAATGTCTCTTTCTCAGTTCCTTTCCCAGGAATAGAAGGACCCTCCAAAGAAAACACATCTATTCCTCCTCCCTAATTCCCTACTGAAACTGGTTCCAAAGGCAAGGAACAAGTTCCTTCGAATGAATATGGGTGGGTAAATGAAGTGTGTCTTCCTGCTCAACACATGATAAAATTCTACAACCATCTTCACCGGACCTTAGATAATAAAACTGATAAGATGTTGGGGTTAATGAAAATCCTTAGTGACACGGTCAGTGAGCAACAAAGGAATATGGAGAAAATGGTTCACGCAATGAACTCCTTGAAGCAGCAAGTGGATGGTCATCATGAGGAAGTTGTTGAAGAAGAAGTAGTAGAGGAACACAACTCCCCTTCATTTCCTAATGTCTAAGTTCCTGTTTCTCTTAAAGGAACATGAACTCTTAGCTTTTATTTCCTTTTATTATATTTTATTTCTTTTTCTTTTGTAAACCTTTTGGAACAAGTGCTATAAATATATGACTTTGCTATTTTTCTTCATTTTGATATAATTGCATAATTTCTTACTTGGAATGGCTAGTATTATGTGATTGCTATTTGAGCAAGTCTACCCTTTGAATTACTAACTTAACCATTTTTGGTGCTTGTTAATGGTCTCAAGGTCTTGCAAAAATAAGTCTTCCCAAAATCACCAAGAGTTTGTTCTTTTTGAGGATGACAAAGGGGGAAAAGATACTAGGAACAAACTAACTTGAAACATTGAAAGAAAAATTGAAAAAACTTAAATCCTTAATCTGACCTTAATTAAAAATATACATTATTATTAGGAAAAATTCACAGGATTAATCCCAACTATTGGGGTTCTTCTCATATTAATCCCAACTAAGGGATATTCCGGTATAATCCCAACTTAATGGTGACTCTTTCCATATTATTCCGTTGACCTATTAGTACCTGTTATAGCAGGTAACTCTTCATTAAAGAGACATGTGCATAGCACATGACTTAATTTAAGGGTTTAAATTTAAAAAAAAAAACAGAAAGAGAAAAGGAAAAGAAAAGGAGCAAAAGACCAAAGGCAATGATGATTTAGGGAGGAAGCCGTAAGGTGGGGTGGAATGGTGGAGGTGGGAGAGCTGGGTGGTTTGGGATGGCAGACGCGGTGGAGTAGACGTAGAAGACCGAGGACCCCGGGAGGGAGAGGGCGGATTCATGGTGGAGGAAGGAAGAGCTGCGAGAAAGGGGGTTATGGAGGGAGACGACTTCGGTACGAGGAGGTGGATGGCAGGTTGCAGGGGCTCGGCAGCGGAGCCGGTAGAGAGGTCGGGCTTGAGAGGAGAAGGTGGCGTGTTTGTTTTGAGTGAAGATGGTGCTTGCGGTGATGGTGGTTGTGTTGATGGTGGGTCGTGGAGATGATGATGGTGCTTGCGGTGATGGTGGTTGTGAAGATGGTACTTGTGGTGATGGTGTTGAGATGTTGTTGCCATTTGCCATTGATGGTGATGAATTGATGATATTGTTGATGGGAGAAATGGGCAGTAAAGAAGTGCCCAACAACGAACATTTCCTTTTTGTTTTCTTTTTTTTTCATTGTTTTTAATATAATGACAAGCTTATTATGATGTTTGATAGAAATAAATGGTCAAAGTAATTTAATTAGATTAGATTTAGGTATTAATAAAATATAAAATAAATAAAATAATTCGATTAACCAAATTAGTAGGTTACCAGTTAAGTGGGAACAAAATGGGAAGGCATACCCCAAAGTTTGGATTATACCAAAATAACCCTTAGTTGGGATTAATATGGGAAGACCTCACATAATTGAGATTATTGGTGTGAATTTTTCCTTATTATTATTATCTTTCATTCTCTTATTTGATTTGTTGTTTTTCTTTCTTTAGTTTGTAACTTTGTTGTCATCATCAAAAAGGGGAAAATTATTGAACCCTAATTTTGATGATGACAAAGGAACAAAGATACAAACTAAGTTGTAAACTAACAAGTTGTTTAGTGAATGGAATTTGCAAGGTATCACTGCATTGAGCAAAGAGAATACTAAGTCTAAGGAAGAAATCAAGTTGGATTTTGAAGACTAAGTGAAGATGCTCAAGGAACTGGTACTGGAGATGCATTGGAGCAAGAGAATCAAAGCGAGACTTTTGTTTTTAGTTCCTATGTAAGAAACGAGTAAGTAATGGTAAGGAACAATGGCAACTTAAAAAGAGAATGACTGTCTGTTCCTTTGAAAGGAACATACGTACTGGTACTGCTAAGTTAAGTTAAAAGGAACAAAAGAAATTAAAGGAACTAGACATATATGGTGCAACAGTTATTTTGAGTCGGTTGAGTAATTAAAGGCTAGTATTTAGGAAACCGTTTTTATTTGGTTAACAATCTGATTTTAAGGAAAATCTTTTTAAGGAAAAGATTTTATCTTTGTTTGAAAATAAAAATCCTTTTTGGTTTTAAAAGAAGATCTTTTAAAGATATTAGGAAAATTTGACATGAATAATCCCAACTTTCACCCGTCTTCTCAAAATAATCCCAACTTTGGATTATTTCAGAATAATCCCAACTTTTGTAGGGCCTTCTCAAAATAAGCCAAACTATCCTTTTTCTTGCCGACACTAATCCATTTTAGGTCTATAATATATTGAAAATTTATAGTTTGGATTAGGATTTTTTGATTTTTACCACCTTTTAAAATCACCATTTTTAAGATAACCACCTTATAAGTTAATTTTTTTAAATAACCACCTTATATGACCTAAATCTCTTTAAATACATACCAATTGGCAGATTTCGTCCAAGAAATCGGTCTTAAATAAGGGTTTAAACCTTAAATACATTCTAGTGAATAAAGGTGGAGGTGATGAAATCGTTCTTAAACCCTTTTTGAGGATGATTTCCTTGACGAAATCTGTTGATTGGTAGGTATTTAAAAGGATTTAGGTCATATAAGGTGTTTATTTAAAAAAATGAACATATAAGGTGGTTATTTTGAAAAGCATGATTTTATAAGGTGGTTAAAGTCAAAAAATCCTTTGGATTATTTTGAAAAGGTACCCCCTAAAGTTTGGATTGTTCTAAAATAATTCAAAGTTGGGATTATTTTGAGAAGACTGGTAAAAGTTGAGATTATTCATATCAATTTTTCCAAGATATTATTTGATAAAAGGATTTAATTTTGGTTTTATTAATTAAAATACTTTTTAATTAAAAATCAGATTTAAGATTGTTGCATAAGTAAATGCTAAAATTTAGGAAGCAGTATTAATCTTGTTTACACACGTTCCAAGAGAACGTGGGGTTCATGGGTGGAAAATGAAACATGTTCCTCTAGTTGAGGAACATCATGGGATAATGGTTAATTCACTATCACATGTTTTAATCCCACGTTTTACTTAATCACTGCTATCGTTCACTATCACATGTTTTAATCCCACATTTGTTTATAATTCACCCCCCTCTTGTAGTGTTCCTAGTAAAATAACAACGTGGAAATGCACCTGTACAAAAGGGTATTAATTATCAACATTTAAATAGAGCAATTTATAGCGACCATTTGTACCAACTGTTTCAGAATAGCATAGTAAATTATGGAACCTTCACAGTCTCAAATCATGCACCACTCTTCTTCAACTCCAACTATAGGAATAATAATCACACTCCTCGACCCTCTGGATTCCAAAATTTTTGGACCCTCAATAACGAATCACATAAGATAGTTAAACACACTTGTTCGTATGGTATAATAGGAGCCAGATTCTTTAGAGTGGAATGAAAATTATTTCTTATGAAAGCTGAATTGAAGAACTGGGCCTTAAAGAGATATGGTAACATTACCAACAATCTCACAATAAACAATAAAAAAATCAAAACTTTAGAATGTCGAATTATAAACAAACCTTTCAACCCAATAGTGGTAAGTCATACAAATAGGATATTCGGTAGAGGGAAAATCTCCTAATATTAGGGCAAAAATGTTAGGGAACATTTACCAGGCCAGGAAAGAATGGCTCGCACAAGGTGCACAAAATTTTGGGTTTTCAAAAAAAAAAATTGAAGTAGGAATATGCACATAATTGTATTTCCAGACTAAAAAACGATTTAAATATGTAGACTGATGATCTAAAAGATATTAAATCACTCCTAATAAATTCCTCTCAGGATAGATTAAATCCATTCAAAGCTTCTTTTCACATGACAAAATTGTATATATAGGCATTAAAAGTTTCTTATTACATGGAAAAATTCTCCTTTTCCTGACCATACTTTGATCACTCATTCTTAAGAACAATATGCCGAAACCCCAGTCCTTCCAGTCCTTCAAAAAACAATTAGCCCCATGCAAAAACGCATTTACCAAAGACCATTCATGACAATATTCTCATTATACAGAAGTGGTCAACACGTTCTAGAATTCACATAATAGAATAGGTTGGTCCACTCTAAAATTAGGTCTAAAAAAGGCTTAGGATCGATCAAAATGAGACTTTATTATAGCTTGCTACTAAGATGGGCTTATCACCTAAATGGATAGATTGGACTAAGGTTTGTGTAACCACAATTTCTTACTCTATTACTCCCTTCGATTTTTATTAGTTTACCCATTTCTTTTGGACACATTTGGCGAGACACTAATTTGAACCTTAATACTTCCTCCGTTTCGAATTAAAGGCAACAAATCCGCTTTTTCACTATTCACACTTTTCACTTTGACTAAGATTTGTGATTTATACATAATGAAAAACATAATCAAGTGGGATCTTGTTAGATTCGTCTCGTGACGTACTTTCGTCAAATGTATTTTTTATAATTTTTACTTATATGTAATTATAGATATTTGTGGTCAAAATAATATCTCGGCATGCGTTAAAGTGGATTTGTTGCATTTTAATTCGAAATGGAGGAAGTATCTCTAATTATCAATAAGCAAATATTACAAAAAGTTGATATTTGGAAAATACACAATGAGATTAATCTAACAAGATCTCACATGACTATATTTTTCCATAAGTACAAACCATAAGAGATAGTCAAAATCATGTATGTAAATAGTGTCAAATGTCAAAACGGGTAAACTAATAAAAACTGGAGGGAGTAATATTAATGGAAAAATCACACACCATTACTCTCCATCTAGGTTTTTACTACAAGGAGACCCTCTACCTCCCTACTTATTTATAATTTGTGTGGATGTTTTGATCCAACAAAATTAATTTAGCAAGCTAAGATAGAAAATCTAGTATAGGCCTTCAAGTTTGTCCAAAATCGTTTGATATCCCGTGCCTGCTCTTTACAAATGATAGCCTCGTGTTATATAAAGCTACATCTACGTCCTATGCAAATCTAACAAATCAAAATACTTGATGACTTGTGCATAGGGGTGCTAATCAAGCGAGTCAAAAGCGAGCAGAGGCCTGCTCGACTCGACTCGAAAACTGCTCGACTCGTGCTCGTTGCTTGTCAAACTCGCCAAACCCCTGCTCGACTCGTGCTTGTTAAGAATTGTTGTAGCTTGACTTGAAACTCAACTCGACTCGAGCTCGATTTGCTCGAATAGCTAGACTCAATTGCTCGACTCGAGCTCGAGAGGCTCAAGTATTCGTACTCCAACCGAGCTAATGACAAAGTTAGTCCAAGAATTCAAACCAATTTAATCATTTACACAAATCGTTAAATGTCCCCGGCCATACGGTATTGCCGCTCGTGCGTGAGCTCTGCAGCTCATTTTCAAAAGGCCTTATCTCACTCTTTTTTCATCGGAATTGAGTTTTTGACTAGGCGTTGGAAAGCTATTGAGTCAACGTTTCATCTCTAACTTGAATCTTCCCAAAATGTTGAGTGTACTGTGAGAAATGATCATTTGAAATTGACCTAATTGCTCATAAGAGTAAATTAATTAGTATTTCCTTTTGTTATACAAGTAAACCCATTTGTTTATAAAAGTAACCCCTTTTATTGTTAAGAGTAACCTCATCGGTCAGAGGTAAACACATTTAATCATCTGAGTAACTCCATTCGTTCATAAGAGTAGACTCATTAGTATCCTCTTTTGTTTATAAAAGTAACTCAACTTATTTATAAGAGTAACGCCCTTTTATTGTTACCTTACAAATATTATATGAGTAACCTCATTTAATCATATGAGTAACCTCATTTAATCTTATGATTAGCCCTATTAAATCATCAAAAAACCCTCATTTATTCATACTAGTAACACAAGAGGAAAAAAAGCCAAGGGCTGCTATGCAAGGGCTGCGGTTATATGAAAAACGCAGCCCTTAAAATTAAGGGCTGCGGTTAACCCAAAAACCGTAGCCCTTTATTGATAAAGGGCTGCGGTTTTTGCGCTAACCGCAGCCCTTAATTTAAGGGTTGCGGTTAATGCTAAAACTGCAGCCCCTAATTCTTCCCTTATCACACGCGAAAATTATCACACGCGAAAATTTCCCGCACTTAGTCTTATACACACAAAACCCTAGCTTTTCTTTCTCTCCCCATTCACCCGATTTTCCCTCTCACCTCATCAAACCCCATTCATCTCTCTCTTCGCACCTCTCCTCACCCTCCGCCGCCGTTCTCTCATGGGAGCTTCTCTCTCATATGCCGTCGCGCTCTTCCGTCGATGCTCCTGTTTTGCAATGTCGACGTCGGAAGATCAGAAACTGAAGAAAGATGATATGTCATATTCTCCTTCAATTATCAGGTATTAATCAATCTAATTGAAGTTTTAGGTTTTTAATTTCTGACTTACGAACTTGTTACTTGTAAAGCTCATGTTAAATTTTAAGATCTGTAGTTATTCGTTGTTCTCGAATTCAGCATTGTAAATCTGCTAGGGTTTTCTGATTGTATCGATTAAGAAACGATTTTACTGTAATGGCTGAACAATGTGATTAAGATGGAAATTGAGGCCGTTATTTGGACAGGGGAGAACACTTTGGGAGATCCTAAAATTCTTCCTTACAAATTTTCACTTAATGACAGTGATATATATATAGTCTTGTTTCTAGTGCCTAGTTAATTGGTTACAAGTTATCGCTATGGGAGGATGTCAGGCGAAGTTAAGCTTCGGCGATTCGAGTTAGTTGGACTCACTGGAGGAGAAATTAGTTTTTGTTATTGGCTTTGATGATGCTGAATTGATGATAGTGTTTTTTGTTTTCCTGTAAGGATCTTTGCTTAGACAAGGACCGTTTGGTGATTCCTAATATTGTATTCTTTCTCCAATTAAAAAGATGGTAGTTATGGTATGAGTGAAACAAGGTTAGATCTTACTATATGTTATTGTATTATACAGAGAGACTCAATGTTTATTTGTATCACGAGTTGAAGTAAGCTTGTAATGTTTCATGTTTGTTATAATATCTTATGTCGAAGATCGTGAATTATGATTTTAGAGACTAGATGTTCCTTTGTCATTTGCATTGAGTTGAATCTATCTGGTCCTTTTCATGTGCAGGGCTTAGGGTGGGCTGTGAAGGAACCTGAAATTACTCACAGAGTGTTCTTGGATGTTGACATGGATGACCAACGATTAGGTATCTAAATTTCTGTATCTACCACTGTAAACTTGATCAAGGGAATGGGCAAGATAATTTTGGTTTGTTTTGCCCTTTTTTTTTTCCCCTTCGCTTCCCCTTTTGGTAGAATTTGGTTGGCATTATTTTTATTATCTTGCCAATTTGTTCATCAGTCTTTGCTTTGTTTGTAATTTTTTTCGCCATTAGAATTGAACCAAGTTGCTTGTTCTGATGTGTTTCTTTCTTATGTTGATTCCTATAAAGGTGGAGTGACATATTGGCGGTTTCCTGGATACTATAATAACGTGAACATTCCAGTGTCTTTCTCTTCCAATTCTTGTCTGTTGCTATGGTTTTACTATGAACGGTATTTTTTTTCCTGAATTGGTTCTTTTGGTGGTTGGAATGTTCCGTTGCCATGTTTGTCCGTTGAAGTGGCTACCATTCTGCTATGCGTTCCCACTTCCTAATTTGCATTGGTATAATATGATCCCGTGTTTCTATAATGTCTTGCTGCTTTATCTTGACAATTGATATAATCCCTGATACAGCGGAATGCCGTGCTAAGTTTAAGTTCCCTGGTCGTCAAAAGATTATTATCAACAGGAAGTGGTATGTTTATTGCTTGCTTATGTTTGATTATGATTTCGTTATGTGTCACTGCAAATTGGGATGCGTGGGTGGCTATTTGCTAGATTTTTTGTTGTCTAGCATTAGAATTTGTTGTAACCTTTTTTCATTTTTTTTATTGCAATTAATAACTCAGCTCTGACTTGGACTTTGTTTAGTCCTGCCAGCATGCTAGTAGTAATAATGATATGTGGTTAATTTTTTAGGTGGAAGCTAAAATTGGTTCAACATAGTTTTACTGGGGTTGATGTGTTTTGAATTGTCATTGTTGAATTTCCTTCAAAAGGCAAAGATAATCATTGGCGATTCAATTTATTGATCCTGACATTAGGTCACTAAATTTGATGGTAATTTTGCAACTTGAAAGTGTGGTTTGATGTAAATATGACTTCTATAAATAATGGGGGGTTTTGTTTTCATGGTTGATCCTTGAAATATTTTTTCGAGTATGTTCTGTTTCCTGGTAGATTTATCTTGCTGGTGCTGACTTCTATTAACTCTATCTATTATGCAGGGGCTTTACCAAATACAACCGAGCTGATTATTTGAAGTACAAATCTGAGAACAGGATTATGCCAGATGGAGTCAATGCAAAGGTTTTTAACCGCTTTACTTTCCCTTTCTTGTGTGGTTATTGATTTTTGGCCATTTTTACGCCTTCCCCGCGTAAATTTTGGTGAATCTTATAATGATCAATGCTTCCTTGACACTTGGTTGGTCCTTGATACTTGGTTGGTGTTTGTGAAAGAGTGAATTTTTTGCCTGATAATCAGGGCTTTTTTGGTTATTGTGCCGAGTAGGTGCTGGTTTGTACCTGCACATGTTTATAGCCTTCGTAGTATTTGTTTAAGTTGATTAGTTTAGTGCTAAAAGTTATTCTTTTGGTGATTAATTGAATTTGAAAGTAGCTCTACTTTTGTATGATTAGATTTGATTAAAAGAAGTCTTTACTTATGGAAGTTTAAAGTATCTTTGAAGCTCTACATCGCCCCCGCTGCACTCCCCCTCCCTCCACCCGGCCTCCCCGGCCCCCTCGCCAACCCTCCCCCCTGCACACCCCCCCCAGCCCCTACACACCCCCTTCCCTAGCTCCTACACACCCCTTCCCCCACCGCTAGCCCCCCCCCCTCGCCGCCCCCCGCTACCCCCCTAAACACCCCCAGCTCCCCCATTGCTCCTTTTTTTATGGTTATGCCGATCTCTCGCTATCCTTTGAGAAAGATTCCAGTAAATATGCAGCTTGACTCACACTCAGCGGTCACGCGCCCGCCTCTCTCGACCTCGGTTGCTTTCTCTCCGAGCATTGGGCCGTGGTCGCCACCTCGTCGCTGCGCCTCCTTCCCTCACTCTTCTCTCTCCTCAGTCGCGCTCGCGCCTCCTTCCTTTACTCATCTCCTCCTTTCGATTTCGTCGCTCGACCACCGGTCCTGCAGTGGTTGTATCGTCAACTTCCTCCCATTGTTCGCATTTCTCACCCAACTCGCCCTGATAAAGCTCGTCGTCCTGGTTACTAGGCCAAGCAGGTAATTTCATCTTTTCTTTTTTTTTGTTGATGATTTAATTTTCAGTTATTGTTCAATGTAATATGTGTGGGTTGATGTATTTTTTTTTGGAGAATTGGAGTTTTGGATCTGTTTGTATTTTGAATGGTTTGTTTGAAATGATAAGGTTTGCCCTTTTCTTTGGTATTTTGTGGTGATTGATCTTTCATGTGATGGGTTGTTTTTTATGGTTGAATTATGATATTGATAGTTGGTATAGCAATATTGAAATTGGATTAGATCTGAAGCGTGTAAAACCTAAAAATGTTCATCACAATGTAGGACTAATTACGAATTATTAAGCGAGTTCGATTTCCACCCTCTCCCCCAGCAAACATCCACCACATGTACCCCCCACCTGCTGTGATTGAATCCCCCAACTCCGCCCGCCAAGACTCACCTTATCGCCAGTATAGTCCCCCCATATGCTAAATTGGATGCATTTTTTAAGGGCAACTTAATTGAATATGCTAAATTGATTGCTTTTTCCGCATGGCATATGCTGAAAGTAATTTGTATCTAGGTTCTCATCTTTGCCGATTGCTATTATTGATAAGTGTTGCTGAATGTTGCTGCTGTAATTTTTTTGTTTAATAGCTTTATATATATTTCTAATTTTGCACTTAGGTAACCCAAGAATGTTTAGAGAAAGGAATAGCCGTATGCAAAGATGGTGTCAGCTTCAAAAAAATTAGAAAGACAATCAGGTATTAGCTCTTATGAAAGCATGTCACATGGCAGGTTCAATGAGTGCTATGTCTGGTGCTAACGGAATGGTGTATATGGAATACAAGTAAGATTATCATTCTGGAAGGCCATGCTAATTAGCCATTAAGGTTATACAGTAGAAATTTACATTTGTTTTCCGTAGCTTGCCTACTGCTCGAGAAATTTAGCTCAACAACTTCTTTGCCATCAATGAGTACATATTAATTCATGTCTGCATTGGCCGTTATCTTTACATCCATTGTGATTTGGCATTTGGTTTCTTCTGTAGATCGGTTAAGGCCCGCTTGACCTATTGAGGTTAAAAGCAAGCTTATTTGGAGTGTGTTCCCCGTTGGTTTGCCCGACTTGGATCTTCTTTATCTATTTACAAGTGGACTTAAGAGACATGAACACGTGAAGAGCAAGCCCAAAGATACATCCAAACGCCATCATCTTTTCAAGAAGCGTTTCACGCTCAACCAAGCCTAAAACAATGAAGCATATTGCACTTATGGTGAGTTTTATTTATTATATAAGGGTTGACTTTAGATTATTCAAGATCGTCCACAAGTGTGAGGATGAAAATAGGGGTCTATTTTTGTAGTATGTTCTCTACACATGTAATGTAATCTATATTTGTGTAAAAACATAATTTGCAATGAAAAATGATACTTTTATATATATAACTGTTTGGGAACATTTAGGACAAAAAAATGCAAAAAAAAAAAAATTTTTTTTTTTTGGGTCACAAGGGCTGCGGTCAGGACCAAAACCGCAACCCTTGGTGGTTTAAGGGCTGCGGTTAAGGGCCAAAACCGCAGCCCTTAACTCACCAAGGGCCGCGGTTTGTCCCCTTAACCGAGCACCCTTAACCCACCAAGGGCTGCGGTTTTTCCACGGCCGTAGCCCTTAACTCGCTAAGGGCCGCGGTTAAAAACCACGCCCCTTCCTAAATGCCAAGGGCGCTAGTCCAATGGTCGCGGTCAAAAACGCAGCCCTTGGGCCCCTTTTGACCGCAGCCCTTGGGATTGTTTCCTCTAGTGTAACCTCAATTAATTATACAAGTAAACCCAAATATAACAAAAGTATCCGCATTTATTCATATTAGTAGCACATACATTATATTCATAAGCGTAAACTGATTAGTATTTCTTTTTGTTATAAAGTAACCTCGTTTGTTCATAATAGTAACCCCTTTTATTGTTAAGAGTAACCTCATCCGTTAGGGGTAACCACATTTAATAATACGAGTAACTCATTTAATTATATAACGACCCCATTTAATCGTACGAGTAACCCTAGTAGTCCACAAAAATAACCTCATGTATTCATACGAGTAACCTTGATCATTCGTTCATAAGAGTAAACTGATTAGTATCCCTTATTTATTATAAAAGTAATCCCATTTCTTTATAATACTAACGCCAATCAATTGTTAAGAGTAACCATATTTATTCATACGAGTAAATCCATTGGTTTATAAGGGTAACCACTTTTTTTCAGTATCATCTTAGCTATCTTTTTAGAATTTAGTAATGCACCTTTTTGTGTTTTTATGTTTTACATGTTGCCTCCTAGGTGATCATATCATGCACCGAGCATAGAAGGGTTCATTAGGTAAAACAAGATGTTTTGGAAGGGATTGTGCACAACATAAAGGTTTTTGCAGAAGAGTCAACTTGGCATCACCTCCAAGACCTCTTTAGGAAGGTATCTAGAAAACTTCTTGTGCTCATATAGCTCCTGATACGTGTCGTTTACCGTGCACAAATTAATAATTTATAATACCTATCTTAATCTTTCAAAAATATTAATAAGTAGTAAAAGGGTAAGAAATGGTCGATCCCACGGAGAGACTACTAAATTCCTAAACTCAAAGTTTAACTAAAAACAATATTAATCACATAAATAAGTTAGACTACACAATTATTTACACTATTTACATAGATTGGGGGGTTGAAGATAATACTAACTAATAGAACTAAATAAATGCAAAGCTAATCTACTATTTACAAGTGACGATGCAACTTAACCAAATATGACTCATACCAGATTTAGTATATTCATAGCAAAATATGACCGACCTCGAGAATTTGACCAATTCAATTATTAGACTAACTGTAGAGACATTAGTAACAAAGACTCCCTGTACTCCCTTAGTCGTAATTAATTATGAACTAAGCCATATTGATTCTAAACCACTCTAACTTACACAAATATAATCGCAACCTGTATAATTTAGAATTCAGCCGCATTAGAAACTAGGAGACTTCATTAGTCCTAATTAATCTAATCACATAAATGCTTAGACTAATTATATTGGATTTACTTCCTAATCTATACTATACCCATGATCGCAGGCTCAATATAAATTAAGTGCTACTTCTTATACGATCTAAACTAAGCTAAATCATATAATTAGCAATAGAACACAATCATACATAATGAAAGATAACAACTAAAATATATGACTGCAATTTGACAATGAATAAATAAGCAAACCCAATTAATAATTAAGTATGGAACAAAAACTCAAGTAGATTGTAAAATCTCAATCAATATTTCATATTAAAAACCCAACCAAAATAATCTAGTAATTCAAAAATACACAAACATATGAAATTTGAGTAATTGAGTAAGAGAAGAACTCATTAATATATGCTCAAGAACACCCGAATAAACTCGGCTTCAACCCCGCGTTTCGCCGTGGCTCTTGCTTGACCTTGGATTTGAGACTAAGCTTCCCTCCAATGGCTGTCTTCACTTGCTAATTACCCAACTCCAAACTCGATTGCAACTACTTAACTCACGGATTTCTCGGCTATCTTGTGCGTCCCCTCCTTTTGGCGTGAGAATATGGTTAATATAAACTCATGTAAATCTGGAAAGGGTTAGAGAAATAGATAAGAATTTCCCAAAGGATTTGGATGAGAAGAAGATGAAATCTCATATTTTTTTGTGTGCTTGGATGAAGGAGGAAGAAAGATAGGTTTTTTTTTCTATATTTTTTATGGTATGGCTGGTTGATGAAGTAAGAAGATAGAATGTTGGGATTTGGTTTACTTCACAAAAGCTCACGTAGCTTTTGCTCTTTAATATTCTTTTCCTTTTTTTTTCTCTTGATTATTTTTTGTGGTCTTCCTCTTCCAATGTGAAATGGTAAAGTACCTATAACAAAATTAATACACTAATTAAGCTATTTATTCAATAAAATATAACATGGACATAAATAACCCACTATTTAATAAAAGTAGGTAAAAAATATAAAAATAACATATAAAGGACAAATATCAGACTAAAATTATGGAGTAAAAATATAACATATTACGTGCTTATCAAATTCCCCTACACTTAGGCTTTGGTCGCCCTCGAACAAAACACTACTAAAATATAGAAAAATCTATACTATGAAAGCAATAATCCTAACTCACTGTCGTAGGAATCACGATTGCACTTAGCATGTGCAACAAGCCCTTTAAACCCCTAAGCTACCCTAGTGGACGAGTATGGTATCGTGAGGATTTTCAGATGGCATACCCACAAAGCCTTATTAACATAGGTTTTCAAACCAATTAGCAAACATGGATATTATAATGACATTAATAAAGAGACTAAATGCAAGACCTAATATACCACCTCAATTTTCTTTGTCGGAAATAACTTAATTAGATAAGTACACTACAAGAAACTAAAACATTTTAAAGTTAGTCAGAAAAACGTTGAGAAAATATTAGTGGAGATGTCATACTCTTAGTGTTTAAATAATCGAACTATCAGAACTCATAATACTTCATGAACGAATTGTTATCTTCACAACTCAAAATTATCCAGCATGAATCCACACTTGTCTGCGTATCAAGTTCAATATATAGACCCTCACACGTATGAATGAAACACTCAACTCTCATGTGTTTGGGGTTAAATAATATTCACTCAAACCTATAACCAAGTCGACTCAAAATGAAGTATATTTCTTTAAACTTGACCATCGTCTCAATTCTCCACTTGGAATTGACATAATGCATAAAGATCAAAAGGTCTTTCAAAAGGTTGTAATGTGGCTAAGATTAAAGGGTAGGAATAATATTTAGGAATGTGGAGTTAATAAGAAGCCAAGCTAAAGGGAGCAAAAGTACATGACTCAAGATGTTTCAGTCACAACTAGGGGTGTAAGTGGATTGGACTGGATTGGACATTGCCAAATCCAAATCCAAGTCCAAAGTTTTTGGACTCGAGAAATTGAGTTCAAGTCCGATCCAAATAATTTTTGAGTCAAGTCCAGTCCGATCCGATAAATTTTTTCTTGAGTCCGAATCCGATCCGATCGATTATTATATTTTTTTTCTCCGATTTAGATTCAATGATTCACAACGTTTTCTCATAATTGAATTTGAAAAATTCAGCTCATTATATCCATTCCATTCCATAAAATAAGTCACATACATCTTTTATATTATATATATAAATATTAAATATATGTACATTATATATATAAATATTAAATATATATTATATATAAAATTATTTTTTGGAATTTGGACTTATTGGACTCCAAAGGGGTGAGTCCAAATCTAGTCCGAAAATATTTGGACTCGAAAATTTGAGTCCGAGTCTAGTCCAAAAAAAATTTAGTCCAGTCCAGTCCGACAAGTTTGGCCTGGACTGGATTGGACTCTGGACGTTTCGCAGTCCGCTTACAACCCTAGTCACAACAAACTCCATTTATATATTAAACATCATACTCCAACTCTTGTTTTTTTCTTTCATATTATTCACCATATCCTTCACAAGTAATGCAATTACAACACTTATATGGATATTTCATAGCATTCTCACCTTTCTATGACTTTAATTCAAACATTTATTTTCTTTGATTTTTTTCTCCAATAATATTTTTTTTCAATTTCATAACCCTTGTTTTCTCTTTTATTTTCTTTTTCAATATGTCTCCACTATAACGCAAACATACAATAAAAACTCAATATAATAACTCCCCTTAGCCAGGCTTGGGTATAATATGTAGGAGGCCACAGGTTTGTAATGTATGGTTAGCAAATAAACACGGATTTTAAGGCTCAAAAGGGCTAAAAAAAGGGAAATTTATATGAAAGAAAATCTCTGAGGCTAAAAAAAAAGGAAAAGGACGCCTAGATCATTTCTTCATAACATTTGTAACAAAAGTCTCAAAGAGTACCAAGTCAAGTTCAAGAGCCACACTTCATTGAGGAACTATCACACAACAAAGAAAATAATGAGACTAATGCGGATGTGTCGATCAAATAGGCTCGAAGCTTACAAGGTTTGGTCTATTTATCTAGCCATCTTATTTAAGAGAAGCAAGATAACATTTTTCAATTATATTATAAATATCTCAAGTTCGACTATTATATTCCAACTATATAACATTCCCAAAATCTTTTATTTTGAAATTTTTTATTTTATTTCAAAAGCAAGTTAGATTAGAGTTTCTTAACAACTTACTAATAGTCATTCCTTAGGATATTAAGATATGGAAATCCTAAATTAAAGTCAACAATTCTCAAACTAATGCAAACAAAGCATAAATTTTGTTTGTTTTTGAATTGAATTAAATAACAAGACAAAAATAAAACTACTATGCAAGTGCAATAGAAATAAAACTCATACTACCCTAAAGCATAGTTTAGGCAAAATTTTGACAGCATTTCTTCTGAAAGTAGGACATAATCTAAATGTTCACACAACATGACATCTATAACCTGTAATCCAGCATCTTGTTTCCAGCAAGCATAAGTTTTACTAATATATACTTTCTCTATACAAAATCAACTATACCACAAGATCGAATAAGCATGTATCTCCCCCACACTTAGGTGGTGCATTGTTCTC
Source organism: Beta corolliflora (assembly GCA_947648045.1). Taxonomy (NCBI): domain Eukaryota; kingdom Viridiplantae; phylum Streptophyta; class Magnoliopsida; order Caryophyllales; family Amaranthaceae; genus Beta; species Beta corolliflora. The sequence continues at coordinate 274,321 of CANSZD010001177.1, forward strand.
AATGGAATGAAGAGTAAGAAAGGAAAGAGAAACCTAGCTGGTTATGTGCGCATTATTCAATAAGGAGAAGTGAAAAGAAATCAGTGCAGGCACCCTTGTTCATCTTTGCTGCTTTAATGGTCTGTCTTCCTAATATCAAGCTAGCTGGAAACAATGATGGCTTCGTAAATTCTAGATCATTTGTCAACTGCGAGAACTAATACGAAAAAACAAAAGGTAACATGTATGTTGCATATAAACATGTAGCCGTCGGCACTAATCTTGAGTCAAATCAATTCAATCAAACAAGCTTATCATAGATGAGTAAAGCTGATATGTTCTCCTATGCAAGCATAAAAACAGCAGAGCATGCTTAACTTCCCAGATGTTAGATGCGGGGATCTTAAACTGATAAAATTGCAGCATAATTCCACGTATAACAGAATGCTAAACATTCTAAAGATGAAATGAAGTAATGATAAAAGCATAAAATAAAAAAATATCACTTAAAGAAAGTAATCAAATCATTCTTGGGTTGCCTCCCAAGCAGCGCCTTTATTTACGTCGTTGGCTCGACATACTCAAGTCTCTATCAACTCTCCTCAAAGAAAATGTCTTCGATCATCTTTACATATGCTTGATCATAAAATGGCTTCAACTCTCGTGGCATGGCCATTAACATTGAAAGTTTTGTTAGTCCCAAAATCTTTTATTTCCACTTGCACCATGAGGGGAACACATTATTAACAACAAAGGGACCGAGCCATCGGTTTTCAATTTTCTAGGAAATAATTTCAACCGAGCATTGAATAAAAGAACTTTCCCTGCCAACTTGAAAAGATTCCCTAACTATCATTTTATCATGGAAGACTTTTGTCTTCTCTTTATAAACTTTAGCATTTTCATACGATTCGAGTCTTAATTCCTCTAATTCGAGTAAGCGTAATTTTCTTTCTTTTCCAGCAGCATCATAATTTAGGTTACATTACTTCACTGTCCAAAAAGATTTATGTTCAATTTCTACAGGTAGGTGGCGGGATTTCCCAAAAACAAGTTTGTAAGGAGACATGCCAAAGGGTGTTTTATATGCGATCCTATATGCACATAACGCATCACCTAGTCGTAGTCTCCAATCTTTCCTATTTGGGTTGACCATCTTTTCTAGAATAGCTTTGATCCCCTATTCGACACTTCCACTTGTCCGCTAGTCTGTGGATGATATGCAATAGCTACTCTATGGGTCACATGGTATTTTTTAAGCAACGCACCAAATGTTTTATTGTAAAAATGAGTCCATCTATCACTTATAATAGCCTTAGGCATGCCAAATCTATTAAAAATGCGACTCTTAATAAACATCACCACTGTTTTAGCATCATCAGTTATTGTAGCCTTTGCCTCTACCCATTTAGATACATAGTCAAAGAAGAATGATGTATACATTACCAAACGAAGAGGGAAAAGGCCCCATAAAATCTATACTCCATACATCAAATATTCACAAATTAAGATACCAGATTGAGGCATCTCATTCCTTTTAGACAAATTTCCAGTCTTTTGGCAACGTTCACAAGATTTACAGAACACATAAGCATCGTTATAAATTGTAGGCTAATATAAACCACATTCAAGAACTTTATGAACAGTCCTTTGAGGATCAAAATGTCCTCCACTTTCCAAGCTATGATAGAAAGCAAGAATTGAAGCATATTCAGATTTGTCTACACATCTCCTAATTACTTGGTCAGAACACGATTTCCACAAGTAAGGATCATCCAAAAAGTAGTACTTTGAATCAGATTTAATCTTTTCTTTTTGAGCTCTAGACAAAGTAGGAGGGAATGTGCTAGTCACCAACTAATTAACCATATCAGTATGTCAAGGAGTTTCAACATGATGCATTGAAAGGAGTTGTTCATCAGGAAATAATTCAGTCATTAAAGGCCAATCATCTCTAGGAAAAATTCTACTAAGGTGGTTAGCAACGAGATTTTCAACACCCTTCTTATCTCTAATTTCTAAGTGAAACTCTTGTAACAAAAGCATCCACCTAAGCAAGCGAGGTTTTGATTCTCTCTCTTTCAAAAGATACTTTAGAGCCGAATGGTCAGAATAAACAATCACATGTGTGCCTAGTAAATAAGGTCTAAACTTTTCCAAAGCAAAAATGACAGCATACATCTCTTTTTCAGTTACAGTATAATTGCATTGGGCAGAATCAAGTGATTTAGAAGCATAATGGATCACATACGATTCTTTATCTTTCTTTTGATCTAAAACGGCACCTATGGTCTCATCACTAGCGTCACACATGATTTCAAAAGGTAAAGTCCAATCAGGTGGCCGAATCACAGGTGCACTAGTCAATTTTTCTTTCAACTCATCAAAAGCCTTTTTACATTCATCATTAAAGTCAAAAGTGGCATCTTTAGCAAGCAAAACACACAAGGGGGATGCAATTTTGGAGAAATTCTTAATAAAGCGTCTATAGAAGCCCAACATGCCCTAAAAATGATCTAACTTCACGAACACATGTAGGATATGACAATGAACTAATGACATCTATTTTAGCCTTATCAACCTCTAAGGCCTTAACACTTCCAATATGTCCAAGCACTACACCTTGTTCTACCATAAAATGACATTTTTTAAAATTCAACACAAGGTGAGTTTCAACACATCTTTTCAAAACCACGAGACAAAACCATGGAGGCATCTATCAAAAGAATCACCAAAAACAAGTAAAATCGTCCATAAACACTTCCATATCTTGTTCAATCAAATCGGAGAATATACTCATCATACAAGCTGAAAATTTCCGGGGGCATTGCATAATCCAAAAGACATTATCCTAAAAGCAAATGTACCAAAAGCGCAGGTAAATGTGGTTTTATCTTGATCTTTAGGGGCTATGGGTACTTGAGTATAACCAGAATAGCCATCAAGAAAGCAAAAGAATGATTGACCAGCAAGTTTTTCTAGCATTTGATTAATAAAGGGCAAAGGGAAATGATCTTTTCTAGTAGCTTAATTAAGCTTCCTATAGTCAATGCACACCCTCCATCCATTAGACACTTTAGTTGGAACAAGCTCCCCTTTAGCATTTTCAACAACGGTTATTCCACTCTTTTTTAGGGACCACATGAATAGGGCTGACCCATTGAGAATCGAAATAGGATAAATCACGTCCGCATCTAACCACTTAAGGATTTCCTTTTTAACTACCTCCATCATGGAGGGGTTTAATCTACGTTGAGCTTCTCTAGTGGGTTTAGCATCGTTTTTAAGGAAAATTTTATGCATGCACAAGGTGGGACTAATTCCTTTTATGTCGGTGAAGTCCATCCTATAGCCTCCTTGTGGTCTTTTAGCACATTTACCAATTTATCTTCCCGAGATTGATTTAGAGCATTTGAGATAATTACGGTAAAGTCTCATTATCACCTAAATAAACATATTTGAGATTAGAGGGAAGTGGTTTCAACTCTAATTAAGGTGCTTTGACAATAGAAGGGATTAGTTTAGGCATGAGACAATGGCAAAGAAAGGTCAAAGTTATCTTTTTTTAGTATTACGTGAATAAGGACTAGCCACATCGGACAAGGCTACTAAAGAATTAGACATTTTAGTTTCCTTGCTATTAATAAAATCATCGAGTCTCAAACAATTTTTCACACCACTTATCAAAAACTTCCTAAGCCATCCAGTCAAAAGCATCAAAAGAATCAATAGAACTAACATTATTGATATCACTTGGGTATCTCATAGCATCAAAAATATTGAACTTAATTATTTCACCATCAAATTCCATCGTCAAATTACCCTCATGAACATCAATTTTAGTCTTAGAAGTTTTCAAGAAAGGTCTTCCCAATAGTAAAGGAACATTATCGGTTCCATCACCCATATCAAGTACATTAAAATTAGCGGGAAAGACTAATTCATTTACTTGAACCAAGACATCTTCTAGAACTCCAATGGGAAATGCATTCGACTGTTCGCCTAACCGAATAATAACATCGAGTTTTAGATAAAGATCCCACATTTAAAGTATCATAGACAGAGACTTGAGCATAACATTAATGGAAGCTCCTAAATCTAGCATGCATCTTTCAAATTTAGAGTTACCAATTTTGCAAGGGAATAGAAAACATGCCGGGATCTTTACATTTAGGGGGAAGCTTCTTTTGAATCACCAGTTGAAATATTTTTCCCCATACTTACCTTTTCGGATGGGCGAAATTGTCTTTTGTTAGTACAAAGTTCCTTAAGAAACTTTGCATAACGGAGAACCTGTTTAATAGCATCAAGTAAAGGAATATTGACTTCAACTTTCCTAAAAGTCTCAAGAATTTCATTGTCAAGAGCCTCTTTCTTAGCTTTAGCAAATCGGGAGGGGAAAGAGGGCACATCTTTAAAACGAGAAGCATCAATTTCGGAATTAATCTTACCCTTCCCTTCATGATCTTTTCTACTCTATGTCTCTCCATTTCCTCCTATATTAAGTTCATCTTCGGGTTTAACCTCTATCTCTTTTTCAATCTCTCGACTCTTTACCTTAGGTTCACTCAACTATTTCCCACTCCTAAGGGTCACAACCTTGGCATTTTCTTTTGGGTTAGGAAGTGGTTGAGATGGTAGTTTACCTGAAAGTTGAGTTTCTAGGTTACTTAGAGAAGTACAAATTTGTCCTATTTGAGTATCTATGTGATGAAGGTGATTATCGGTTTTCTTTTGATACTCGACTACATGGTTGTGAACTTGACCTATTTGAGTAGTTAATTGCTTAACTAAGTCTTCTAATGGCGCGCCGGAAGATTGGGGTGGAGGGTTTTTTGACCAAATTGCCTGGGTTGATTAACTTGTGAAAACGTGGTCTAGTTCCATACCTAAAATTTGGGTGATCTTTCCAACCTTCATTATAAGTCGTAAATAAGGGTCATATTTTCTTTGATTGGAAAAATCACCTAAGGCATTAAGATCTTCGGTTGCAAAGTAGGACAAGCATCGGTAGCATGAGAAAATCGGAACATATACCACATACTCTAGCTTTAGACTCATTACCAACAATAATTTTAGACACTAAAGTGGTCAAAGTAACAATTTGTTGAGCATTTTCTTGCAATTGAGATTTTACACCACTTAAGTCAATTTCATTTACTCTTTTAACATCATTTCTAGTGCTATGTTGTTGAGTGTTTTGGGCCACATTAGCAATTAAATTCTTAGCTTGAGTTGGTGTCTTGTCTACTAATGCGCCACCACTAGCAGCATCAATCATACCCCTATCATTAGGCAACAATCCTTCATAAAAATATTGAATTAACGAGTTGATCGGTTATTTGATGTTGTGGACATGAAGCACATAATCTGTTAAAACGTTCCCAATATTCATAAAAGTGATTTTGAAGCATGTTGTCTAATTCCACATATTTCCTTTCTTATGGACCCAATACGACTTGCGGGAAAGAATTTTTCCAGAAAAGCTTTTTGTAAGGTGTCCCAAGTCGTAATGGAACCGGGAAGACATAGTATACAACCAATCTTTAGCTAAATCATGTAAGGAAAATGGGAAAGCATGCAATCTTACATGATTTTGTTCAATTTCTTCGGGTTTCATAGTTGAACAAAAAATTAACTATAAATTATTTTCAATGTCTATGAGGGTCCTCACCTGCGTTCCCATAGAATTTGGGAAGAAGATTAAGAAAACCTGAGTTTAGCTTCAAGGGTTTCTCCAAGGTTGGAAAGACAATGCAGAGAGGTTCATCATCTAGCTTGGGAGCTCCCAATTCCTTCAAGGTTCTTTCATCACCCATCTCTGAATCTTCTTTCGTCTATCTTGAAAGACGCAAAATTTCTCCGGGCTAGCTTCGTTTAGAGTCTCAATGAACGGTTTATTCCCGTTTGAAGTTTGGTTGTAGTATCCAAACTTATGCACCTGAAATAGTATACTAAATCAATATATAAAATAAATAAATAAACACGCTGACAACTTATCGGTTAATCACCCGCATAGGATATAATCCAAACATGAAATTTATTAAGTAAACATATTGTCTACAAAGCAAACCGTATGTGCTTAGAGTGAAATTTTAAATATATGAAAGTATGAGTCTCAATGTGATTAAGCTATAACACGGCTATTAATATCGCTTCGATGGAAAATCGGATTGGGTCATATAAGAACTTGTTCCGAATAGCAAGCTGACAACAAACTCTTTTTTTTTTTTTCTATTGCTTCTAGTGTACTACAAGTGATGCTACAAACTAGTATGAGCAAAAGGCATAGTTCAGCGTGATACTTGGAAAATAAAGAATAAATGCTTGCTATTAGATAGGTTGGCCCGTCATATAACCGCAATTGCATAATGCACTCTAGAACTACTACACTTAACGTTTCTTTGATAAATTTCTTTTAGAAGTTAACTACTAAGATTACTAACATTATGATTTTTTAAGCTAACTTTGTTGCTTAGAGTAAACTTTTACCGGACTATTGGCAATAAAATTACCTCATCACATGAATTTGTAGATCCAATTGATTTAAGTAAGGTTAATCACTTTATTCACATTTTTATACCAACTAAGCCAATCTTGTTATATATACTTGAATATTCGGTAAGTGTAGCAAGTTAATAACTCAAATTTCTTTGATTTGGGAACAACACAAGTATATGTCATGTAAAAACTTTTATGTAATCGTGTCATATAATTAGTTGCTTATCTTGTTCAACTAGTTAGAATACATACAATTAAAATTATAGCTTGTAAAGAATATGACCATGAAACAAGCAATATCCTCAATATAACTAGTCTAACTCAAGTAGATTCATAACATAAGTTGTCTAAGTGACTAACCTGAGTCACTCCAATGATCGGTTCTCTTAGACTTAGTTAAGTTTCATCCACAAGAATTTTAGGAGGTGAGCTTACTTCAAAAGAAATTAAACTCGGGTGAGAAACATGTTTAAGTGTAAATACAAATTGCTAGATAGACTAACAATCCTATTCATTTAAGCCCATTGCTAACTTCTATTTCTACTATATGATATTCGTGGTTTTCAAGAGCAAGACACAACACAGATTTAAGCTGAACTACATTGGTCTTGTATAATACCTCTTCTCGATGCTATAAAACAAGTGCCTAGGTATGCTCTCTATTTTTTTTCTTACGGGAAATTCTTTCGCTAAGTACTTGAGCCAACTAAGATACCGAGGAAACTAGTGGACTTAACAGTAGATATTTTCAAGACACCAATTAAACACAATCGAGCATGTTCATCGGTCATCACAACTTGACAACTTAAGCATGTTTTCGAAATTGCGAACTCGGCATTCTTGTTTACGGTTTTGGTTTACTATTACAAAGACTTAGTATAAGTCTTTCATAAAAGCACAAAAAAAAAAATTCATGATATTAGAATAGTTAAGCATTGAATTTTTGAGATACAAATAGTTACTACCTATCTTGCATCTCCACCGGTTGCACTTCATTGATCGGAATGAATAAGACAACATATGAAAATAGAAATTACGAAGTATACTAGTACATATAATTCTTGTTGTTTTTAACTCACGATCCACAAGTTAAGTACTAATCAATGCCACTGGCTATCTAGACATAAAGATATTCAGCTAAAGAGTGTTAAGTAAACAAGTAAATACTTTAATATCTTTAAACAAACTACTCACAATCACAAGTACTAATAGGAAATTCACTAAGTAATACTATGAAACAAAATTAATGAAAGCTACTAATGAGCATGTTAGAAGTCATCCGTGCCACTTTGATTAATCCAAATAAGAGTCAACAAGAAAGAAATAACCAAGCACATAGTATGCAAAAATAAGTTAAGAAAATATACTATAAACTAAGAAATTTCAACTTTGGCCGAACTTTCTTTAGACAACTCCAAGATCATAGGTACTAATTATCGGTTGATCAACTAAATTCCATAACAAAAATTAGTATCTCGGTTAAACTTTAAGTTTGGAAAGAATATCATAAAACTCCCCGCGCAACGGCGCAAAATTTGATACGTGTCGTTTACCATACACAAATTAATAATTTATAATACCTATCTTAATCCTTTAAAAATATTAATAAGTAGTAAAAGGGTAAGAAAAGGTCGATCCTACGGAGAGACTACTAAATTCCTAAACTCAAATTTAACTAAAAACAATATTAATCACATAAATAAGTTAGACTACACAATTATTTACACTATTTACATAGATTGGGGGATTGAAGATAATACTAAGCGATAGAACTAAGTAAATGCAAAGCTAATCTACTATTTACAAGTGACAACGCAACTTAACCAAATATGACTTATACCGGATTTAGTATATTCATAGAAAAATATGGCCGACCTCGAGAATTTGACCCGATTCAATTATTAGACTAAGCGTAGAGACATTAGTAACAAAGACTCCCTGTACTCCCTTGAGTCGTAATCAATTATGAACTAAGCCATATTGATTCTAAACCACTCTAACTTACACAAATATAATCGCAACCTGTATAATTTAGAATTCAACCGCATTAGAAACTAAGAGACTTCATTAGACCTAATTAATCTAATCACATAAATGCTTAGACTAATTATATTGGGATTACTTCCTAATCTATACTATAACCATGATCGCGGGCTCAATAAAAATTAAGTGCTACTCCTTATACGATCTAAACTAAGCTAAATCATATAATTAGCAATAAAACACAATCATACATAATAAAAGATAACAACCAAAACATATGATTGCAATTTGACAATGAATAAATAAGCAAACCCAATTAATAATTAAGTATGGAACAAAAAACTCAAGTAGATTGTAAAATCTCAATCAATGTTTCATACTAAAAACCCAACCAAAATAATCTGGTAATTCAAAAATACACAAATATATGAAATTTGAGTAATTGAGTAAGAGAAGAACTCATTAATATGTGCTCAAGAACACACGAATAAACTCGGCTTCGACCCGCGTTTTGCGGTGGCTCTTTCTCAACCTTGGATTTGAGACTAAGTTTCCCTCCAATGGATGTCTTCACTTGCTAATTACTCAACTCCAAACTCGATTCAGAATCGCTCGACTCACGAATTTCTTGGCTATCTTGTGCATTCCCTCCTTTTGGCGTGAGAATATGGTTAATATAAACTCATGTAAATGCGGAAAGGGTTAGAGAAATAGATAAGAATTTTCCAAAGGATTTGGATGAGAAAAAGATGAAATCTCATCTTTTTTTTTTGTGCGTGGATGAAGGAGGAAGAAAGATAGGTTTTTTTTCTATCTTTTTTTATGGTATGGTTGGTTGATGAAGTAAGAAGATAGAATGTTGGGATTTGGTTTACTTCATAAAAGCTCACGTAGCTTTTGCTCTTCAATCTTATTTTCCTTTTTTTTTTCTCTTGATTATTTTTGTGGTCTTCCTCTTCCAATGTGAAATGGTAAAGTACCTATAACAAAATTAATACACTAATTAAGCTATTTATTCAATAAAATATAACATGGACATAAATAACCCACTATTTAATAAAAGTAGGTAAAAATATAAAAATAACATATAAAGGACAAATTTGAGACTAAAATTATGGAGTAAAAATATAACATATTACGCGCTTATCGGCTCCACAAAAAGACAATTTCATTCATACAAGCCAAAAAGCGAAAGTCACATCCAAATTGGAAAGGCGGCTTTTTTTTAAAGATGGTAGGCTCACACCGATCCAAAGCAACCTAGATGCCTAACACTCATATGTCACGCTCCTCTCATATTATACCAAAATCCATAGTTGAAGCCATTGATACTCGCCTTTGGAAGTTCTTTTGGAATCAACATAAGGACAAAACATTATTCCACTAGTGCACATAGGCCACATAAGTAGCCAGTATAATGTCATCGTCCCAAATCACTCTTAGGATATTGATTAGCTCAACTAAGTTGTCCCTCCTTATGTAGTACCTAAAATTAAAGGTGTTACTCCCTCAGCCCCCCGAAGACCTCCTAGTTTAGGGCCCACAACTTCTAGAAAAATTTATGTCAAATCGGCAACTTGGATAACTTCATGGGCTACACCTAGGCATGACCAAATGACACTTTAGATGGATTGGAATCTAGATGTTCCACCTAAATAATTTATTTGGGCAAATAAAAGAATATATTACCAAAGCGAGAATACTTATAACTTTGTGCTAAGATCACACACTCAACATAACACTAATAAGTCCGAGAAAAGCATTATAATTAGATGACTCATTACACACCTTGGGAAGGGTTTATACCGATCACTCTTCAAATGCATTGCCTATTACATAACATTAACAATCAACCAAAGATCAACAAATGATAACAATCCTCTTGTCTTCCTTACTTACGTAGGCAACTCTTAATAAAATGTCCTTAACAAGCTGTAAAGAACTAACAAGTTTATTAGTAGAGATCTTGTTTTTCTTAATTTGAAGCCAAATTCCATAAAGTCTCGGTTTACAACATGACATATGATAAGAGGTTTTTAGTGTGTCGTTAAGGCACCAAAAATCACTTTTCAAACAATATTTATAACACCTAACAAGCAATTACTAAGAACGTAGTAAAGGCAAGTCAAGGGTCGATCCGAGGAAAATTGGGATTAACCGAAGTCTAACAAGTTTAAATTGCCTAATTGAAGGGTTTTTTTGGGGTTTTTAGAAAGGTTTTGTGACAACTAACAACTAACTAAGATCAACAAGCTAGCAAATAGAATATGGGATTAAAATATCAATAAGAAAACACTAGAGTTAAGGCTACTAGTATGAATCAAAGCGGAACAATGATCATTAATGCAATTGTGATTCAAAGGCGACAACTATGCAAGGTTTAGTTCTCCTCTAAAATACTCGGGTCCTCTCTCGAATGGCCCTCAAGAATAATCACTTAATCAATCAACTAAATCCCTCTCGAATGGTCTTTAGTCAATTGATTAAGAGATCCAATAAGTCCGGAAAACCCCTAATGAAAGGATCCCCTTAAAAACTACCCAATATCTTGGCCTTGAAATTAAGTTGATTCATGGGGATGATAAATGAGTTTCAAAATTCAATTAAGAAAATTTGTAATCAAAATACCCAAGCATAAATGTGATCAATATCTATCCTAAGGTCTCAAAACACCAAGATCAATGCATAATCATCATTATATCAAAGCACAATTACATTAACAAACCATGAAAACCTTAATTCATACTTTCACTCTAACCCTAGATAGGAGACTACTCACTAATCATGGATTATAAACATAAAATCTGGAAATTTGTAACTAATCTAAGGCTAAACATGATTAATGGATGATTAATAGAATAAAAACAAGCAATTATGAAACTATAATACTCTAAGATCTATAACTATGGAGGAATAGAGAATAACAATGAAAATAATGAATAAAAGCGAAAACTTGTAATTAAATTGATAAAAGGTACCTTCAATCAAGGAGAAATCAACAAACTTCGATCTATAAATCCGAAATCAAAGACAAATCAATGTGTTTTTCTCTCTTATATGGAACCCTAATAAGCTCTAAT